>JAJIBD010000530.1:0-66144 GCA_021461705.1 Cryptotis parvus
TTTTTTATTTTTTTTTAATTTTTTATTATACCACAGTGAAACATACAATTACAAAGGTGATCATAATTGGTTCTTGGTAATACAGTATACCAGCACCCATCCCTCCACCAGTGCCCCATTTCCACCACCAATGTACCCCACCCCCTCCTGCCCACCCCCCATGCTGCCTTAATAGCAGGTACCCCAGTTTCCTCCCTTTCTCTCTCTCTCTCTCTCTGTCTCTCTCTGTCTCTGCATCTCTCTCCCTCTTATTTTACACATTGTGGCTAGCCCTGCAGGTATTTAGAGTTTATCACTTAAGTCTCTTTGTGTATATTCAATGGTGAGTCTTAATCTGCCATTACCATTTCCCACATTTAGTAAAACACTGGTATCTATTTATGTCGGATTAATGAATGCAGTCATTCTATATCTGTCCTTTTCCTTCTGACTAATTTCACTCAGCATGATAGTCTCCATGTCCCTCCATTTGCAGGTAAATTTCATAATGTCATCTTTTCTGACAGCCGCATAGTATTCCATAGTGTAGATGAACCACAGTTTCTTTAGCCAGTCCTCTGTTCTCGGGCATTTAGGTTGTTTCCAGATTCTAGCTATAGTGAATAGCGCAGAGATGAATAAAGAAGTACAGATAGTGTTTCTGCTATGTGTTTTTCGGTCTCGGGTATATTCCCAGGAGTGCTATTGCTGGATCAAATGGGAGCTCAATATCTAGTTTTCGGAGGAATGCCCATATTGTTTTCCAAAAGGGCTGGACCAGTCGGCACTCCCACCAACAGTGGATCAGAGTCCCTTTTTCCCCACATCCACGCCAGCACTGGTTGTTCTTGCTGTTTTGGATGTGTGCCAGTCTCTGTGGTGTGAGATGGTACCTCATTGTTGTTTTGATTTGCATCTCCCTGATGATTAAAGATGAAGAACACTTTTTCATATGCCTTTTGGCCATTCGAATTTCTTTTTGGAAGCTTCTGTTCATTTCTTCTCCCCATTTTTTTGATGGGGTTGGCTGTTTTTTTCTTGTGGAGTGCTACCAGTGCCTGATATATCCTGGATATTAACCCCTTGTCAGATGGGTATTGGGTGAATATCCTTTCCCACTCTGTGGATTGTCTTTGTATCTTGGTCACCGTTTCTTTTGAGGTGCAGAAGCTTTTTAGTTTTATATAATCCCATTTGTTTATCTTTGCTTCCATTTGCTTGGTCAGTGGTGTGTCATCTTTAAAGATACTTTTCGCTTTCGATGTCGGAGAGCCGCTTCTCCTATGTTTTCTTCGATGTACCTTATAGATTCATGTCTGATGTTGAGATCTAGAATCCATTTTGATCTGACTTTTGTGCATGGCGTTAGAAGGAGGTCTAAGTTCATTTTTTTACATGTAGCTGCCCAGTTTTCCCAGCACCATTTGTTGAAGAGGCTTTCTTTGCTCCACTTAATATTTTTTGCTCCTTTATCGAAGATTAAGTGGTTGTATATTTGAGAATGTGTTTCAGGATACTCAGTTCTATTCCATAGGTCTACAGGTCTGTCTCTATACCAATACCACACTGTCTTAATTACAACTGCTCTGTAGTAGAGCTTGAGGTTGGGGAAAGTGATACCTCCCATCTTCTTTTTCCCAAGGATTGCTTTTAGCTATTCGTGGAGTTTTATTATTCCATACAAATTTCAGGAGTGTTTGTTCAATTTCTTTGAAGAACATCATGGGTATCTTTATAGGGACCGCATTGAATCTGTATAAAGCTCTAGGGAGTATTACCATTTTGATAATGTTAATCCTTCCGATCCATGAGCAGGGAATATGTCTCCATTTCCTCAGGTCTTCTTTTATTTCCTGAAGTAACGTTTTGTAGTTTTCTTTGTAGAGATCCTTTACATTCTTTGTCAAACTGATTCCTAGGTATTTGATTTTCTGGGCGCAATTGTGAATGGGATAGTTTCTTTAATGTCCCTTTCTTCTCTTTCGCTGTTTGCATATAGGAAGGCCATTGACTTTTTGGGTATTGATTTTGTACCCTGCTACTCTGCTATAGGAATGTATTATTTCTAGGAGCCTCTTGGTAGAGAGTTTCGGGTTTTCCAGGTATAATATCATGTCATCTGCAAATAGTGATAACTTGGCTTCTTCCCTTCCTATCTGGATGCCCTTAATGTCTTTTTTCTTCCCTGATTGCTATGGCAAGTACTTCCAGTACTATATTGAATAGAAGTGGTGAGAGTGGGCAGCCTTGTCTTGTCCCTGATCTTAAGGGGAAGGCTTTCAGTTTTTCCCCATTGAGAATGATGCTCGCTGTGGGCTTGTAGTAGATGGCCTGGATTATCTTGAGGAAGGTTCCTTCAATCCCCATTTTACGGAGAGCTTTCATCATGAACGGGTGTTGGATCTTGTCAAATGCCTTCTCTGCATCTATTGATATGATCATATGGTTTTTATTTTTCTTTTTGTTGATATGATGTATTATGTTGATTGACTTGCGGATGTTGAACCATCCTTGCATTCCCGGGATGAATCCCACTTGGTCATGGTGTATAATCTTTTTGATGACTCTTTGGATTCTATTTGCTAGTATTTTGTTGAAGATCTTAGCATCTGTATTCATCAGGGAGATTGGTCTGTAGTTTTCCTTTTTTGTGGCATCTTTGTCTGCTTTGGGTATCAGGGTGATATGTGCCTCGTAAAAGCTATTTGGGAGTGTTTTTGTTTCTTCAATTTGCTGGAAGAGCTTAAAAAGAATTGGGAGTAGGTCCTCTTTAAAGGTTTTGTAGAATTCACTGGTGAATCCATCTGACCTGGGCTTTTGTGTTTGGGGGAGACTTTTTGATTACCGATTCTATTTCCTCGATGGAGATAGGTTTGTTGAGGTATTCCAAATCTTCTTGTTGCAGACTTGGGAAGCCATAGGAATTCAGGAATTTGTCCATTTCTTCTAGGTTTTCTTGTTTTGTGGCATACAGGCTCTCATAGTAATCTCTGATGATCTTTTGAATTTCTGTGGTTTCTGTTGTGATGTCCCCGCTTTCATTTCTGATTCTATTTATTTGGGTTCTCTTTTCCTTTTCTTACAAGTCTTGCAAGTGGTTTGTCAATCTTGTTTATTTTTTCAAAGAACCAGCTTTTGGTTTCGTTGATCTTCTGGATTGTTTTTTGACATTCCATCTCATTGATTTCTGCTCTAAGTTTTATTATTTCTTTCTTTCTGCTTGGGTTGGGCTCCTTTTGTTGATCACTCTCTAAGATCTTAAGTTGTGAAGTCAGACTGTTTATGATGGCCTTTTCTTCTTTTCTGATAAATGCTTGAAGAGCTATGAACTTGCCTCTTAACACTGCTTTTGCTGTATCCCACAAGTTCTGGTAATTCGTGTCTTCAGTCTCATTTGTTTCCAGGAATCTTTGGATTTCCTCTTTGATTTCTTTTTATGACTTGCTGGTTGTTCAGCAGTGAGCTGTTTAGTTTCCAGGTACTTGGTATTGGTCTCCGTTTTTGTGTACAATTAACTTCTATTTTCAGTGCCTCATGGTCTGAAAAAGTAGTTGGCACAATTTCTATCTTCTTGATTTTATGGAGGTATGATTTATGGCTCAGCATGTGATCTATTTTGGAGTATGTTCCATGGGCACTGGAGAAGAAAGTGTATTCAGCTTTTTGGGGGTGAAATGCCCTGTATATGTCTACCAGCCCTCTTTCCTCCATCTCTTCTTTAAGGGCCAGTATTTCCTTGGTAAGTTTCAATCTTGTTGATCTATCCAGGGCTGATAGAGCAGTGTTGAAGTCTCCAACTACAATTGTGTTGTTGTCAATGTCTTCTTTGAAGTCTATTAGTAGTTGTTTTAGGTATTTTGCTGGCCCCTCGTTGGGTGCATATATGTTTAATAGCGTGATTTCTTCCTGATATATGCATCCCTTGACTATTAAGAAGTGACCTTCACTGTCCCTTCTGACCTTCTTCAGCCTGGAAGTCTATGTTGTCAGATACCAGTATGGCTACCCCAGCCTTTTTGGATGGGTTGTTTGAATGAAGGATTGTTTTCCAGCCTTTTATTTTGAGCCTGTCTTTGCTCCGATTGTTCAGGTGTGTTTCTTGCAGGCAGCAGAATGTCGGATTCAATTTTTTGATCCATTGTGCCACTCTGTGTCTCTTAACTGGTGCATTTAGACCATTGACATTGAGAGAGATTATTGTCATGGGATTTTGTGCCATCTTTCTGAATAGGTTGGTTGTTCTTTTGGGTTATGTCTCGTCTTATAGTAGATCTTTCAGTCCTTCTTTTAAGGTTGGTTTTGATTTTACAAAGTTCCTAAGCTGTTGTTTATCCAAGAAGTTGTATATCTGTCCTTCAAATCTGAGCGAGAGTTTAGCCGGATAAAGAATTCTTGCTGAGGCATTCATTTCATTAAGTTTTTTCACTATATCCCACCACTGCCTTCGGGCTTGGAGGGTGTCTTCTGAGAAGTCTGCTGAAAGTCGAATGGATGCTCCTTTGTACACAATTTCCTTCTTTGATCTTGCTGCCTGAAGAATTCTGTCTCTGTCTATGGCATCCATTACTTTGACTAGGATGTGTCTTGGGGGTCTTTCTATTGGGGTCTCTTCTTGCTGGTACGCGCCGGGCTTCTTGGATCTGGATGCCTTCGTCCTTTAACTCGGGGAACTTTTCAGCCAGGATGTTTTTAACTGTTTTAATTTCCTTGGGGTTACTTTCCTTGTCCCTCTGGGACTCCTATGATTCTTATGTTGTTCCGCCTGGCTTCATCCCATTGTTCTCTGTTTCGTTGCTGATCCATTATCCGGTCTTTTTCCATCTTATGTAGATCTCTGAGTGCTTTCTGCAGCTCATCTTCAGTCTCACTGATTCTCTCTTCCGCTGCTGTCATCCTACTATTCAGAGCCCCGATTGTGTTTTTCATTTCGTCTACTGAGTTTTTAAGCGATGATATTTCTATTTGCATGGTTCTCATTTCTGCTCTCATTTCCTCCCGTAGTTTATTGACAGCCCTTTCAACTGCTTCCTTTATGTTCTCCTGTATTTTATTGGACATCTGCTCAATTTTTTCGTTGAGCTCCTTAAACATCCTACCAATTTCTTCTCTGGTTTCACTGTCAGAGAGATCATGCACATCTGTATTCTTTTTTGAGTCTTCAGGGTCGATTCCTTCATCTGTTCTTCGAGCTGGGGATCTGCGCGTTGTTTCCCCATGGTGTTGTGGTGTTCAGGGATAGATTCCTCTGGTGTACTGTTTCTTTTTTCTTGAGGGTATTACCTTCCCTTGGTGTGGAAATTCCTAGTTTTTCTATTAATAAGCCGCCGCCAGCCACACACCCCAGGGAGGTAGGGTACCTGAGATGCAGACAGGCCGGTGTGAGAGTTCAAAATGACCGTCTACTTCCGGTTCCGCTCGGACTTCTGGGGGTTGTAGTTCCACCTTCTGCCGAGACCTGGGGCTCTACCACGGCCCCAGGCGCCCGCCTGGCCAGCCACACACCCCAGGGAGGTAGGGTACCTGAGATGCAGACAGGCCGGTGTGAGAGTTCAAAATGACCGTTTACTCCGGTCACATTTATTGTCTTTTTCAGGCTTTTTAATCCATTTACTCATCTTAAATTGGCCAGACAAAAAATGTTTCTGATATTAAAAAAAACTCAAATATTTGTTCAACAAAAACATGTTTGTCCCTAAATAACACATTCATACGTAAAACTGTTTAGAACTGATTATTACAGCGTTATTCTGACACAAAAAGAACAAACTATTGAGCATTTTTAGTGTTTAAAATATTACTTTATGCATATATGTATAGTTATTCAGATGGAAGGGAAATATGTCTTTACTTTGGGGGACCATACCAAAACAAGGGTTTTATTTGCTACTAAGGCTTGCTCGATAAGTATCTCCTTCTTTTCTATAGTCAGTTTTAGCCCACTTCCTGTCACTAGTACAAGTAAGACAGGCAGAAAAGATATAGGTGGTGTCTTCAATGCAGGAGATTACTCTTTTCCTAGGGCTGGCATAGTAGCTTCTTTTCTCTAATAGAATTAAAATTCAGTACCTTATTTTTGCAGTCCTAATGTTTAGTATCAAAATTTTAATGTGTTGGGGCCAGAGCGATACTCCAGTGTTTGCCTTGCAAGCAACCCACCTGGATTCAATCCCCAGCATTCCATATGGTCCCCGCAGCACCACCAGGAGTTATTCCTGAGTGCACAGCCAGGAGTAATCCCTGAGCATTGCCGGGTGTGAACCAAAAGAAAATTAATGTGTTGCATATGATATGCTTTAAAAAAATAGTAACATTATTTGAGTTTAATTTTCTTAATAATATTTTTATTTTGTACTTCAAAAGGAATTCTAAAATAAAGAAAACTTCAAAATGTCAATTATCCTATTATATGACAATTATGTAGAAATACATCTCTACAATATTTAGCTATGTACCACTTCTCCATTAAGTCATTTAAAAGCAGAATCCCTCTAAGCTACATACCTTAATTAGGTAAATACAATTATTCACTTTAGTTTTTAAATGAAATTATTATGGTAGAGACGTTGTCTAACTTTACCACTGTTTCATAGGTGACAAATGAGGCTTGGATTCTAATGTAGATTTAATATCAAATTTCTTTCTTTTACTATATTAAGCATTCCTTACTTGCCTAATTGCATGAAATCATTAATATTAAGATACTTCTATGAGAAAAAATTATGAAATGATTTTATTGAATTATTTGCTTTAAATATATATTTAGTCTTTTCATGCTTGAAGTGAAAGGCTGTTACACATTCGTTTTTCATATTATTTTCAATGAAACAACTTTGTATGAAATATATGTAGTTTGCAAGGCTAAACATATCTATAAAAAGGCTTATATGTTCTTCGCAAAGATATTGTGTTTTTGTTTTCTTCATGAATTTCTAAGTTCTTCAATGATCTGAGATTTTTAAAAATGACTGGTGGAGCTCTTATAAGATAGAGTATTTTTCACCTGTGAATTTAGTTGTCCACATTAGGAAAATACATGGATCAATTAATTCTTTGGTCTGTAGAGGAACAACTTTTTTACAGAAAGTATTGAAAACAAACTGTCTGTAAACTATAATAATTATTCATTTCTAATTTCAGGAAGAGAGAAAAGAATTTAGATGTGAGGAAATCAAAATATAATTACAATATTGAAGCCTATTGATAATTCTCGCAAATTCCATAAAGTAGGATGAGGATAGGAGCTTGTCGGCCTGCAACAAATGCTTGTTTGAACTTGTAAAAAAACATGGTATCATTGGTTATAAAAAGAGTTGTGGAATTGTGCCATCAAATTTACTTATGGATTTTTAGTAAAAGAAACAAAACAAACCTGTAACATGAGGCCCAAAACCCACGAAGCTCCATATTATGAATGTCAAATAAGGTGAGTCATCAGCTACCTGGAAAAGAATTGCCAAATATACAGGGTTAGTAGGGAAATATTCAGTAAATATTTACAACACATGTGGCCACATGGTTCATCATTAAATGCTAGACTTAGAGATGACTACAAGAGTATGCTACCTGCACGGCAGAGCCTGGCAAGCTACCCGTGTTGTATTTGATATGCCAAATACCAGTAACAATTATAGACCTCATTCTGGAATGGATTGTGGCTCTTTATGTTCCTGGAGCAAGCAGATGCCCTTGGGCTCTACTAGCATGAGACAGGACATATGGAAATGTTACTGGGACCCGCTCGAGCAAATCGATGAGCAACGGGAAGACAGACAGACAGTGACAGTGACAGTGTCCTTATTATAATTAGGTATTAGAGAGAAAAATATTGTACATAGTGTAAAAAGTTGCAATAGTGATCTGTTCAGGTGCTATCTGATTAGGTGACATCAGAGCCTTAACTTCTTCAGTGTGTGTTGATCAACCTCTTATAGAGCCCCCAAAGTGAAAAACAAGAGTCAGTTCAGATTAAACAGTGACTAAAAAGGATGACTTTGGCATGTCTCCAAGCCTCAGGTATTTTGTCATGTCACTAGATTTCAATCTTTTTTTTTCTCAATGTTATTCCTAAATATGTAAAGCTAAAACTGTGATATACTTTAGGTAAAGCTAAGATGTACTGTTCAAATAGGAAGAAAAGAATATCAAGGAGGACTTTTGAGAAAATGAGTGGGAGATAGATAGCGAAATAAAATTATTGAACAAAGAATAAAATAGAGGACGAGGGTAGAATGAAATTTGTTTTAAAAGAATTAGAAAAGCGATTCCAAGAGTGTCTTGTAACAGAGGGTAGATTCCATCTTTCTTTTTAAGAAATTATTAATTAATATTCTTAATACGGGCAAAAGTACAATGTGAGATACTGTTCTAGAAGGATATTTATTACCTAGAAGGAAATTTATTGCCTCAGAGACCTGGGCCCTACGAAAGCAGGATGAGAATGCTATTCAGGTTCCCAAAAGGAATCAAAAGAGCTATGCTTGGAATATCATGCCTCACTCAAGTGAAAGAAGGAATAGGAGTTCCAACCTCCATCGCTGTTCCAGAGTCAGGGGCGCTGCCCCGCTTGCCAAGGCATTGAAAATCAGATGGGCTGGGCATGTAATGTGATTTGGAGATGACCGCTGGACTAGAGCTGTTCCCAACTGGATCCCATGGGACATCAAAAGATCACGTGGCCATCCACCTACAAGATGGTCAGACATCTTCATCAAGACCCTGAATGAACGGTTTGAGGCTCTTTGTATTCCTGAAGCAACCAGATGCCATTGGGCTACACTGGCACGTGATAGGGTCAAATGGAAATGTTACTGGCTCCTACTTGAGCAAATCGATTAATAACGGGATGTCAAGTGATCAAGTGAAGTGAAAGCTCCAATATTTAATGTAAAAAGTTGTAGAATCTTACCACAGGGTTTTGTTAAAGTCTGTCTAAAGCTTTAACAAGCTGTTTGTTGCTATTAGAGTTTTCTTTGTCAATATTTGTTGAGTTTAGTTGGCTTCTATGTTACTTTCCCATCTAATTTGGTATACTCTGGCTGGAACTTCAGTAAATGTCTCATGATCCAGAGATTTCAGGATTTATGATCCGGCCAATAAGTTGACATGGGACGTAGGCGTGGCAGCTGTGTCTTCTGGCAGAATGGTGGCAGAGGAGGAGTCTGTACTCCCCCACACTGAGAGGATTCCACAGTTCTCAGCCTGGACACGTATGCCTAATTTTTTCACGGTTTGGTGTCTCTACAGAGACGGTTAGCAAAACAGTTAGCTTGAGCCTTTGGCATGGCTGAAGGGGTGGGTTGTGTGGATACTCGGCTTTTTAGTTGGTAGGGACTCTAATCCCCATACTCCGGAGGATGTTTAGAGTTCTCAGATCCGTGAATCTGTGTGTCCATGGACTTTAGCTGATTGGATTGCATCTAATTGGAGATTCAGTCATCAATTGGTAGAGCAGAGCTGGTGAAGGACTCCAACAGGGCAGCCGATGTGGGAAGTGATAAATCCCATATTTCAACATACAATCCATCAGGCTATGACTGATGACAGATCTACACATTTCACATGGATATGTTGATACCCATTAGAGTCCAAATGCTAACTCTGGAGAAACATTTCAGTGATTACAGTACCGAATGTGGAAAACCATAGCTTCATCAAGCTAGCAAAACTACTACTTTAAAATTGATAGCCTTGACTGGGTAGGGTCAATTTAAGTGCCAATCATCTGAACCACATATCTATTATCTAAACTCACAGAGAGAAGACCTAATTCCTTCACTCTTATCAGTGAAAAGGGCAGAAAAATGCATAAGTGGCCCACATTTATTTACTGTATGTTTTTTGGTGGCTCCCGGAACTCACCTTTGCCTTCCTTTCCTTCAATTTGTTCTTTTGTTACTAGCTGAGGTAATTATGTTTTAAGGCAGTTACTAAAAATACATGGACAATTCATTCATTTTTATTGGCTCTCTCCCAGGTCTGTAAGAAAAATATATGTTGGTATTAAATTTCTGTTTTACTTCTCCCCTATATAAAATAGTAATTTATTTCAAATTAAATCCTTTAAATCTCCCTTCAATCATTAGAAAGATTCTCATTTTATTATAGTGTAGATTTGAAAATAACCATTGAAACTTCAAATTGGAAAGGCCATATACATATGGGTGACACCATTCCATTTTTAAAGGGTTAAAAATGAGTAGAATCATTTTTATATTGAGACTGAACATCTTTCAAAAATAAATAAACTATACAAGAAACTGGTCAAATATAGTTAAAAGATTATCAGAGACTACATAGATTACATACAAATCCATTTTATAGAAAGCAAACATGGAATAGTCCTCATACTGGCAATGCCTGATGTGGGTAGGGAATATTTGGGTTCAAGCTGTTGGCACCCAGCTGTGGAATTATGAATAAGTCCCTCTATTGCTCTTCTCTGGAGGGAGGAGGGGAAGGAAAAGAAGAGAATTAATTTCAAATATTTGTTTAGAAAGCTTCAGACAAAAAGAAAATCTTTCAAATGGACGGAGGATAGGCTGAAGCAAGAATGCTCAAGTTTGATGCTGCTTTTCAAAAAAATAGCTTTGTTGTGATAGAATCCAAATACCTTTATAATTTGATTTGTGTTAAATTCATACACTCATGTCACCATGGCCACAATCAATTTTAGAACATTTTCTGAAAAGAAGACCAATACTGATTAGAGACATTCTAGTTCCCAAAAGTCCACCACAGGCAACCATTATCATCTCTCTGATAGGTTTGATTATTTCAAATATTTAATATTAATTGAATTCTATAAGATAAGGTATTTTGTGATTCGCTAGCTTAATGTTTTCAATGTTCACCCATGTTCTCATATGGGTTATTATTTTATTCCCATGTTTAATACCATCTTGTAATAGCTGTCTGGATGGAGAACTATTACAAGTTGGAAGACTGGCCCATCTCTAAGAGAAATGGATACTCAGTTGATGAAATCAAATTAAACAAGAAAAATCAGGTCTTATGCAGGTAAAGCTGAATGGAAATAACCTAAAATTCAATCCTTCAAAGGGCCATGAATGAAATCCAAAGCAAATATGTCAGCATGGAGGAAAACACAACGTTTGAGTAAGAACTAGACCTTGGAATTATGCCCTCCCAGGTCGTTTTATGGTATGTGTCCAAATTTGGACTTCCTTAAATTCCTTTTCCTAAAGATAAGGACTTCTTTGAAGATAGCAGTGAAACCACTCCCAAGAGAGAAGTCCAAATAACTCTAATTTGAGAAGACAGATTTCAAAGTCTGATGACTAATTCTGAAGGAGAGTCTTCTTTAGAGACTACTGAGCAATGGATAGAATGCTAGCAGCCTCTAGTGGCTGAGCTATGTAAGTGCCCACGGACGACGTACTAAGAAAAAGATCCTAAATTTGGCGAAGCACTATAGGCATTAATGAACTTCTCATTTAGGGAGAATAACTGTGAAAATATATCCATTACCTAGATTAATATGTTGAAAGTGCTGTGTGGAGCATATAGAAGCGGAAATCATTGTGTTTATCTGTATTCCTCAGGAGAGTTACTCATACAAAAAGAAATAAAATGTGCCAGAATATATCAACCTGTTTATATATCAGATCAATGTATAAAGCTTTAAAATAATTGATTAGTGTCCATAGAATAACATATAAGATAATTCATGGTTGTTCAGGAGATATGGTTACGGGATCTGCTTAGATTCTACTTCTATATCTACAACTGTCATTTTGAATCATTTTCTTAAAGAAGCAGTTCTATAGTATGGCATTTAACAGGAGATTTTTATTTTACTCCTTGCTATTTATCCACCCGTCTAAATCATTTATTCGGTGTCTATGATGGTCAAAACACAGCATACTCTAGTTATTTCTTAGAAACTATTGAAATATCATTTGGAGGAATTATTCCATTGATGAGAGAACTATTAACAATGTTTCCAAATATCTGAGCATAATAGAACATCTGTGTTTTTCCCCCTGAAGGAATGCACATTTGAATCATATTTTAAAATAATCCTAAAAATGTTGGCAGTTTCTAGAAAAAGAAGTGTCTGAGAACAAGAAACAATATTAGCCAAGTTCCCCTATAAGGTAGAAAAAGAGCTGGACATTACCTGAATTCTCACTTAATGGGTTGCTTTAAAATTTTTAAAACTTTTGTCAAATCTTGTTTTTAACTGCTGTATTAGAAAAATCTTTTACAACTAAGAATCATTCTCTTTCTGAACACAGCATAGTTGCAACTTTCTCTTTAAAGCCTTTTGATGGCAGCCCATTTTATTCACAGCTCACTTCTCTTCTTTTCTTAATTAGTAGCTTGAATGTGATTTTCCTTTTTTAAAATTGAGCAGGCTGTGTAGCTAAATGGTGTTTTTGACATTCCTGCACTGGGGGACAGATTCAACGCGAAGGCACAAGACAATAGAGATTGACTACATACTTCATGGACCCAAATCGAGGGAAATGCTGGTAATTACAGGAATTCGGCAACACTTTGTCTCTTGGCATCTGTACTTGGAAAAACAATGAAATAATCATGGACAAATATGATGTGAAATGTGTTTATGGAGCAGCATGTTTTATTAACACTGCACATTGCAGAGAGATAAGCACCACTTGCTAATTTTAAAATTTCTATAAACTGTGGCAATTAAGCCTAATAATTATTTAAAGACTATAATAAAGTTGGGTCCATTGCATTCTGCATTTTAGAGAAAAATTGTAAGAAGAGCACAAAAAGTTCAGTTGAGATAGTAAGCCACCACTTTTGCTAACATTTCTTACCTGGCGTTTGTGACAGGGAAGATTGCCTGCTACTAGACTGAACTTAAGGATTTCTTCAGTTCAAATATTCATTTTTTATGTTAAGGGATATTTTTAAGCTTTGTTTCTCAAAAAAAATTTGGTGGTGCTAGTGGTGAAAGGTTTAGTGGCTTAGATGGCAGTTTCATAGAGTGTTTGTCAGGGTGGGACACAGTGAGTCTAACTGAGTAAGCATGAAACGATTGTTTCTTCTTGAATTGTCATTTCCCCCATTACAGAACAACAACAAAAACTAAGAGTATTTTTTAGCCCTTTGATGGAAAACGAGGGAGACAGGCTTATTAAAACCCTAGGCAGAGGACAAAAATGTCTTCCATTGTGTTTTCCCAACTATAACAGATTGTTAATATCAAAATTACTAGAACTTGCACTGCTGATCAAAAACAAACATAACCATTAATATAAATACACACAAAGGAAACTTTTAAGGTATCTTGGTAGATTTTCTTGTGTAAGACATTTATATTCATTTGTGTTGAATCTATTTTCTCCCCTCCTTATTTTTCAGCTATCTTATGTGATTATTTTTCACTTCCTGAAAAATATTTGTAAAAACACTTGCACATTTTGCTGTGTAGCGTAAGAATAAGACAGTCAATAATCTTGAATATAAACCAGGGAACACCAAGCATCATTCATCTCCACTCTTCTCATGGAACAAATTTATTCCAGCATTTATGCTGGGGAAAAAGTTGTATTTCGTATAGAGAAAAGATACCTGCTGTAATTTTTTTATGAATCAGAGGTCTGTCATAAGGAAGGTAGTATGATTACCTTCTTGATACCACAACATAACAAAATTTGAACCCTGTCTCCTGATTGTATTCCTCCTGAATTCTCAGTAAGATTATTCTAAAATATTGATATACATTTCAAGTTGAGATGAGGCGAGTTTTCATAATATCTGCAATTTGATAGTGAACTGTAATACAAAGGAATATGGAAAAGACAATTATGCCCGTAGCATATTTTCCATATCTCTCTATTTTACTTGCTTCCACATAATTGAACAGAGCTGGCCTTGGGCAAAACAGATGAAGTAGAAAATATAAGCCCAGATTCTTCTGTGGTCTCTAGTCCTCCTGGTTTGGGAATATCTCAGTCTCCAAGACTCCAACCCACTTCTCACTCTCCCACAGAAATACGCCTACTGTTTGAACTCCCTCACCTCTTTGCTTTAGGTCAAAAGCTAACCGAAAATTTTGACCCACAGTATAAACAATTCTAAAACAAAGAATTGATTTCTCGCTAAGATAGTTTCATTTAAGCTAAATTTCTGTTGGTGGGCTATATTTTAAAAAATCAGTAAAGGGGAAGGAGGAGATGTTGTGGAAACTCTGAGAATGAGAATATTAGCATGGAGAAAGTCAGATTTTTTAGGAGGAGAGGAAAGTGTTTGTGTAAACATACTAGTCACCTCCCTGAAAAAGTTTCAAATATAAGTTTGATTCAATTCTATGAGAGGAACAAAAGGAAAAATGTATATAAAAGTAATCAACTCCAGGGAAGCCTTACCCTCTTAATTCCACAAACCCTAATAGCTGTTTCTGAGAAGAGAGAAGAGGAGAGTAAAGGAGAGAGGTAGGGAGGGGAGAGAACCAAGTGAAAAAAGGCAGTGAGGCGGAAAAGGGAGACACACTCCGTGAGGGACTGTGGACTTAAGAAAAATATAAGTACACATAATCTATTTCTTCCTATCCCAGTGTGCCCTAAATCCCACCTCTTATAAAACTAAACTTCTGAAGCTTTTTATATTGTAAAAACATGTAGAGTCAAGTAGCAGCAATTTTGTTAATATCTTCTCGATGACTTCAGTGCTGACTTGGAGTTGGATTGTTTCCCCTCTGGCAACTTAGACGCAGGAACTGTCTTTTACATTTGTGCCAGATGAAGTGTGGAAGCTCTGTTGTAAGAAAAATATTTGCTCTGAGCTTTCTCACAGTGGTGATACACCCACCCTGAGGCGTGAGAGGAGGAAGCCAGTAGTTCTCCCACTGGGCCAACAGTACTGGGTGGAGGAGCTGACAAGTTTGTTCTTATTCTAGTCATGGCATCTGGGTGTGGAGCTGGTAAGCACTGAATTGTGAGCCTCCGTCTAGCATGAAAATTGAACCATTATCCCGGAGGTACTTTCTTGGTCCTTGACCCAGAACCATGACTTGCATCAGTCAATTCTAATCCCTAGTGCTGGTACCTCTGGGAAAGGAACCACTGGTTATACTCAAATCTCTGAGATTAAATGCAGCACAGCAGGGAGTAAATGAGACTGGCAGGAAGTGAAGGACACAGAAGTGTTCTGGAATTAAGTATCTAAGCTAAAGCATTAGACCATGCCTGGGGAGCTGGGGTCGGGCAATGGTCAGGTGTCGGGCTGAGTTCACTTCTCTGTGAGACTTTATGCAAATTAAATAGTGACTGATATTGGGATGGTACCTCACTATAATCAGTTGAGATTATGGTGAAGTAACAAAAGCACAAAGTAAAGAACAAATTTGATTTCAATGTGAAAAAGAAATACTAGGAACAATAGTTCACATATGTATATCTTCTTTCTGTACATAAAATGAAACCTATTATGATAAAAATTTTAAATTACACAAGATTGCTGTTGCTTTGTTTCACTTCCTGTGGTTACATACTTTGTATGAGCTATTCTGAATTATCTGCTCAGTACTATGTATAGCTCCAAAACATGATTTATTTTGTTGGCCATTGTAAAACTAATTTGCAACAGTGTAAAATTATATTTTATCATTACTGAAAACTGTTACTAATGCATTATAAAAGAATAGCAAGATGACACTTCAAAGTCACCAGGATTTACACCATTCAAACTTTCTTTTTTATAAGAAAATCTGATATTCATAAATGTCTTTATTATTGTACAGAGTCTTCCAACTTATCATGTTAATTATGAACAAATAATATGGAAATTATTTATAGTAGTACTAGTATAAACCCCATCACAATTAGGTTGTGATGATGGAAGTTTCTTGTTAAGCTGAAATAATGTTAATATCCTTCGAGAGAACTGCTTTCCTCAATGAAGCCATGTAAGACCCAGGATATAATCCATGATATAGCCTAGTATTCTACAGGTTTTGCATCCAGAGGATAAAATAAAAGAGATCACATGGCAAAGGGCTGGCTACTTTCTAAAAGACTGGCCTTGAGAAGACACCTACATCATGTCTACCATAATTCCACTGCATTCTGTTTGAGTGATCTGATCCAAGAATCCACTCCCTTCATCCTTTTGTAAAAATAAACTTTGATCCCATTTTCTTTAGGAAATTAAGAACACAGTCAATCAGAACTTAGCAGGAATGTGAGGAAGAGGAAACAGAGGAGTCCTTTTGCCTCTCAGAATCAAATCACTGGTGATGTAACATCAGCATAATTACAAGAAAAAATTGGTATAAGAGTCACAAATTATATTGGTTGAATTTGGGAATAGCCTTATATTCTGCAGACCTATGTTTTTGATAGACAAGAAACATAGGACATAGATCAAGAAATTCTCATAAAATCAAAATTAGATTAAATTACTACATACAACTCTTTCAATTAATGACATTGACAAAATGTATAGTTTCATTTATTCTTCTTAAAATACTAAAGATAAATCAGAGATGTGTAATTAGTGAACTAGTATCACTTTTGCTTGTATTGCTATAACTAGAATTAAATTGACCCCTTATTAACTTGTTTACTAATTTTTATATACTGATAAGTAAATATAGATATTATCAACACAGCATAAAGTATTACAACTGAAGCACAAATGGCAGGCTAACAGAAATCATAACTTTTTATGTCAATATTCAATTAGTTTTATATATTACTGTAGGGAAATACTGAACAGTATTCATTATCAAAGAAGAGTCAATCACATCTATGTATATCTCTGAATCAGATGAAAAAGTGAAAAATTACTGGTGTACATGATTTTACCAACTTACCTACTTAATTGAAATATCTTGTGTCTCAGTTAATTTTATAAAAATTTATTTGTATAGTTTACCTACAACTCCCTCAAATACCTAAAGTAACAATTAAGTCACTGCTCCAAATAATTACAAAACCTAACTTATGAAAATTAACAATGCCAACTTAAAGTAGTGAAGTCAACTCAATTATCCGTGATAAGGAATGACAAGGAAAAATAAGACTAAAGATACAGGTGTCCCCAAGCCACAACTTTGCCATTCACCTAAGCCTTAACCAGTGCTGATAAGCTGCTGTGAAATAGATAGATTTGAATTTTATCACCTTTCCTCTCCACCTCCTACTCTTGTCTGGTTTAAGTGCTAATGGGTAGTCAACTACCCTTTAAAGGGCACACAAAGCATAGGCTGGACTCTGCAATCAATAGACTGGATAATTAGCCTTTGAATAATTGAGGGTTAACTGTCTTATATTAACTTCACCCCATTACACCCAGAATATGAACAAGCCAGAGCAAATTGGAGATGAACATGCGCTCAGATTAAAAAAAAGAGCAGGAAAGGAAGAGAGACAGTGAGAGTTCTTAATCTTGGGGCAATCATATGATATGAATTCCAATGACAAAACAAGATGAGAGTGACAGCCTAGCAGGGCCACTCGAAAGATGACAAGGTGGTCCATAAGAACTGCTCAGAGAGACGTTTCCCCTCAACACCAAATTATTTTTTTCTCTCTTCTTCCCACAACAAAAGACTCACTCTACGCTTTGGCTGTGTTCCCAAAAGACTGGGTAATTAAGCAGGTAAGATTTCCAAGGAGAAATAAATATTTTTCAGTTACTAGACACTGTCATTGGGCTTTGAATCAAATGTGCATAATTTTTGAACAGGAAACATAATGAAAGGAATGTTTCACAAATTAATGTAAAGCCCAAAGGCACAGCTGGCACTCTTACATGAAATCATTGTCTTCACAAGCCAGGAATGTCGACAAGTACCCATCTTGGAAAGTGCTTTTCTTCTTGCTGTTTTATGATATTTTTTTAAAAAATCAACTTTAAGAAAAATGCTTATAAAACATAATCAACTTTAAGAAAATTGCTTATAAAATATAACCTAAGACTAATTCTTTGAGTTGAAAGGCACTTAAAATTATGATGATATTTATTTCAGAATATTCAATGAACATCATGTGTGTTCAACAGAGGTTGAGAAGCTAAAGAGAAGGGTTAGTTACGAGCAGAATTTCACAGAATAATTCAAATTAGAGGTTCGGATATAGAAAGCTGGGCTATAGGCCCAGAACTTTAGACTATCATTCTCTAAAAATAATATAAAACTCTGAAGGTAAAATCATTTAAGACACTAAGGAAATTCCTCCCAATATAATTTAACTGGGTAAGTGAAAGTAGGCCAGTACAGGTTGAATAATAACTCCAAGATGTAAAATAACTGAGTCATTACTGGAAAGATGCAGTTTTTTCTCTTGAAGTCGTCATAGATTCATAGTGATCATTGTTTACTATTTCCAGTTCTCCTAAAAAAAGAATATGATGATAATTTAACCACACAGTGGAGAAATAAAAATGGAGATAAAATAGTTAAGAACTAAAGTTTAAAATGATAGGATAAGAGGCCAGAGCAATAGTTCAGTGGGTAGGGCATTTGCCTTGTATGTGGGCAACCGGGTTTGATCCCCAGCATCCCATATGGTTCCCCAAGCACCACCAGCAGTAATTCCTGAGTGCAGAGCCAGGAGTTACCTCTGAGCATTGCTAGGCGTGACCCAAAAAAGCAAAAAATATATAAATAAATAATTAAGTAAATAAGTAAATGAATAAATAAATAAAATAAAATGATGGGTAAAACATGCTTATGAACCTCATTTCTAGAAAACATACAAAACTGCATTTTAAAATTTAGACATATCAAGAATTGCCTGATTTCTTTGATTAACTATTTTAATAGTTCAATTAAATTGGTCAATATTCCTATTACCCAAACATTCATTTTGTGCCTTAAATGTTGTGATTTGGAGTGTATATCATGTAGATAGTATATATCATTTAAAGTTCACTTGCATTATAATTTTGTCTATAGTATGTTTTCAAATGAAGTGACCATGATAGTATTTAGTTCTAGAAAGAAGAAAACTAGGAATCAATCACAGGCAGTAAAGTTTCAAGGCAATAAAAGATTGATACAGGTTAGTAGGCAGTAAGGTTAGCCTTCCTACCTACTGTCCCAAATACATGCTTTTTTGCCTGCTTCATAAAACACTGAGACACATCCTTTAAGTACTGTCTTTATTGAACTTAGTCTAGGGTGCACTAGAAAGACATTGTGGGAGAAGAAAGTTTTCCATCCTCAATAGGAAGAAAGTGCATTCTCTGTACCTAGTGGTTAGCAGTCTTTTCTAGTCTCCCATTTCAGACTACTTAGTAACTGAAAGCATGAAGCATGCACTTTAGAGAAAGACTTCCTGAGGAACTGCTCTTCCCAGCACCTATGTGGTGGACTTTTGGGGGAAAGTCCAGAAAGGCTCATATCGAGGAAATTATACTATTCGTGAAACACTGATTTCCTTTCCATTTTATGAGTTGGGCCATCTCCATAAACCTTCATATTTCTTTGACATTCCATCCCCTCCTTAAGGAAGGAAATGTTCTTTGTTTTTACTCTTCCTATGTTCATTAAAAGGCGAAAGTTTTTTTTAAGAGAAACTCACAGACATGGGGCAGAGCTGCTACTGGCTCTCACTGTGCCCAGCCGCTCACGAGGCGCTCAGGCTGCAAAGTTCATCAATAAATGCTGGATTTAGAGATGACTACAAGAGTATGCTACCCGCACAGCAGAGCCTGGCAAGCTACCCGAGTCATATATGATATGCCAAATACAAGTAACAATTTTAGACCTCATTCCCATGACCTGATGGAATGGTTTGAGGCTCTTTATGTTCCTGGAGCAAGCAGGTGCCCTTAGGCTCTACTAGCATGAGACAGGACATATGGAGATGTTACTGGTGCCCGCTTGAGCCGATCAATGATCAATGGGAAGATAGTGACAGACAGTGATGTTCATTAAATTTCATTTAACTAGTTACAACTAAGTTCCCTCTATAACCACAGACACCCAATTTAGCCAATTCTGTGTTACGGCTTTCCTTGTTAAGATCAGCCTAGAATTCTGTCTTCGAAATGAATTCTAACACAATTACTAAACTACTGTTATTCCCCATAATTCTACGAGGAATGAATAATTCTATGGGGAATAATTCTATGTAATGAATAATCATTCATTACATTGAATGCTATTGGACTCGGTTTGCTTTAGGAGGAAAGGCTCCTAAACAGTGTTCAGGGATTTGAACCTACTCCTGGTCATACTCAACCTTGTGCTAAGTCTGACAATTCAGTCTTTGAAAACAATGCTACTTAGGCCCAGCTGTACTGAGCAGAGGAGGGGACACAGTGCTGAGGAATGAACTCAGGTCTAACACAAGCAAGGTGCATGTGCTTGAGCTCAGCCATTTGAATTTTGTGTTCTTACTGTGAACATTTGAAAAAAATGCAAAAAATATAACTAAAAGAAATTAAAGACTTGTTGGAAATTTGTGAACATTTGAAAAAAACTGCAAAAAATAAGTAAGTAAAAGAAATTAAGACATGCTGAAAAATGGAATATATGTGTATTTGGAAGTGGTGCTCTTTACACTTAATCTTTGAGAAAGTCTTCTTCCCTCATTATTCCTCATATTCCTAGGTTTGCAGAAACGAATTCCTAGCCTGTGAGTGTAGCCCAGCTTCTCTCCATACAAGCTTTCCAAACGCTGTTAACCAGCCAAAAGTTCATGAAGTTTGAGCATGCAATTTATGCCTAAATGTAGCACTTCATAGCTGCAAATATTAAAATACACAATGACCAAAATTACAAAATGCTTAAACATATTTTGAAATGGAAATGAGGTAAAATGTTGTTCCCAAAGTAACATTTTTATGCGCCTCCTACCAGTACTGGCCTCATGCTGGTCCTTCTGCTCAGTCAAGTTATCTATTTCTTTGCATTGAAAAGGAGTCACAGAGGGAATAAACCGCTAGACAGAATAGATCAGCATCCAGGTTGCGGACCATTGTGAATATTTATAGAGAATTTGTGCACTATTAGCCCAGCTTTTTTCTAATAGCACGCTCTTATTTTACATGGGACTAGAGTTAAATCCCAAAAAAGAAACATAATTGCATGGTTTGTGCGGGTACATTCATACGTGTGCATGTGTGCTCATATGTGGGTACTGTCCTGACTGGCATGTATTCTGCTGTGTTATCAAGTTCTTCTTGGGTTCCAATCCGCCTTTCATCTCTTATTTTAGGCATGTTACAAAGTCTGATTCTAAGCCATGCTCTCGTGGCATGAGAGATAAAAAGTGAGTTCACACATTACATAACAACCTTTTAATGTATGTTCTGTAATCCATAGTCTGGAAGGGAAGGAAAGAGAGAAAGAGAGAGAAAGGGAAAGAAATAAAAGAACCTGCCATGGAGCAGGGCTGGGGAAGGGGGAGGGAACCGGGGATGTTGGGTGGTGGGAGATGGGCACTGGTGGAGGGACGGGTGCTGAAACACTGTATGACCAAAACCCAAACATGAACTTTTTAATTGTATATCTTTTTATTTGTATATCTCACGGTGGTATAATAAAATACTTTAAAAAAAAAAAAAGTGAGTTCACACTTAGAAAGCTAGTGAATGCTAGAAAAGCAATGAAGACTTTCATTCAAGGAAATCAAAGATAAAGAGAAACAAGTGGCATAATTAATACCCACATTTCTTCTAAGTTATCCAGAATCAATTTCTGTTAATACCATAGTCTCTATACAAATATAAATGCCTGCAGAGTCACACAAACAAGGAACATGCTTCAGGATCATTTTCTTTATATGCAATTGATGTACTTAACAAATCCATTTGATTACTTGTTCTACTTAGTTTTATATTTCAGTATCTGCAGTTAATAATACACAAGTACAAGGCTGAAGATGGATTGTTGAGTATGAAAGAACCTTAAAATTAAGTTCAAAACTATATAATCTGGATCTAAAAAATGCTTTGCTAGCAGAACACTACACTGACCAAATAAATTTATTTGCACTCAATCCCCTCCTATTTATTAGAGGGAAAGAGAAATATTTCTTACAATGAGAATTTTTTTTAACTTTTTTTGGCTTTTTTGGGTCACAACTGGCAATGCTCAGGGGTTTCTCCTGGCTCTGCACTCAGCAATTACCCCTGGCGGTGCTCAGGCGAACATATGGGATGCCGGGGATCGAACCCTGGCCAATACAGGCTGGCCGCGTGCAAGGCAAACGCCCCTACCGCTGGGCTATTGCTCCGCCCCGTCAATGAGAATTATTTTAATGCAACCAAGAATGCATTGCATGACATATATCTAGATAAATCAGGAATAGTGGTCAGGTCAAAGTTGTAATCTCAAAACACTGATATCTAGAACCAGAAACATTGAAACAGATCAAGTCAGTTTGAATTCACTGAATTTTGTATCTTATTTAAATGCCCAAAGAAAAAATATTTATAAAGTTATTTCACAGCTAATAGTGAAAAACAATTTCCTCTCTTTCTCATAGATTGGTCCTAATGAGTTACACATGCATACATGATAAGAGATTTAAATAACTAAAATTTTGTCACTGTATCAATATATATTCTGTGTGTGTGTGTTTGCATGTGTGTGCGTTTGGGGATGTAGGAAAAAGGGGCTAAAATATTTCAAATGAGAGTGTTCTTTTTTTTCTTTGCTCTATAATCTAACCTTACAAAGTCACCTTACTAATGCATAAATTTCAACACTGATTTTTTCTTCCAAGAAAACTTAAATGATCTGACTGTCACTACTAAGAATGAGATTATATTCTGTAGTATTCCAACTTGAGAAAATAAAGAACTTCAAAGTGTGTAAAGGTTTATTTTTATGTTGAACAACTCATTTCAAAACATGCTACTATCAGTAAACCTAATCCTTGTAAAAACCAAAATATATACTCAACAACAATAGAAAACAAAATTACCTTACTAAAACTTTAGGTAGCAATAGAGATAACATTTTTACATTTTCCATTTATAAGAAATATCCAATGTGATTTCTAAATGATTTCAATATAAAATAATTATCATTTTATCTTTCAGTATTAATATACTTTTATAGATCCTATTTCCAATGTAAGGAGATGACCTAAGGAGTAACATACTAAGAAATTCAATTTTTTAAAGATGAATCTGGAGAACTTCCCAGATGCTAGATCTCCATAATAAATTATATATGACTTAGTGGTTTAGCCTGATCAAAGAGGGAAGAAAGAATCAGTAATTAAATTTATTCTCCACAGACAGACTCTTCATCTTGAGAAATCTCTATGCAGAATTATTATTACCTGGCATGCCTATCATCTGGCTACTTAAGAAGGCATGAGGTCATTATAATTAATCTGACAATATCTGGATATTTAAACTTTAGCAACTCCAATACCCCACTAAACTGTCCATATAATGAATTAGATCATCTTCAGAGTAATCATAAAACCATAGTTTTCTTTTTGGTAATTGAATGCCTCCTACGTTTCACAACCTATTGTAGAGAGGGATTCATTATACACAAAACAAGACATTTCACTTTAATAGGAAGTTCAGATGTAATTAGGGAGGTGACACCTCCTAATATAATGCAATGCAAAATGGAGGTTGCTTTAAGAGATTTAATCATTCAGGGCCATGAATATGGCACCTAAAACAACACAGGAAAAGAGGAAGGGAATGAAAGAGAAGGTGAGAGAGACTGAGAAACAAAGAAAGGCATCATTCTAAAGATAACATGACAACCCTTTAATGCATGTCTGTAATCCAAGTCTGGGAGGAAAAGAAAGATAGAAATGGAAAGAAATAAAGAACCGCCATGGAGGAGGGCTGGGGGAGGGGAGGGAACCGGCGTTGTGGGATGGGCTTGGCGGTGTGCTCTACACTTAGACCAAACCCAAATATGACTTTTTAATTGTATATCTTTGTAATTGTAAAAATAAAAAATTAAAAAAATAATAAAAGAAATCCCATATATAAATAAATATGCATATGCATATATATTATTTGGACCTTAGTTCTATATTTTTATTAAATTGTTGTATCCAAACTGCCTTATAATTATTGAGTCTGAATTTATTGACTCGGTATCCAAGTAAAGTATTTTATACGCATAAGTTAAAAGAAGACTGCCTTTCTATTACAACCAAACTGCTGACTGTGAGAAAATCAGAACCTCAGAAATAATATCGCAGTAGTCTCCATTATAAAATCTCTTGGGATAAATCCATTAAACCAGACAAGTACTACAGATCACTACATTCACCCATGAAATCCTTGAACACGAATGGATACATCTGCAATGAAGATTTCTCATACACAAATAAGAGGCTTGTTTTGCTAATAAAAGGTGGTTAATAAGAATTATAACCTACAGAATAATTGACTTTTGGATGGTATTAAGATAATTACTTCAAGATAACAAAATAATTTAGGGTACATATTTATTGTGTTAGTGTTCTAATATGCACTTATAGTGCCATTTCAAACCTAGAGGGAAAGTTACACATTAGATTGGTTTAAGAGGTAGAGGCAACTGTTTAGAAGTGCCTTAAAATTTGTTTTATGGTTATGAAAGGTTGGATTCTAGACTTTGCTAAGTTTAAAAAAAAACTGCTATTTGATTCTTAAGTGTCCCTAGAGTTCCACCTTTTTAGTTTCTTGAGAACTACCCCAGACTTTTCCTACTTAGAAATCTGACTTCCCCAGGATACATTTTTGAATTGAACCGTGGTTGACAGTTTTATTACAAGTACGTTGCACTTGTAATTGTTCCACCAAAGAAAGTGATTGAAAAAAATTGTGAAGTTATAAAATTGGACTTTGATTCTGTAGAAAATGAAAAAAATAAATGTTAGCTTTAAAAAGAATATCCTCAGAGATGTACATATCAAGACAAAAGTTTCAAATTGGATTTATTATTCACTTTGGGTTTAGCACTTTGTTCTGAGGGGAAAAAAAAGTTCCTGAAATGATTCCACTTTGCCTAAGTGTTGACAAATCACTACTTATAGATTTCTTTGCAGAAACCACGCTGTCTATGGCATAAAACTTGCTCAAAGGGTTTTATGTGCTAGTTTAATGCTTCCCATCACACTATACAAATTCCAGTCTGACCTGTCTGCCCTTAGGGCTTTCACAAAGCAGCTTCCTTAAAGGTTACAGGTGATATTATGTCTCCAAGAATGTCAGCTCTCTAAACATTGTCCACGGTGTCAACACAGTTGCTACTAAAACTTAGGTAAATGGGGCTAAACTGAGAAGAGAATCTATGTTTGGGTCTATTTTTGTACCTACCAAATTTTCCATATTTTTGTTAAGGTTTTTAACAAACACATCTTGCTCTAATTGCATAGGTTTTAGCTCTAATCATTATTTATTTACTGCTATTTTTATCAGGAAAAAGAAATGACAGATTACTTATTCAGATCCCTGCAGACATGTTTTGTTTAGATATAACACTCATTGCTCTTGCAATGGAAACTTGGTCCTATTCTGCCAGAAATTCCTTGTGTCCGAAGTTTTCTATGATAACTCATGTGGTTAGAAATTATCTGAGTTTATAACATGTCAAATTTACATCATACTACTCTGATATTTTGCTTGATTTGTTTTGCTCAGGGCCACCCTCAGCGTCTCAGGAATTACACTAGCTGTACTCAGGGGTAACTCTTATGGTACACAGTGGACCATACGTGGTACAGGAGATTGAACCCAGGAATAATGAGTACAAGGCAGTACCAGCTAGACTATCACTCTATACTATTATTTCAATTTTTTCAATTTTTTGTTTTTTAGGCCACTCCTAATGATACTCGGGAGTTTCTCCTGGCTCTTTACTCAGGAAAGTTGGTGCTCAAGGCACTTTATAGAATGCTGAAAATAAAAACTGGCTGGGTCACCACGTGGAAGACAACTACCCTATGCATTGTCCTATTTCCCCAGTCTAAATATTATTTTTTAAAAGTTAAAACCATATCATACTCTTCAGTGTATTGTACACAATTCAAAAAATCAACACAGTGCCTGTAAAGATATTATAGCAGGGAAGGTTTCTGCTTTGCAAGCTGCAGCCTGGAGTTCAATCCCAGCTACCACATATCTTGGTTTACAGTTCTATCCTTTCAAGTTGACTAGTCATTCCTCCTCCAGCTTGGGTTGCTTGTAATGTACCCATTCTAGTGATAATGGGGGGTGCATCCTCCACCTTTTGTTCAAAGCACTCTGTCTCCTACTGAGTAGATGTCAGTCTCCTAACCAGGTACAGTGACTTGCTAACCTTGGGTTTTGTATTGTAAGAGAGCTGTTGTTTTTCTACTTCAAGTATACCTTTTGCATTGTCTTATATCAGAGCAACATCTTTTTGCTTAGACACAGAAAGACCATTAAGGCTGTGCATCCATAATATAGAAGTTAATTACCTCTGTAATATTTACTTCTGTGCATATTAGTTGTCGATTGCTAGATTTTAGCTCCTTACACCCCAAAAGGAAGGTTCTGTTGCAGAGCTTGGATAGAGCAGTGAGCAAGCTACCCTGGCCTCGACATGGGACAGACTAAGTGTCATAAGCAGTATAATAAACTAGGAGCATGCTCATGAAACAAACTCTGTCATGACTCAAAGAAAAGTAACTGATTTATGACACTGTCGGGGTGAGGAAAAACTCACCTGGCCTGAGGTCTGTAGCCTGGAATATAAAGCAAGATATCCCCAGGAAAAGCCACCCTTTGCCATGAGTCCAGAGAGATGATTTTAAATTTAATCCAAGGTGTAGATAAACATCTCTGTCTCTTACTGAGTTTATATACAATGGCTAGAAATAGTATTGAGAAGTAAATGTAATATGATTGTTTAACAGCAAAGGAGAAAACAACATGCTCTTGGCAGGAATTCCACTTTTGTGCTAGGCAGGATTCCATCCTTGAGGGGTGGTTCTATGGCACTCCTATCTCCTAAAGTAAGGGACTTTCACACTTGCTCATTGTCTTAGGATCAAAGTTCTATCACCTTGTAACTCCCAACCCCCAACCCTTCGTGATGCCTATAACCAGCAGACTGGACTTGAATTAAACTTACAAACAAGAAGCCTGTAGTCAGGTTCCTTGGTCCATTGGCTCTGGACAGTCATTGGCCACAAAGGTGCCAGGTAACCCTGCTGAACACCAATATTTATTAGGGACCCCACTAATAGATGAGCCCCAATAAATGATTCTCCAAGCCCGCTAGGAGTGATTCCTGAGAACTGAGCCAGGAGTAAAACCTGAGCATGTCCAGGTGTAATCCAAAAACAAAATCAACCAAACAACATACAAAATCAACTCAATAAAAATAAATATGATGAGACTTTAGATCAG
This sequence comes from Cryptotis parvus, assembly GCA_021461705.1. Taxonomy (NCBI): domain Eukaryota; kingdom Metazoa; phylum Chordata; class Mammalia; order Eulipotyphla; family Soricidae; genus Cryptotis; species Cryptotis parvus. Next base: position 27,274 of record JAJIBD010000530.1, read on the forward strand.
CTGCATTAATTACTGCGCTTTATAACTTTTTCTAAAAGATTACATTGTAATTCAGTTTGCAATAATTCTGATCCAAATATATGACATGTCATTTCATACTGTGTTTGGATAGGTTTTCTTTCAATATCAGGTAGCAGACTGCAGACAAAGCCTATCAGTATTCTAAACTGCATTGAATATGCATTATGTTCCTCCTTTTAACCTCAATTTGGAGACTACTCAATTACAAATTAGGTGAGTTTTAAAGAAATATTTCCACTAAAAAACAAAACGAATTGTTACCACTAAATATGTAATTAGTAAAAAATTTAGGATGACAGTCCAGAAATACTTTACATAATGATTCCTTTATCATTATTATCCCTTAAAATATGTTACTTAAATAACATTATTGTTCCTTAAATCCAAAATTATTACTTAAAAATTAAAAGAAATACAGTACACAGTTGCCAAAAGAATACTTAATGTGCAAGTGGACAATGTTGCTAAGAAATCTGTTCTTGAGAATAGTAGAGTTACAATTGCAAAAAATAAATCACAGGATCCTCTGCCAACATTTTCTCTAGAAACTGTGTAGGCAATATATAATATTGCTGTAGCGTTCAGAAGATTTACAAAACCATAACTGATGGTTAAGCAGCATCAGTTAAGTTCATTATAACATCACACATTCTCTGCCCAATTACACATCTGGTTCATAAGAATCAGAAAATAAAACCTGATTGCTTCTTCCTCAATGCTCCTCTAGAGTGTTCATATCACTGGTCACTCCAAATTCTAGCCTGGCCAACTGTTGCTTATGCTGCAGAATTGTAGAATTTTTTACGTTTTGTTTCCCCCCTAAAATGATAGCCTATACTATAGTATAGGGCTATTGTCAAACCATATCGCAACATGCATGCTCCTTCTCCTAAAACTTAATTTTAGGCACATGGATTACTATACTTTTTACTAATAGGACTTCGTGCATGCAGCATTCTAAAACCACAGCCTCCACCAGAGCAGTGACCATCACCCCACTGCAGTCAGCTATTTGTTTCCTCGTTAGTGTTTCTTTATATCCCAAATATGAAAAAGTTCAATGTATCTGCTCTTCAACTTCTTCCTGATTTCACTCAGCATGATTCCTCCAATTCCATGTACATAGCAGCAAATCACACGATTTCAATTTTTTTGTGGAATAGTACTCCAGTGCATAAATATACCACAGTGTCTTTTTCCATGCATCTATCCTTGGACACCAGGGATGTTTCCATATTTCAGTTATTGTGAATAGTGCTTCAGTGCACACAGTGCACACGTGTAGGTGCTTTTCCCAGAATGACATGTCATTTCATCCTTAACTGTGCAGACAACAATGCTTATCTTTAATTAGAAAAGTTACGTTCATCTAATTAGAATTGATTTATCTTCCACTCCTGGACATAAGGATTCCATCTCTATGGGTTGAGGAGTATGATCATCTAGTTGTTATGATACAGTGATTTCTTCCATCCTGGAATCCCTATAGGCAGCATGTGACCAAACTCCAAATCACATTTCAATTTTTATTAAACAAACTTTCTTCTGTCAAAGTTTATTCATCACAGTCTTGGTGTTTGAATGCTAAAGGTAGTAAACATTGCAGCAAGTCGGTGCTGCAATGCTGAAAAAAATAAGGGAAGGGAACCAGGATGAAGGAGTGAGATAAGGAGAAAGAAACGAAAGGGTGTAAAGAAGAGCGGAAGGGAAAGGGGAAGGAGGAAGGTAGGTTTTCCTTTAACATGCTTACTTTTTATTGAAAGCAATCTTAATGCTCTCGGGTACCAATTTTCAATTGTAACATCAAATGACCAATTAGTTGGGTTTTGCATTTTATAACTACACATTTAATTAAAAGGGAATTCAAAGTCCAACATATTTTAATAAGGGATTTACCTGTTCAACCCTTTGCTATCTTACCTCCTCAAAACAAAGTAATAGAATTCATAAAATAAGAAAACAATAACTATATTTAACAAGTGCTTACCATATGGCAGGCCTTCAGTGATGAGAGTCCTTTCCTATCGTTTCCTGCCAATGAACTGTCCTATTATGATGAACAGGGAGCAGTGCAGCATTGTTATCATGGCAAAGACACACGCGAGTCTACTGGGACTGAAATGTCAGGGCTAACAGTTGCTTTGCCAAATCATTCGGAAAAAATTTCTTAATTTGTCTGGGCTTTATTTCTTCATCTGTAAGAATAACAAATTGCTTTAAATAAATACCAACCCTGTCTGCAGTCTCCAACACATGTGCCACTCCAATCAGTGTTCAAAATGAATGATTCAAAAGTTCAGAAACCAATGATTGTTCAGAACCCCAAGTGCCTATCTGTGATATATTTAGCCAAGATTAGGCTATGATAACACTTTTAAAGGGGCCAAACTAAGAGGGGCAGAGTTGCTGAGGCAACTCGCCCCAATACTAGGTTTAGTAGTGTAGGGACTTATGGTTTGCCTGTTAGGTGCTCGGTCCTGGTAAGGCAGTGTGCTGGGACAGCGACTAGGGGGACACCAGGACAATACCTGGAGTTTAGTGGGGACACTGCTAAACGGTGGTGTCAAAACCCAGCTCACGTGTGTGCTGCCACACTGCTGCAATACCTCCATCCTATGTCATCATTCTTTATTGTTAATATGGCCCTTTAATCTGCTTCTTATAGATCGATTCTTAGCCTTAAAATACAATGACAAACACTTTGGTAACGCTTATGCAGACTTTTTTAAATTAACATTTTATTATACCACCGTGAGATATACAATTACAACGTTGTTCATCTTTGGGGGTTTTGGTTACATAGTGTTCCAGCACCTCGCCCCTATTTTTGCTATTCATGTTGAGGACACAAACCTTTTCATGGTAAAATGACACTGATATTCTGCAAGTGGTTTGTTTTATGTATCCTGGGTGACTTTTCAGATGGAAATTATGATACTATTTTAAACAGTTTCATGTTTTTACATCATATGATTTCTCATTATTACTTTCAATATTCTGAGCCATCATATTTTACTAAAAGATGTTAGGGGAATTTTCTTTTATTTGATTTTTTCTAAAATCACAATAAAATTAATATCACTTATAGATTTTTAAGAATTACCATGAGTGTGCATATAGGAAATTCTAATATTTATTATATTACAGTACCATTCCAAACGGTGTAAGGTTCTTTTTATACTGTTAGGTTTCCAAATGAATTGTTATGAAGTTATGCCAAATAACATGCTTATCCATAGTGCATTATGTCTATCCCTTTCTTTTCCATTTTAAAATATAATAACATTGTATTTTAAAAAATCAAACAATATCTACAGTACACACTCTGGTCTTATTCTTTAACAATGAAAATATTCTAAAGATGTAAAAGATGGTTTGATGACTTATAGCATTAACATAACACAAATTAGAGAGAAAATATTAAAAATTTCTATCACTCCATACCAATAAAATAGCATATGTTAATAGAAATATACATAGACATAAATATAGATATGTAGATATTAATATAGATATCAGAAGGTTTAAAATGATTTCTTACTAGATTTCTGAATAAGCAACAGAAATATGGCAGAGAAACAGCACTTAGTTCAGAAGAATAAATTTGTGTAAATATGGTTCAGTCAGTGAGAATCTATCAATAAAGAGGAGCTGGAATAGTAAGAAACAATGGCTAAGGTTACCTCAAATTCGATCAATTCTGAAAAAAGAGGTCATGTGATTTCCCTTCTACACAAGAGAATGATTCAAGTGAAAGCATTTAGTAGGTTTTTAATCAAGAACTGGAAGGGAGAAAACTCTATTTTATATCTCTGAAGAGATGAACTGTTTGTCAGATCCTTATCATTGGTAATAAGGGGAAACAGTGGAGGGAAATAGTCGGCTTATAGACAATCAATCATCACACTAGAAAAAATGTCCTTAGTTCTATGTGATATGTTTGTCCTGTCATTTCCCATAATGTACAGGAACTGCTGATTCCTCATCATTCACCATATGTGGTGGCAAGACAGAAGCAATGAAATCTCGTATTGAATCAAGGTCAAGAGAAAGCCAAAGGTGTAGAAAACAATCAGAAATACTTCACTTCCTTGGAGAACTAATACAAAGAATTCCCCTATCTTTCAATGAAATTGTCTTTAGGCTTCTCAGAAGACTTCTAAGTTCTCATTGCCAAGTATGAAAGTTAAGTATGATTTCCTGAAAGTCAGAGATTGGCACGACAGCCAGGGTATTTATGAGTCTCTTAGACTGTCATGCTTGAAACTATAGAATGTTAAGCAGACTACTGATTCACTTGAGAAATACTCCCAGTCATCTCAGGTTTGTTTACAGCAACAGACAAAGAAGAGACATAGCTCATAGATCAGCGTGTCATAAAATAAAGACAGCTCACTGCCAAGGGCAAATTTGGAACACAGAATGAAGAAAAGGTACTGAGCCCAAACAGCGCCAGAGAGAGAAACCCAAGTGAGATGATAGAGGTGTCAAAATTAGAACTGCCATTTACAGCACAAGGAAAGAAAAGCTATATAATAATAAAGCACAGGCAGCCTGATTCGACTTCTCAATTAGAAATGTATAGAAAAATCTCAACAAAACCTTCACATAAAACATTACCCTAGAGTATCAACCTGAAATGGTTTGCCAGATTAATAATTTATTATCAAAAGACATCTACCAGCAGAAACAGAACTTTTTCAATTATTTATGTATAATATTATGAGAATGAATTTGAAATCATACATCAGATAAACTTCTTCCAGGGAAAATGGCTACAAACTTTAGTATCGAATAATAAAGAACTAGAATAAATTAAAAGTCATGGGGAAGAATAGATTTTTAAAAAATATGAAATGGCTTAAAAGGGAGGTTTTTTTCCCACCAGCAACTACTCTTTTACCTTCTCAAGCACATGTAATTGGTACTAACACCGTCACAGAATACAGAAAAGAGACTCTGGCTAGATATCTTAGGAGAGTCTATTGATTATCTGAAGCTCACTCCCTCACAAGAATCAATGTCCTAATCCAAACTAATCTTCAGAAATATCTTTCCCTCAGATTTTTATTAGCAAAATTATTTACTGCCTTTTTCAAGGTCTATCTCATTTTTCTCTTTTAATTCAAAAGGACTTCAGCCCGGGGTCACAGGGAAGAGACCATTGTGATCTTAAACTTCTTCTGGCCTTGCTCTGAAATGTCAACTAACAGTATAAAGTTGCTGATTCTAACTTCAAAGAAACTTATTTACTTAAATGTTACCTATGGGAAGAATTTGAGAAGCAATTAGTTTGGCACATCTCAACAACCAAGGAATAACAGGGAAGACATTATGCAAATGGGCAACTTTTCAAAAAATATAAGACCTTGAGACAATTGTGTCGAGATGCAAAGCCAAGACTGGCAGTAAAGTTTGAAAACATTCTGGTGTTCTTACATTTACTCAAACTTTTTAATATTCAGCTTTGATTTGATTAATATTACATATTGGGCACAAAAATATATTGTTAGAGGACATTAATTTAGGAATATAGATGTGAGTGCTTCTGAATTAGATACAACCAAATTGATTTTCAGTGTATCTACCATGAATAGATTAGTTTTGATTTAGCAATACAAAGATTTTTATAACCATGGGGAATCTCTTTAATGGCAATATGTTCCAATAAAAGAATACTTTTGATAATCTCAAAGACAATATTAAAAAAGTGTGGTTTTATTCAACATTTTTACCTACAAAGTTTTAGAAATTATCAATTTGTCAATGTATAACTTAAAATAAAAACAAAGCTTCTGGTGATACAATTCTAAATGTTTCATGAAGTCGACATATATATATATATATATTATTTCCTTATATTATTTGATATAGAAAATTTTTTAAATTCTATAAAATTTAGTAAGAAATATTTAAACTAAAAGTTGCCAGTTATAATAAATGATAAAAACAGTTACTAAAATTAGTAACTCAGAAATGCAATCTTAAAATTTAATTCATATAACAAATAAAATAAAGTTGCTGTCAGTGGACTGTTATCTAGTTTCTTAGAATTACAAAGGGGGAAAGAGCTATAGTACAGTGGATAGGGCACATGCCTTGTAAGTGACTGACCAGTATTTGATCTCCACAATCACATTTGGGTCCCAGAACACTGTCAGGAGTAATTCCTGAGTGTAGAACCAGAAATAACCACTGAGCATTGCTAGGTTTGACCCCCAAAACAAAATCAAACAAAAAACTAAGCAAAATACATAATGCAAAATATAGAGCAGACTTAGGCTCTGAATTTTGTGCATGCCAATTATTTTTTTATTTTATTTTTTTTCTCTTTTCTATTTTATTTATTTCTACATGTGCCCTGGTTTCACTTAACCCTGTTTCTAACCTCTTTTCCTTATTTTTTTTAAAATTTTTTATTTTTACAATTACAAGGATATACAATTAAAAAGTTCATATTTGGGTTTTGGTCATACAGTGTTCCAGCACCCATCCCACCACCAGTGCCCATCTCCCACCACCAACCTCCCGGTTCCCTCCCCCTCCCCCATGGCAGGTTCTTTATTTCTTTCCATTTCTCTCTCTTTCTCTTTTCCTTCCCTCCAGACTATGGATTACGGACCATACATTAAAGGGTTGTCATGTGTATCTTTTTGCCTCTATTTAATGCTCAGTTCTAGGCTGGCATTAGTACCCTCGACAAAGGTGGAAATTATCACAAACGTGTGGGAGTCAGAGGCTAGGTAAGACAGAAAATGAAAATGCCAATTTATTTTTGCATTGATTTTCTGACCAGTGTAACTGAGTCATTGAAGATACTTTGGTATTCAATTGCTTTTAATTTTTCTGTACTTTTTTATATTTCTTTTGGTTTTGGGACATACCAGGCAGTACTCAGAGCTTACATCTGGCTCCACACTAAAGATCACTCCTGGCAGGGCCAGGGGATTATATGGGGCCTTGGTGATCAAACTATGTTTGGCTGCTTGCAAGGCAAGTGCCCAATACACTGCTCTATTCCTCTAGTTCCTCTAGATTTAATATCATGAAGGGATCTGCCTATATGTTCCTCAATACAATACATGGATTCAAGATCAACATTGAATTAAGAAATTTGGACAAGGGGGAGTACTGCTCTGGAGGTAGGATAGCCTTTGTTTGTCTTGTATTCAATGACCTGGACACCCCAACATGATCTCTCGATTTTTTCTAGAACTGAACTCTGAACTTAGAAGCAGGGGTAAACTCTGAGTACTGCTATGTGAGTCTTCCACCAGCAAGGAAAAAAAAGAAGTAAAGAAACTTTTTGTGGGAGGGAGAATCAGAATGGAAAAACGATGCAATAATGATGGAAAACTTTGGACATTAGAGGAAAGTGTGTTACTAAAATGCTGTACTCATGAAACCCTACCACTCACAGTATTGTAAATCTCAGTGCAGAAATTTAAAATGTCTGTATTTTTTAAAAATAATCTGCTACACAGCAAAAGAAATCAATCACTTGGTTAAAGGCATTCCACAGAGTATGAGAAAATATTTGCTCATCACTCTTGTGACAAAGGATTAATAGCCAATATATATAAAGCATCGTGAAATAATAACAAGCCAGTCACATCAAAAAGGGAGTCTTCCTTAAAGAAGACATAGAGATGAACAGTTATATAGAAAGCTGTCCTGCAGCACTCATCAAATAAATACAAATCAAAACATTAATGAGATACCATGTCACACCAGTGAGAATGACACATTTCACTAAGAAAAAAGACAGTCAGTATTGAAGTGGATTTGAGAAAATAGAATCAGCAGTCACTGATGATGGGAAGGTTAACAGGTTCTTCTTTAGAAAACAATATGAACACCTATCAAAAACCTGAAAATTGAATTTTCATATGACCCAGCAAGTCCTCTTGTTGGCATCTACCCCAAAGGCAAAAACCACTATTTTAAAAAAGATATTTTGAGCCTAACTATCTTGTAGTTGGGCGACCACGTGATCTTTTGACATTCCATGGAATCCAGTTGGTAACAGCTCTAGTCCAGCAGTCATCTCCAAGTCACGTTACATGTCTAGCCCTTCTGGCGCCTGCTCAAGCAAATCAACGAATAACGGGATGTCAAGTTATCAAGTGATTTTGCACCTATGTTCATTGCAGCACTAGTTAAAAAGTCAAAATCCAAAACAGCCCAAGTACCCAAGAACAGCTAAACTCATAAAAATAAATAATAATAATAATAATAATAATAATAATAATAAACAAAAAACTGGTATCCATGCACAATGGAATGCTCTTTAGCTATACAATGAAATAAAATTTGTGACTGTGGATGGAAATCAAGGGTATCGTGTTTAGTGAAGTCAGTCAGAAGGAGAGGGACAGCCACAGCACAAACTCTCTTTTGTGGATACTAAGGAATATAGAAGGGTAATAGCAAATAGCCAAAACAATAGAACTATAGCATTGGTCTACAGAACTGAGTTCCAGGCTGGGGGTGGGGATCTGGAATGCAGGAGAAGGGACCTTAGGATCTTGGAGAAGGAACGTGGACCACTCTCGAGGTGAATGTGGTGTTGGCACATTGTATGCATGAAAGAAGATCATTAGCATAATATGTAATGGTGCTTCAATAAAAACTGAAAAGTACAACATGTAGGGCACTCACCTTGCACACGAGGGACTGGGTTTGATCTCTAACATACCTTTTAGTTCACCAAGAGCACTGCTGGGAGTGATATCTTAGTGCTGAGCCAGTAGTAACCCCTGAGCATCACTGGGCGTGACCCCAACCTACCCCAAAGAGGAAAAAGGAAAGATTTGAAGAAGTGAAGTCATTGTACTTTTTGTAAATCAGGAAACAGTTTTATGAAAAAATTCAAATCTTCACAATTTAATTTTGATACTTAAATCTCTAAGTGATGATCAAGTTTACATACAGGGATTAACATATGGCTAATGAGTAAAAATAAAATTACAGGAACATTTCAGTACTCAATATTAAAGAAGACTACAGAATCAGAACATAGCGTGCTGTTGCCAAGAAAAAAATATGGATCTAACAAAACCCACAAAGATAACCCTTGTTAACAGAATCCATAAAGATAGCCCTTATAAATTATACAATTTATTTTTTATATTGAGAACCATAAATTCCAAAGCAGTAAATTACATAATAGATTGAGTGAAAATCAATTATTAAAAATTTAAATTTAACAGCTTATTTAAATATATGTCTCTGTTCAATTTGAGTTAAAGAAAATTCTATATAGCTAAAGAATTTTGAAATTATGTTACTGAATTCATGAAAGCTTTAGGACTTAAAAATTAATAACTGGAGTCAGAGGTGCAATAGGTATTTGCATTGCAATTGACCATCAGGGTTTACCCTTGGCACTACACCTGGTCTCCCTACGCACTATCAGAAGTGATTTCTGAGCACAGATGAAGGAGTAATCCCTGAGCACAGCTGGGTGTGCTCTCCCAAATGAGAGAAGCAAAGGAAATTGTGTTTCATATTTATACAAAACGTTTAACTGATGCTTGAGATAAAATGAAAAGGAAATTACACTCCAAGAGAAAGTTTATAAAAATTTTGTCACACTTAGTAATCTGTGATTTAGAGTCACTGCAACAAGACTCTTTAGCAAAGAACAGGAGAAAAACATAAACCTGGATATTTGCTACTAAACTTAGAAGCAATAAAAAAAATAAAACTGGGCAGAAACATGATCATGCTCAGCTGTGTGACTCCTTTCAGGGCTGGCTTCATACTGACAAGCCTCCAGTGTAAAATCCATTTTATCAGAAAGATGCTTTAAGAGCAAAAAGAAAAGCAACTAAAAAGAGAGGGAAAATGCAAGTAGACTTATTATTCACAATGATGATGCTATTGAGGTACTTACTGTGCTTCCAGGCACATAAGAACCATGCAAAGCTATGGGATGACTCGTTATCAGCATGAGCATTGCATCGAGAAGTCAACTAAGGTTCCTCTATAACCCTCTACACACACACAAACACATGCTAACACAAACACACATAGACACAAACACACAAATGCTAATATACAAGCACACATAGACACAAACACAGACACACACAAGGACACACACAGACACACGCACAAGCACAGAGACACAAACACCATCACACACAGACACACAAGCACACACCGACACACAGATACACACACAAGCACACACATCTCCAACAGGTACCCCTGCGCTGCTCATTAGACCACTGAAAACAAAAAGTGGTGGCTTCAGAATTCCCAGCACCATGAAAAAAATGTTTATTAAGAAGAAAGGATTAAGATTAGGTTAAGGAGATCATTTAAAGCTAATACACAGTTTTTGAAGGTGGGTTTCCCTATATTCCATTTGCACCTCCCAGAAAGTCATCTCAGGTTTTATCCACCACCCCAGGACTCCTTTCCTGTGCCCATCCTTCACCCCTTCCTTGGGTCTTCAAGACCTTGCTCTCTTTCACCTTCTTCACTCACGTGCTTGCACGTAACACTTTGTAATATTATGTAACCAACCATTTTTCCCAGAATACAATTAAACACACTAGGGCTACAGGCTCTACTTTGGAAGATAAATTATGACTATCACTGTGCCCTTCTTTAACCAGAAAACGTGGTCAACCACAAAAAAATCTTCCATGATGAATGGCCCAAGGCCTCTTAAAACAGAGATTGTATGTATGTGTATATGTGTGTGTACATGAAAGAGAAAGAGAGAGAGAGAGCATTTAAGCTGTCTACAGAGGTACAACATGAAATCATTCTCATTTGGGGCTAATGCATGTCACAACCATGGACAACTTTAAATTCTATGGCTAAACGAAGTTTCAAACAACTCTATCAAAGTCTGATCTAAAGGGCCCACTGCTCTAGGCCCTTTGAGAAGTTAAACTTTTCAAAAACACAAAGTAGGAACTGGTGATCACTAAGCAGAGTTACCACTGTGATGTTCCCTGTGTATGGCTTATTCAGAGCTCGACAAAAAAGAACACACAGTCGACAGGGTTCTGTGAAGCTCCCGCCCATGCTTCTTTAAGGCTGCGATCCTGTGAGCTATTCTTGGAAGCTCTTTTATGTCAAATAGTGAAAACACTAGATTATCCTAAGAATACCATTTTAAAAGGAGTAATTTCTGGGATTGCTTTTTTTTTAGCTGCTGACCCAGAAAGACCTGCCAGTTTATGGACAAGAAAACAGAGTGCGGCAGACTGGCCAGAGATTGCTCCTTCACAGGGAAGGGCAGAACCCGCTGTGCCTCACAATCAGATGATGAACAAATCCAGTGTCCACCCACAAGACCACTCAGGGTCATGTCCTTCAGCCATAAACCTAGTTTTCTTCCTGTGCCCCACCCTCCACCTACAGGCTAGCTCCTTACTCTCATACTAGCACACCACTGGTTTCCTCTACTTTCATCTGTTGTCCCCTGGGACTATTGGGGCGACCCAGGGTGCATGAGAATTCTCCCATTGAGAAACTCTGCTTTACAAAAGCAAAAAATGCTTCTTCAGGAATGGGAAATTTCTAGATCTCTCTGAGGATTCCAGCATTCCTGACTTTTACCCCCCTTCTAATAAAAAAAAACAAATACTTTTCCCACCAATTAACTATAAGCACACAGAAAAGACATAAGCACAATGGCCATTAAATGCCACTTTGGAAACACGGAGACCATGATCAGGGTCTGGTATGCATCAGCTCAATTCATTCCCACATGTGCTCTCTTCTAGCTCTGTGGGCAAATGAGCGGGTCTCAGGTGAATGGTGCCCAGCTTCATCTTACTCAGTGGTAATTACTCTTTTTGGTTCTGGATCCCAAGGTGCTACAGTTCCATTCACCTGGGGCCCAATCCTATAATATGGAGGCTTGATGGCTTTGATGATCATCTGTTGGACTTTCACATAATAGTCACTGTGATAAGACTGAACCCTGACCACTGGTTTCTCTCTGTCCTTGGGAAGAAAGCTCCTTCAAGTCTCTGGAGGGCAAGGCTTGAACTGAGTTTTCAATTTAGCCACGGCCCTTCTGGGTTTTTAGAGTCCATTGGGTTATGCTGAGAGGGGAGTAATGTCCCTGAATGAGCACACAGTGCCCATTGGAGTTCATTTTTCTTCCCCTGTTTTAGCCAAGAATGGCCTCTGCCTATGGAGTTGTGCTGTCTTTTCTTCTGCCACCAACAACTATTGCTATCCTAGAGTTTTCTCTTTCCCTCTGACTGAGAGCAAGATTGATCTCTGCACTGGAAGAAAGAATTTTAATTGGTGAACCACAGTCACTTCTGTTGTCTTGCATTCACGAAATTCGCCAGTCATTTCCGTATTTTAAAATAGAGGGCCTTCAGGCTAAAGGAATATTTGAAGCTGAGTGTCAGCCATCTATCTATCTAGTCCAACTATTTGGTGTCAGGTGATTCTTACTTAGAAAAGCTTAATAGGCAACATGGGACCCAACATATTCACTTTCTCTCTCTTTCACACACATAAGCAACCTGTCAATTTTCTAAAAACAAAACCAAGACAGCACAAATCCTCTTCCCAGCTCTATTGCTGTTCCCTTAATTTTTGTGTATCCCCAATTCATCTTTTCATCGTATGACAACCGCAGCTAGCGACCGCGGTTCATCTATAAATGCTTTATTTAGAGATGACTACAACAGTATGCTACCCGCACAGCAAGCCTGACAAGCTGCTCGTGTAGTATTTGATATGCCAAATACCAGTAACACTTATATTAGGTCATTCCTGTGAACTAATATAATGGTTTGAGGCTCTCTATGTTCCTCGAGCTAGCGGATGCCTTTGGGTTCTACTAGCATGAGACGGGACATATGGAGATATTACTGGTGCCCACTCTAGCAAATAGATGATTAATGGGAAGATAGTGATAGTGATAGTGATCGTATGACAACTGCCATAGAAAGCAGAGAGGGACTATTGATCTTTCTTAGATATATAATAATGGAATTAATTATCAACACTTCTGCTTTGGGAACTAAATGCAGTGTGACCTCTGATGTCTTGAGATTCAAAAAGCAAGTCTAGCTCCTTCATCAAGAGAAGACAGAGAACCAAATTAACATTCCTCCCTGTGGGATACCTACCTGGTTATTTTTAATGGCTTCAGGACACATACCTTCAGTTGTCTGCTAGTAGAACAGTGTCAAACTACCCTGCATCCCGGTATGAACAAAGTCAACAGTGAATATACATATACTAATATTAAGAATTTATTCTCTACATGTGGGGTCAAGGCAGAAGTCACACAGTTCAGATATAATTAGAGAAGAGAGTTGTGTCACTGCTTCTTCCATAGACTGGGAATTGGTGAGCGCACAAGCAGAAATCAGGAAAAATGACAACTTCAAAAATCTAAAAGCTGGAGCCAGAGAGATAGTAATGTGAGTAAGGTGCTTGCTTTGAATGCAGCCAATTCAGGCTCAATACCTGGCACCCCACATTGTTCCCTGAGCCTACCAGGAGTTATCCCAGAGTGCAGAGACATGAGTAAGCCAATCAATTTGGGGAAAGAATACTAGAAATATTCTTAAAACACAGATTATGGGGCTGGGAGAAAACACAAGAGTTATGACACTTGTTTTTCATGCAACTGACCACAGATCCGCCCCCGGCACTGTATAGTACATAAAAGCATGACCAGGAATCACTCCTGAGCACACGGCCAGTAGTAGTACGTGAACACTGCCAACTAGGATCCAAGTCCTTCCCTGACCCCCCAAAAATGCAACACACATCAGGGGTACAGGGTGTTCTCACATGTGTTGTCATGCCTGGCATGGGAGAAGTCCAAGCTCGGTAATTTGCACCACAGAGCCCCAAAGCACTGGTAGTTGTCACCACCATCACAGAAACAAAAATATAATAGAGATCGAGAGTTTTACAGAGTATAATTAGTGATTTAACTTAAAATGATGCTATAAGAGCTATCTTAGGAAAATGGAAAAATGAAATTTTGAATAGCTGATGAAATGATGGAATAAATGATGGAAGCAAACACACTAGAAACAAGTGGGTATGTTTGAGCAAGTTCTTGCGTGATGATAGGATTTCACAGGTTCAGTGGTGAGAGAAAGGACAAGACCGATTTTCCATGCAGGCAGACCTAGTAAAGAAGTTGCAACTGAGAAAGATGGAAGGACGGAGGCCATGAAATTTCCCTTCTTTGCAAAAGTAGAACATCCCTATTATGTATCACTAGGTAAGCTAGTTTTAGGGTCTGTAATCTATATTCTCACTCATTTGTATAGGAAAAGTTTGCATTCCTAGATCAAAAATTAATGACCTAATAGAATGGTAGATGCTTGAAATCTGATTCAGGAAAAAATAAAACTCAAGGTTTGCTTTCAATTTTATTAAAGCAATACTAAAATTAGTTTCCTGTGGTGTATTATCTTATTATTTATTTTTCCCTATAATTATAACTGGTTTACCATATTAGGGAAGTTCAGAGGTTCAATTTCACACCTGTATCTGTCATAATTACTTTTCCTGACTTTTTTTTCTTGCTTCCTGATCTATAAATTTCTGAAAGTAACCTTTGACTCTAAGTCAACCATTAGTGTAGAAAATTCAGGTAGGTGTTATTTTTCCTTTGGAGCTGATAAAAAGGAACAAAATAGTTATAGGAATAATATAAAATGTAATGGCACAAGTTAAAGAGACTTTTTATACTTAAAATAGAGCTTCTTAAAATGTGGCCAGACTTGTAGATAATTTAATGTTTTGTTAAAAAGAAATCACAACCAAGAACAAACATTCTAAATTTTATGACTTAATTCTGACCAACATATCTGACAAAAAAGAATAAACTTTGGATAAAGATATAATTTAGCATCTCTGGAGTAAATACATATTTTTAGGCAAAGTGTGTGAACTTCATTTTTACCATGTGTATAATATAGATTTTAGAGCTAATATTCAAAATTCTGTCAGCAGTGACATTATTACTAAATATGGAAAGACATTAAGACACCTAAAGTTTCTCATAAACAACTAAGGGCTTGTTATAGCTATACTTCATAGAAAACATTGCAAAACATTCAGAAAAGGATTTAAATGTATTCATAAATACATTTAAATAGAATCTAAAAGGAAATAAGCACCAGAGGAATAGACTACAACAATTAAGTTCTAATTGCAATCTTATTCAATTAGGTCTGCACACCCTTGCTATTTCTTTGGCTAAAATTATCTTTTGCACACATTCAAATTAAATAATGGAACAGATCAAATAGAAATTGCTTCCATGTGTCTGATACAATTTTTCTATTGTGTTCCATATGGCCATATTTTCCTAATGTGTTTCTTTTGCTCTTCCTCTTCTCTAGTTTTTAAATTATTAGGCAAAATTTTGTTAATTGAACCATTTAAGAATGTTGGCATTACTAATGCACCTACCCCATATTGATACCTCAGTTCAGATGTCTTTAGACCACAGAAAGATGGGTGAAGATAAACACAGGTCCTCATAAATAACCTCATTTCGATTTCTTAACTTCAACAAATGCTCACAACAAAAACTAAATTCAGTAGTACACTCTCAGCATTATAATTTCACTATGGTGAAAAGCAAACATAACCATTATTAAGCAACAATTTCATTTCCATTTAGAGCAT
Source organism: Cryptotis parvus (assembly GCA_021461705.1). NCBI lineage: Eukaryota > Metazoa > Chordata > Mammalia > Eulipotyphla > Soricidae > Cryptotis > Cryptotis parvus. The sequence continues at coordinate 42,949 of JAJIBD010000530.1, forward strand.
CAATAATTTCTAATCTACACAAGAGGGAACTAGACAACAAATTATGCACGTGTTTATCAGCTTTTCTGAAGAGCCTCTTTGATGTGACCTGTCTCAAGACAAAAACTGTATGCATAAAATTAAAATTCACTAACAAATAAAATAGAGTTCCAAGAGTAGACTTAGCAAGTTCAATTGTCAACTTAGCAGTAAGTTTATGGAACAACATTCTTTTAGATCATTCCGTCATTGGTACAGGATAAATTTAGAGTCAACAGAAATATCTCAACTGATTGCAATATTCATAGAGAGAATAATTAATTATTCTCAGAAATAAAATGGTTTTATCAAAAAAAGAATGGTTTTATCATATAGAGCCCATATCATAGAAACACTGATTTTCTTCTTAAAATTAACACGTATTTATGGGATATTATTATGAATGAATAATGAAATATGGTGGAAAAACAACAGAGGAAAGTTTTCCAAGCAAATGTTGAGGTTTATAAAACAGAATTGTATTGGAAAAGAGAAAAAGATAAAAACGACTCTACTTAGAAAACCATTGATCCCTTTACACAGCCCATATATGCTCTGATTAACTCAATAGCAGTCTTTATCTCTTCCAAAGCCTTCAACCTTGAAAACAAACTCATCTCTATGCAAAGCAATTAGGAAAAAGTGAGTGCCCTGTACAAAGTAGGTTCTCAATGATGCTTTGGCTATCCAGAACAACACAGAAAGGAGACAGGCTGTAATGAGTCTGGTCTGCTGGAAATAACACACATTTTTAAATAAAAGGCTTTGCTCAAAAGGACAAAATTCCTTCAGTAGAGGTCATGGAGTCCTATACATTTACATCATCTCTGGATAGTGTATACTGAAATTAGAATAGTCTACCAAAGCCTAGTTAGCATCTGCTCAATCAGGTCAGTAAAAGGAAACTAATTATAACAGAATTTGAAATTCTAATTATTTCCACATGACCATTACTTCTGGGGAAATTATTGCAGGAGCATATACATGTTTAAATATATCTATCCAATTTGGGTGTTTTATTCTTATGCATATGAGCAATGCTGAGGAAATTTACCAAGTAAAACGAAAAAGAAAAAAAGAGCACTAAAAAAATATAACAATTAAGCAAGAGTGGTGGCATTTGAAATACTTACCTCTTTAATCCAGGGACTAAAATTGAAGGTACTATCATTCTAAAAACATAGTTTCATTTGAAAATTTAATATTTACTGAAATATATTCCAAACATGACCATGCTAAGTTTTCCGTTTAACATTCTTCCAAATAAATGCTGGCTGCTCTTCTCCAAGAAGAGTGTTTTATTTTCCTTTCCCCTTGAAAGTAGGATTCTGTGATAACTGTGACAAACAGAATACAAGAGATAAGTGACATCTGAGACAGGGTCAAAAAGGCAATTCTGCTTTGCTGGCTTTTCCTCTTTTTCTCTGGGCATGAGTTTTGGAAACCCTTTGCCAATTTGTAAGAAGTCCAGCAACCCTGAAGCCACCAAGCTGGCAAGATCATATAGACCACAGAGATAGAGAGAGATGCCCAGAGAAAGCTTCAAATATTTCCAGACCCTGTCTTCAGTTCCTCCTGCTGAGACCCTAGACATTGTGCATCAGAGACCAGCCAGCCCACTCCACCTTGAAAAATCCGTGAGCTATATAATCTGTAAAAAATAAACTATACAAAGTTTGGGGATATTTCATTATATAATGATCGAAGTGGGAATACCACTTACAATAAAGCAGAGGGCACCTGTGAAAATGATCGCATGTGGTAATTCTGCTTCTCAGTCTTAATAAGAGAAAATGCCACTCCAGTATGCTCTTCTTTCAAAAATTAGTGTAAAATTTAAATATAAAAAATTAATAAAACATAAAAATATAAACATAAATGCATACATTATATAATAGTCATTAAATATTCTGAACTATTTTAGAATGTGTTTTGTAATGTATCTAGATAAAATCATTTTCCTATACAAATTAAATATGTGGCATATATGGTTATTGTTCATTTACTTCAGTAAAACGAGGAATATTAAGGAAACAAAGGGCCCTTTCACAGATATTTAGCAACTACACGCAGAGAAGATAGACTGTATGATAAGAGATTCTAGTATTTGTGGCCATATAAAATCCCCATAAAATATATTGTACAGAATATAAGACTTAACCATAAAAAGGTAGAAAGTGGTGACATTTTTTAAAACAGCAGATATAATATCTCAGAAAATGAATAATTATTTCCACATGGAAGACAATTAATTGGTGAAAGGCATCTTGAATGGATAGATTTGAATACTGGAATAATTTCAATAATTGGGGAAGAAAGTTTTATTTGCAAGAATTATATTACATAAAATTTCAAATATGACAAGCCCCATTTGAATCAAGAGCTCATTGAGAGGATGTTGGGAAATAAGGTTGTAATAGAAATGGAAAAGCTCTAAATTTTAGAGAGATTGAACCATGAGTGACATAAACATCTGATTTGCTCATTTAAGCAACTGGGAATAACAAGATTTCTGAGTAAGGAAATGGCATAATACGGATTATGCACAAAGGAATTGTGGTGACTTCAACTCATGAAGTCTTATGGTTAAAAATATACTGCATTGTTTCTCATCTACGTCTCTACTTCTTTATTTTGCTTTATCCTAAATATTGCTTTTTATTTTCTTTATCTTTTACTTTTTATTTTGCTTTATCCTAAATATTTATCCTAAATATTTAACAATGTGTGAAAGCTCCACTGCACTTTGGACTTCAATATAAAGATCTAATTAAAAGACTTATAATTGTATGCTAATCTACATTTTAAGAATTTGAAGTCACCAAAAATCAATAGGAAATTAACATGATAAACTAGTTGGTCTTGTATATACATCTTTGTAAGTCCACAGAATGTGTCTGAATCATGACAACTTTTCCTCAGTGCTTTAGGGAAATAAGATTTTTGTCATATTTCTATTGATTCATAACTGGGAACAGTGATTATTTTCTTTCTTCCATTCCAGTATCTTGCCTTCCACTTTATTGTAAAGGGGAGAAATCATGCCTATAATTTATAACCATTAAGCTACACCAAAGTGAAATGGGGCAAAGCAAATATATCTTAGCAGCAAGAGCTTACAGAAGAAAATAAATACCAACAATTTTCAAAGAGAGGACCATTGGACAAAATTTAAAAGCTATTTGAAGAGAAAATACACTAAAAGATTCAAAAGGGATGCATATTAACTGCTTGAACTACTTCTGTCTTTCTTAACATCACTTCCACAGGTACTCTCACCAGCAAACATCAGGAGACATATTTCCTAGTGAAGTGGACAATCAAGAAAAAATAACCCCCTGTGTCTGGCTCACTGGGGTCTATGAGAGCTTTTACCAACCTGCAACTTAGACCTTGACATGTTAAGTAAAGGCAACACCCAACTAAGGGGTACATGAAAATCTATCACGGTCCAAGCAGAAAGAAAAGAATGTTTACTCCCAGGAATAATGTCTTTACACTAATAATCAGGTGAGTTCCATTCCTGTGACATTTAGAACTCTTAATATATCACTTTCAGCCTTTCCCAGATGCAACTTTAAGTAGGAACTACCTGACACTGGATATGCTGAGTGGGCACTTCTGACTCTAACAAGCCCACCGCCGGCACCGGAGGAAGTGTACGAATGAGGAGGGAGAGAAGTGCTATCAGCTTTGCATTCCATATGGCAATAATGTCACAGTCACTTCATCACTCAGATATCACTTAAAAAAAACTCATTGAACCCTGATGAAAATACTCCTCTGTCAACAAAAAAGGATGTTGATTTGGACCCAACTGACATGTTTTTATATTTGATTCTTAAGGGTCGTTAGGTTTTTCTGTTAGGCAAGATATTCTTGTGTGATCTGCCTTCAGCAATTTATTTGCTTGACTTCAAAGTCACTAAAGCTCTGTGCCAATGTTATTCTCAAGAGGTTAAAAGATGATCAAACTTTATCATTCAAACTTCTGGGAAAGTTTTCAATCTTCCCATTTTGAAGACTGGTTCATATACAGTTTGCTAACATCTCTTTTATCTCCAATACACTTTCAGTACACTCATCACATTCTTTCCAAGTACTCATCAAATGTTGGCCTGAGCACTACGTCATCAGACTAGAAAATAAATCAACCTTTCTCCTGATGTGTGGACATTGATTATTTGTGATTAATCTTTGGTCTTAATACATTGACTCTGCACAGTAATAAAAATATGATTTCTTCAAGTATGCATAAATATGAATTCACCACACTAATAATTTTAGTAACAAGGCATAAATATGTCAAGTGAGAAAATATAAATATGAACACAGTCAGATATTCAAAAAGTGTGCTTAATAACAAAAGTGTGCTGAAATGAAGTAACCACCTTTAGTGCTCAGATTCCCATGAGCTCTTTCATATTGGCAGAACACATAGATATCAGTTTTGTATCACATGCTCCAGTGTTTTAAAGGAGTATGTCATAAAAAAGCCTACATACTATGGCTTTGGAACAAGTCTTACCACATTTTCCTCTCATTCCACCTTTACTTACACAGAGGAAGGGCGGATGTTAGCCATCCTTGGGAGCAGTTCCTAAATATGAGCATCGGGCATTAGGAGGAAACAATGTCAATTGTCTCTCAGATCCCATGACTTGCTGAAGTGCTCCAATGGAATCTCCAAGAATAAAATCGCTTCCCCCCCCAAAGGCACTCCACAAATCCTGAGTTATCTGACTCCTGGGACTTCTCTCAATAATTTAGCAAAATCTCACCTCTGAACCCTTGCCAGCAGGCAACAGCAGAATGTGAGGAAGATCAGACACAATCTCTTCACAGTTTGGGAGACAGACACCAAAGGTTTGGTTTGGGATAAGAGAAAAGACTGTCTACAGAAATTAAGTACAAGATGTTGGTGGATTTACTCAATATCTGCGTGAACTAGAGGAAAAGCTTCCATTTATTAACTGGCATAAAAGTCATAGCTACCTCCAAAATATATTGTGATACTGAATGTGCACTCCCACTTCCGGAATATGTGTGTGTGTGTGAAACATACCCTACTGATAAGTTTCCCTTCTTGACACCTGGATCCTTGCTGTTCCCTTTATCCAGAACGTTGCTGTGGCATTCTCAGTTCAAATTTCCATTCCTCAGAGCAGACTTTTTTCAAAAAAGAGTCTTTTTTTTTTTTTCTTAATTTTTTTTTATTTTTACAATTACAAAGATATACAATTAAAAAGTTCATATTTGGGTTTTGGTCATACAGTGTTGCAGCACCCATCCCGCCACCAGTGCCCATCTCCCACCACCAACGTCCCTGGTTCCCTCCACCCTCCCCAAGCCCTGCTCATGGCAGGTTCTTTATTTCTTTCCGTTTCTCTCTCTTTCTCTTTTCCTTCCCTCCAGACTATGGTTACAGAACATACATTAAAAAGGGTTGTCATGTGTATCTTTTTGCCTCTATTTAATGCTCCAGTTCTAGGTTGGCATTAGTACCCTCGACAAACAAAGAAAGAGTCTTTAAAAAAGAAGCAACCCCACTCCCCACCTACCACATGACAAGTTCTATATCCTCAATATTGGCCTTGTCACCCTCCTGCTCCCTGTCATTAGCCCATCATCCTTTGTACACTCCATGAAGCAGAGATATTTTAGTGGTGGTGTGGGGGGTTCCTAGCTCTTGACATAAGCATCAAACGTATTGGGTATTTGTCTAAATATGTGTTTAATTTATTAGGTAATGCCTCCCAGAGATCTGCATTCATTGCCCCTATTTAGAAAGTCACTTAAATTCTCAGAGTTTCAATTACCTGATTTATAATTGAGGATAATTATAGCCTCTTTACCTCTGCCTCAGTGCAAATCACAAATTGGATAATCTACATCAAAGTGCTATAGAAACAGTAAATATTAGCCAACACAGTGGAGTAAGTGTAAGAGTAAGAGCCAAAACTTAATGCAACTCCCTTCAAGTCTCTGAGGAATCTCTGAGAGAACATGGATTTCCCTGAGAATCTGATATCTGATATTTTTATTGCAAAATTGTAGTTATACCATGGACAAGAATTATGTGGCTCATGTGTCCAACTGCAGAGCTCATTTGTAAAGTCCAGGGATTTCATACAGCAGTCAGAGACATGGAACTTGCATGTTCAAGGTCCCAAGTCCCTGGCAGAGCACAGCCCTCTGGACACTACCATTGTGATGTAATTGGAACGCAAGCACCACAGAAGTAGCAAAGGACCTGAGAAATGCAGATTGCCAGGCTTTAGCATTGAACCATGCAGTCAGATTGGTCAAATATCCTGGCAGCAGCCAGCAGGTGCTCTAAGCACTTAGGAACCAGTGTTTCCCAACCCATGTGTGAACACACACAAACATACTTTAAAATGTTGTTGTTTCAGGGCTGGAGTGATAGCACAGCTGGTGCAGCATTTGCCTTGCATGCGGCCGACCTGGGTTCAATCCCCAGCAACCCATATAGTCCCCGAGCACTGTCAGAGTAATTCCAGAGTGAAGAGCCAGGAGTAACTCCTGAGTGTTGCTGGGTGTGACCAAAAAAATAATAATAAAAAGCTGTGGTTTTGTTGGTTGCTTGTTTTGGGCCACATTCACTGGACTTTGGTCTTACCCCGATACTGAGCTCATGGATTATTCCTGGTGGGTTTCAAGGGACCAAACCTGGCATTGGGGATCAAACCTAGGTCAGCTGGTGCAAAGCAGGTGCCCTACCAATTGTACTCTCTATCATCACTACAGATAAAATACCGGAAATGTGACCACAACAGTCTTAATGTTCCCCTCAGGTTGCATACCATTTGGATGAGTCTGCTGACTATAAGCCTTTGGCTTGCCTTGTCTCACTTGAAAAACAGCCACAAAACTTTGAGGTTGTAAATTGTTTCTCTGCCAGTTTGAGATACAATCTTCTCTAAGCCTCTATGAAACAAAAGATGCCATTGTCTAAACCTATATACCAGCCTTTAAGATGTGATCACAATAGTACCCTCTGCCCTAGACACTCAGAAACATTGATAAACCTACAGTCGCTTGAAGTCAATAGTTTAGCTTGAGGTTCACTCTAGATTTTATGCTTTACGTGAGTTTATAAAAGTATAAATGAAAGGTCTCCATTGTTGGGGCTCAGCATGGTGCCCAACAGATATTGGGGTTCGGTGATGTCCCTAGTCATGTCCAGGGCCAATGACCATTCTCGACCAATGGACAATGGAACAAGACCACAGGTTCTTGAAAATCTAAACGTTCTGCCTTTAATCTCTCTTCACTCACACTTCACTCCACCTCACTCCAGGGACCTCTCTTCCTCCTCAATAAATCCTGTACTGGAGTATATATACCTGCCAGGACAGAGGTAGAATCCTGCGTCTCACCTGTCTTCTTAACTATCTTAACAGCCTTAAATGAAAACATTTCATTTTTAATACAAAAACCAGGGGATAATCCAAATTCATATTGTGACATCACAGGATCATAAAGATCATAAAGAGTGGTCCACTGTCCTAAAATTTCCTGTGTCCCACTTATCTATTCCTTCTTCCTATAATATGTGGCAACCAATAATATTACAGTACTTTTATTATTTTCATATATTGTCTTTTCAAGAATGTCATCATTGGAATCTTATAGTAGCAATCCTTTTATCCTGAATTACTTCATTTAAAACATGCATATAAGAATTCTCTATGCATTTGCATGGTTTGTAACTTTTTTTCTTTAAGCAATGAATACTTTATCATCTGATATAGTACGATTAACTGATCCCCACCCCAAGTAAAGGACATCTTGGTTGGTTGCAAGTTCCAGCAGTTTATATAGGCAGCTGCTCTAAATGTCCATGAGTCCATTATTGTTGGAAATATGTTGCCAACCTCTGTGGGGAAATACCAAAGTTTAATTGCTGGAGTATACTGTAGGAAACCACCAAACTGTTCTCAAAATTAGATGAGCAGTTCCCATATCCACCAGCTATAGATGAGAGTGTTATTGCTCCTGCTTCTCACCAGCAATCGGTGCTGTCAGTGCTCTGGCTTTTAGGGCAATTTAATTTATATGTAGGATGACTCCTTTTTTTCCCTTTTTATGATAATACATGACACAGAACATCTTTTCATATACTTGTTTTTAACTCTCCTTTCTTCTCATACACACTATTTATATTAAGCACATAAAAATTACATCATATAATTTCTCCCTATGATTGATGCTTATAGATGAATCATTTTGAGAACGTGCACTTGTCTACTTCATATAATTTCTTTGCAACATTTGGCATTGCTATCATTCAACATAAATCGTTTCAGAGCCTCAGTCTTTGCTTCTGTTAAATGAGTAGGTTGAATCAGATGATCACTTTTCTGTGTAATTGCTTGCTAAATGTAAAATGTTTCTCAGAAATTTTCCTTACATTTTGATACTGTAATAGAAATGGGAATCACAATGTTTTATTATTCTAATGCATATTTTAAAAAATTTGTTTCCTATCGCCACTACAGTACATTTACCAGTATCTAATTGACACATGGTGAATCCAATTTTAGATATGCAATGTCACATTAAATCAACATTTATTTAGCAGCGAATTATTATATTTCTTGAAATTTCTAAGGCTTATTAAATTTGATTCTCAATTTTAGAAGTTATCAGTGCTTCAAAGTCCAACATTACTCAGAAAATTTATCTGGGTACATTCACATTTTTACATCCTAGACCTTTGCCACTGACAATTCTATACCTTGCAGGGATTGCTCGCATTTCTAAATTTCTTTACTTAGAAATTCCCTAACCTATAAATGGTTCACTTTTATTTTCAGTAAATGAATTGGAATTTACAAAAGACCCCATGAAAATAAAGCAAAATGTAGTATTGGAGAAAATAATATTTATGTTTGATTTAGTGTCTGATTTTCATTTGATCAACTGACTTTTTATTATCTTCTTACTGGCAGGTTACTGCTAAAAGACACTGCTTCTTAATGCTAAACCAAAGTGAATCTATATACTAATTACCTACGAACAAAGTTTAAATATAGTAAGGAGTTTCCTGGGATTGCTAAAATAAACTTCCCTTAGCTCAATAACGAAATAATCAGTACAGATGGAACAAGAAGAAAAACTTCCCAGTTGCATTTGATTTACCTTTGTTACCATTTGAAAGTCACTGTCTTGTTAGAAACAGTTAATTTTTAGAGAAAAAAAATGTTGTGACCTAACTATCCTACATAGCAGTGTATAGTAATAATTTTATTTGTTAGTTTTGGGACCACACCTGACTTGCTCAGGGCTTACTCAGAACTTTACTGATCAGGGAGCACTCATGGCAGGGCTCTGTTGCTTGCAAGGGAAGATGTCTACCATCTCTCAGGTCCTCATAAGAATCTTAGAGACAGAATCATAGACACACATTCTAAAGAATTGAAAAATAAGCAAATAGAAAGCATGGAAAATAGTATAAAATAATATAAAACTAACTCAAATCATTCCTAATGCTTTACCAAGTTATCTATTTATTTATTTATTCATTCATTCATTCATTCATTCATTTGCTTTTTTGAATCACACTTAGTGACACTCAGGAGTTACTCCCTGGTTCTTCTCTCCGGAATTACTCCTGGTGGGCTCAGGGGACAATGTAGGATGCCTGGGATCGAACCCAGGTTTTCCAAGTTCAAGGCAAATGCCCAACCTGCTATCGCTCTGGCCCAATTTCTTAATGCTTTATTTCTGAAGAATTCCACATCTTCTTTGCAACTAACAATAGACTTTCTTAAATATTCTAATAATTACTCTAATTATTCACCATAAGTAAGAAAAAAAAGGAAAATAAGAATAGCACTTATAAAAACATATGCTGCTCCACTTATACCCCATCAGAACTGTGGCAGGGAAGGATTGTTATTTCCATTTTGTAGACTGAACACTGAGGGCAGAAGTGAGTGCAAGTATATACTCGAGGACACAAAATAGAAATATTAAAGTCAGGCTTTAAATTATCTCTGTTTAAACCAAACCACATATTTTTTTCCTTACACTGGACTGCCTCTGGTATTGAAATAATGTCCTATTATCAAGAGAGTTAAGGGCAATACTCTAAAGCACACAGCCAATCTGGTGGTCTTAGGGCTCTATTCTTCAGTCCCAACTAACTGGGGTCTGAGTGAAGCAGAGATTTGATTTAGAGCATTTGCTGGACTATTTTCTTAGACAGGGGACCTAAGCAACTGTAGGTTACATAGTGTCTTACATAACGAGTTTTAGAACTTGAACATGGCAATATTTTGTTGAACAAGTTTTTTGTGATAGATTAAAGCAACAGCAGCAGATAATCAAACAGCTTTATGCACATAGGAAAGACAGCACATGTTCCTGGAGCAGATTTTTCTTAGGATGTAGCTAGGATTTTATCTAGTTTTGGAGGATATAGCTAGGACTTGAGACAAGAGAAAGTTCTTCTATCAGAGATTCCAGAGAAATGTATTTCTAGCCATATTTATATCATAAATTGCCACTTTGCCCATCCTCCTTCACCCCCCCTTCTCTCTCACTCTCTCTCTCATACCATGTTTGTTAACCTTAAAAACTCTCCTAGTGTTCATTACCTGCCCCCGTGGTAAGCTTCCTAGCGAATACCAGTTCTCCTGCTCTTGGTTTCTGGTGTCATTGGGCATCTGATATTCCCTTTGAAGTTTCTTTAAATCTGACATATAAGAGAGATCATTCTGAGTCTTTTCCCTCTCACTGGTTTCAGTCAACACAATCCACCACAGATTCATCTATATTTCAGCAAATTTTATGACTTTACCTTTTATAAAGCTGAGTAGTATTCCATTGTGTATATGTACCAAATACGTGCACACTGATGGAGCTGTGGGTCTGGCGTGAGTCTCTCTTCCAGGGTAGCTGGCATGCAGGTAGAGGAAAGGGCGGCGGAGCCCAAATCCCTGCTCCAAGTCCAGCCAGCGTGGCTCCTTCCCCACAAGTATGAGCGAACCCTTGGAGCAATGTTGGACTTGACCAGTGGCTAGCCTAGCACATTGCTGGGAGGTCAGCTCCATGGGTTGCTTCCACGGGGGGGCTTGGGCCTAGAGGCGCAGTTGTGGGTCTGGAGTGGATGGGTCTGGATCTCTTCCAGGGTTGCCTGTGGAGCTGTGGGTCTGGGGTGGGTTTTTCTTTCGAGGTAGCTGGCATGAAGGTGGAGGAAAGGGCAGAGGAGCGCAAATCCCTGCCCAAGTTCGGCCAGCATGGTCCCTCACCCACATGTGTGAGAGAACCCTGGGAGCAATGCTGGACTTGACGAGGGACTGGCTGAGCCCCTTACCGGGAGGTCAGCTCCATGGGTTGCTTCCACGTGGGGCCTAGCAGAGCAGCTGTGGACTGGTCTGGATCACTTCTAGGGTTGCCGGCAGAGTTGTGGGTCTGGCGTGGGTTTCTCTTCCGGGGTAGCTGGCATGGAGGTAGTTGGCATGAAAGGTAGCTGGCATGAAAGGGCGGGAGGAGCCCAAATCCTTGCTTCAAGTCTGGCCAGCGTGGCCCCTCCCTGCACATGTGAGGGAACCCTTGGAGCAATGTTGGACTCCTTACCAGTTCTCCTGCTCTTGCTCGAGCCCCTTACCGGGATGTCAAAAGTCTTATATAGTACTAGATTTTAGGACCAGGTCCTTCTCAGAACCTTTCACATTTATACACTGTATACAGTTCTAGGCATGTTCTAGCTGATACCCATTATCCCAGTAAGACTAGCAAGAAGCCAGAGCAACCCACACATCATGAGTTCAGTCAATCTCAACATCAAGACTCCACAGTTCCTGAGAGGTCCACCCTAGAGAAAACCTGATATTTCCTCTTTAAATTTCATCAGTCAGTGCTCGAGAGTCTTCTACTGACAGTATACTACCTACACAGCAGAGCCTAGCACGCTACCCATGTTTTATTTGGTATGCCAAAAAACAGTAACAGTTATGAACCTCATTCTCATGACCTAAAGGAATAGTTTGAGGCTCTTCCTGTCTCTGGAGCAAGCAGATGCTTTTGGCTATACTTGCTTGCAACAGGATATATGGATATGTTACTAGAACCCGCTCAAGGAAATCGATGAACATAGGGAAGATAAGTGATATATACCATAGTTTCTTTATCCAGTCATCTATTCATGGGCATTTGAATTGTTACCATATTTTGTCTATTATATATATTGCAGCAATGAACAAAAAGTGCAGGTTTTTTCTGCATTTCACTATTGTGTCCTTGGGATATATTCCCAGGAGTGGAATTGTAGATCATATGGGGGCTCAAATCCTATAGTTTTTTGAGGAATGTCCATATCGTCTTCCAAAAATGTCTGAAACAGTCAACATTACCCAGCAGTGAATGAGGGTCCCCTTTCCCCAATACTCTCAGGCTTCAACATGACAAAAGAAATACAAATTACAGTATTTTCTCCATATATACAGATATCAATTACATTAAGAAAGCATGAAAACACAATTAGGCAAATCATGTACCAAATATTTCAACACATAAAAACAGTTACAGAAAAGAGATCTCTGGAGAGTAGCTAGTAATTACTCTTAAAGACAAAACTGAAGGTTTTCTGGTATTAAGCATATAGTAAACTGAAAAAAAATACACAGGAAAGTCAGCAACAGTCTTAAGATCTCATGATAAAATTGATTTTCGAGGAGAAATCCAGACAAAGGCTTACAATAGAAAAGTCACGGCAGCTGCAGCACACTCCCAGTGCAGGCTGGGCAGGGTGCGGAGGAAAACAATGTTGAACTCATATGGCAGATAAATGCACTGCCACGTGCTATTGTTCAGCTGAGCCAACTAAAAACGCATGCAATGTGCATCATTAGTATACATAATCTTATTCAAAAGCTTTCTTCCTTGAATTGCTATTAAATTTTAAACAAACGGAGACATGAGTAGCTACTACAGTCATTATGATTCCGTCAACTGTGGCATACAGATCTGTACCCAGCATGCCAGACACCCTCTGCACTCAATTCTATTCAAAGTTTCTCATCTGACTTTTTGTTGGTTTCGTTTGTGGGTCTTCAGTTAGAGAGACTGAGTGCCATCTGAGAGGACACACAGAACAAGCAACTAATTTCCTTCCTTGCTGGAGTGAGGTGATGTGTGACTACGATTGAGTACACTTGCCAGCCAGGCACAGGTGCGCGCCACATGAGGAGGTGAAAATGTGATTATTGGAAGAGCGATGCTGTGATTTTTTTTGTCCCTAGATCCATAATGTAATCAGACCCTAAAGAATGCCTGCATCCCCTTCTCATAACAAACACAGAGTCCAGAAAGCAAGAAAACCAAAAAATGTGGCTATATTCAGATTCAGAGACTGCAATTGAATTTAGAACTGAGCACAAAGGTTTGTTTATTTTGCTGTTGTTGCCCTTGATGTTTTGCTGAAGTATTACTGCTCTGCCTCATTCCATTGGTTCAGAAGAGCTATCCAGGTCTCTTCAAAAGTTACTTATCACGCCATGCGCATCGACAAAGCACACTGAAATCTTTTCGTCCCGCTCCACTCTGGGTGCACTTCTGCGGCCTCCTCTGGCAAAACAGTCCCACACTCAGAACTGAAGGACTGGAGTCAAATTGATTGGTTCTGATCTTGGAATTTGTTTCTTCCTATCCCAAGCAGCTGATATTTATTATCAGGTATTTGTCTTTTCTCTTTCAGTGTTATTTCCCTTAGCATTATATACTGAAACTCCATGCTGTTGCAAGTGGCAGGATTTCATCCTTTCTAATACCTGTTAGTGTCCCTTTGGATATAGATGCCACATCTTTTTCCACTCCTAGTTCTTTGAGCACTTGACTTGTTTCTGTATCTTGGCTATATTATACAGTATTTCAACAGACAGTAGTACATATATGCTTTTTCCATTCATGCTTTTATATTAATTAGATATAAATCTAATAGTGGAATGTCTGGGTCCTATAGTAAGTCTATTTTTAGCATCTTGAGAAGCCTTCATACTGACTTCAAAAAACATTTTGCCATTACCTCAGGTTAAAATAAAAGAAATACTGGGGCCAGTGTGATAGTACAATCCGTAGTGTGTTTGCTTTGCACATGGCTGACCCAGGTTCCATCTCTGACATCCCAATTACTGCCAGGAATATTTCCTGAGTACAGAGCCAGGAATAACCTATGAGCATTGCTGGGTGTGAGCCAAAAATAAAAAGATAGAGGGGTCTTTATTTCCATAACCATACCAACACTTGTTCCAGCAATCTATCATTTATACCTTTCCCAAGAATATGAGACAAGACCTCATTGTTTGTTAGTAGTGTTTTATCTTTGTTTTTTTTTTTTTTTTTTTTGCTTTTTTGGGTCACACCCGGCGATGCTCAGGGGTTCCTCCTGGCTCTGCACTCAGGAATTACTCCTGGCGGTTCTCGGGGACCATATGGGATGCCAGGGATCAAACCCTAGCCAGCATGGGCCGGCCACGTGCAAGGCAAGCGCCCTACCCACTGGGCTATCGCTCCGGCCTCAGTAGTGTTTTTCTATGAAGATGCCTTTAGCTTCAATATCGTGGAGGGATTTTTCTATATTTTCTTAGATGTACTTTATGGATTCAGGTCTAATATTAAGATCTTTAATCCATTTTGATATGACTTCTGTGCATGGTTCTAGACAGAGGTCCAAATTCATTTTTTTTGCATGTAGCTGCCCAGTTCTCCCAGCACCACTTGTTAAAGAAACTTTCCTTGCTCAATTTCATACATTTTACTCCTTTATCAAAGATTAAATATTATGTGTTTGAGGATAGGTGTCAGAATACTCAACTCTAGTCCATAGGTCCAGAGAACTGTTTTTATTCCAATACCACATAGTTTTAATTACTACCGCTTTGTAGTACAGTTTGAAGTTGGGAAAGGTGATGCCTCTATCCGCTTTTTCACAAAGATTGCTTTAGCATTCCGTGGGGTTTATTGTTCCATACATATTTCAGGAGTGTTTGATCAATTTCTTTGAAGAATGTCATGGGAATTCTTATAGGTACCACATTGAATCTGTGTAGGGCTCTAGGGAGTATTACCATTCTGACAACTTTGATTCTCCCAATCCATGAGAAGGGAATGTGTTTCCATATCCCTGTGTCCCCTTTTTATTTCTCATTCTTTCTTTCTTTCTTTCTTTCTTTCTTTCTTTCTTTCTTTCTTTTTCTTTCTTTCTTTCTTTCTTTCTTTCTTTCTTTTCTTTCTTTCTTTTCTTTCTTTCTTTCTTTCTTTTTTCTTTCTTTCTTTCTTTCTTTCTTTCTTTCTTTCTTTCTTTCTTTTCTTTCTTTTCTTTCTTTCTTTCTTTCTTTTCTTCCTTCCTTCCTTCCTTCCTTCCTTCCTTCCTTCCTTCCTTCCTTCCTTCCTTCCTTCCTTCCTTCCCTTCCTTCCTTCCTTCCTTCCTTCTTTCTTTCCTTCCTTTCTTTCTTTCTTTTTTTTTTGCTTTTTGGTTCACACCCAGCAATGCTCAGGGGTAACTCCTAGCTCTGCACTCAGGAATTACTCCTGGAAGTACTCAGGTGACCATATGGGATGCAAGTGATTGAACCCGGGTCGGCTGTGTGCAAGGCAAATGCCCTACCCTCTGGACTACAGCCCGGCCCCACCTCTTTTGATTTCTTGAAGCAGTTTTTATAGTTTTTCTTTGTACAGGTCCTTTACACTCTTTGTTAAGATGATTCCTAGGTATTTGATTTTCTGTGGCATCATCAGTAATCATCAGAGAGATGCAAATCAAAACAACAATGAGATTTCATCTCACACCACAGAGACAGGCACATATCCAAAAGAGCAAGAACAAGTCCTGGCATGGATGCTGTGGGGAAAAAGGGACCCTCATCCATTGTCAGTGGGAATGTCAACTGCTACAAACTTTTTGGGAAAAAAATTTGGAGATTTTTCCAAAGACTAGACAATGAGCTCCCATTTGACCCAGTCATACCACTCCTGGGAATATACCCTGGGAGGCCAAAACACACAGCAGAAACACCATCTGCACTTTTATTTTCATAGCAGCACTATTCACAATAGCCAGAATCTGGAAACAACCAGAGTGCCTGAGAACTGATGACTGGATAAAGAAACTGTGGTACATCTACATAATGGAATACTACACAGCTGTTAGGAAAATGAAGTTATGAAATTTGCCTATAAATGGATGGACATGGAGAGGATCATGCTGAGTGAAATTAGCCAGAGGGAATATTACAGATATAGAATGACTGCATTTATCTTCGGATTATAAAGCGATAACATGATACCAATATCCAAGGCCAGACAAAACATGGACTACGATGTCTTGTCAAGTTGCTAGAACCTACTGCAAATGTGTGGAAGTCAGAGGTTAGGCAATACAGAGAAAGGAACAGTGTACTAATAATTATTGTAAATGATAATACCAGTGTTGAACTGAGCATTTAAAGTAGGCAAAAGGATATACATGATAACCTCTAACTGCATCTTATTATGTAAAAGTGTATCTAAAATAAGTGTGTAAAAGAAGAAGAAGAGAGAGTGAGTGAAAGAGAGAGATAGAAAAGAGAGAGAGAAAGAGAGGTGAAAATTGCCTGCCATAGCTGCAGGCTGGGGGATGGGGGGAAAATCTTGGAACATTGGTGGAGGGAAATGGGCATTGGTAGAGGAATGGGTGCTGGAACACAGTATGACTGAAACCCAAATATAACACTTTTGTGACTGTATATCTCACAGTGGTATAATAAAAAATTTTAAACAAAACAAAAATAAACCCTCATTCTCATTTTTATTTTTCTTTCTCTGATAAGCAATGATCATCAGTTTTGATTTGTATATCCTTTGGATATAAAGTCCATGGTTTATGTCTTTTACCCATTATTTTATATGGGTTATTTAACATCTTGCTGATAAATTATTTTTAATTTATTTTGAATATGAGCCCATTATTGGATATCTGATATGCAAACATTTCCCACTCCATAAAATGCCTTTTGTTTTACTTATATAACAAAAGCTTATTTAACTGTAGAATTGAATCAACAGCACAAAGAAAAGAAACATTTGTTTCTGCTTAATTGATTCATACATGTAGCACTAAACATTTCCTGGAATTCCCTATTGCTTCTAAAATGTGTATAATACTATATTCCTTGAGTTGATACAATTCTATATTGACTGATTTTTTTTTGCTTTTTTAAGTATAAGAAAGTAAATGATCCAACAGTTAATTCTTTAAATCATAGTTCACAGGTCATAAGAAGTAATTTACATGAGTTTACCACAGTCTGGCTGAAAGGGGGGGCACAAACAGGGTTGAGAGAGGTTAGGTGGGATACTGAGACAATGGTGAAGGGAAGTTGTAAGGTTGTGGAACTAGAACACTGTCTGCGTGAAAGGCCGCCATTAACTGGTATTGTAAATCACAGTGTCACAAATAAAGTTACACATATTAATTAAAAGTTAATGATCAGAAACATTTAACATAAAATGTACTTCACAAAATGTGACTTTCCTTCATTCTTAGTGTCAAAAGTGCTATTTTAACTGGAAATGCTAAAAAATCGAACTTAATAAGACAAAACTGAATTTACCTGAATAAGGAAAAGACACTAAATTAATTTTTTACATCAAAGTCATATAGTGCTTGCTGAATAACAAGTGATTCCAACTCAGTGTGTAATAATAATTTATAAATAATTTTTTCTATGTACAAATGTCTGCACTAAAGTTCAGAAGGAACCTTAATATTCATTATTAGGAACTAATCCTATAAACTGAGGTATAGATATGAATCATACTGAAGAATACAGAAAATAAAATATTTAAAAAAGTTTTCTAAATGAATGAAACGATTAATAAGCATATGAGAACATTTATATGCTTGACTATAAATGTATGGGACACTTTTAGGATGTAAAGGGAAAATTTTATTTTGTCTGTATGCAGAAAATCAGGTGGTTGAAAGATAATAGTTTAACATAGCTCTAATAGTCTATTATTTTATCATGATTAATTATTTCAGTCATATATTTGATTACCAATTCAAATATATATTAAATATTAAACTGTTAAATTTTAGAAATAGTTTTGAAATGCCATCATGTCAAAATATGAGAAATGCCATCAATAAGTATTGCTCCATGGTAGAGGATCACTTAATTCAGGCTATATGCATAATGCATCATACTTACATCAAACCCGTTAAAATCTCATGAGATAAATATTATCAGTTTCTATTCACCCAGATGAGTCCCTGCCACTGAACTCTACTCAGCAGCAATGATTTTACTTGTGGGAAAAACGGAAAAATAAAATTGCATTATATTGCAGAAACATGACATATATCTAAAAGGAAAAATGAACCTCTACTATTGTTAAGCCAAACTTTGTGAAATCCCTTCTATTAGTAAAGCACAGGAAGACCTGCTTGAGGGGTAGGTTTAAAAATATAGTTGGGTTCATATATTAACATAAATTAATTCATATAATTGTAGCTATGTTCCGGGGAACAAATGAGATAACAAAGGAAAATGTTATTCTGGTGAGAGAAAAAATTGGAATCGTTGAACTTTATGGATCTACAGGATAAAAAGGAAATGAATATTCCCTGTTCTCTGTAACTAAATTGTTAAACATGCATAAAGACTGAGATTGGGGCTGGAGCAATATTACAGCAGATAGGGCATTTGTCTTGCAAGCAACTGACCCGTTTGTTCCCTGGCATCACATATGGTCCCCTAAGCAATGCCAGGAGTTAAGTCCTTAGTGCAGAGTCAAGAATATCCTCTGAGCATCACCAGGTATACCCTGGTTATAGGGCAAAAAATATTGAGTTTAAAGAACCTTAAAGGAAACTCAGCTTAAATTTTAAGTTAAATTCTACAGTAACAGTAGAAATTAAAAAATACATTAAAATACTCCATTCCTTCCAAAGAATCATGAAACTTGGAGGAAACTCTGATTACAAGACTGGTCAAATTGTTGTCTGTATTATTCAGGTTCATAATATCTTCAGAGAGTTTTATCTTTTAGGAAATATTCCTTATTGGACAAAAAATATTTCAAATATAAAACGCATCAATTAATTAAAAAGAAACCCCTTTCACAATCTTGCCCTAGAAAATAAAGTACCCCAGAATTAGCTTAACTTAAGGTTGTAAAGAACCTGTACAAAAGAAAATTACAAACACTGTCAAGAAATAAGAGAGGACATGAGGGAAATGGAAACCCATTCCTTGCTCATGTATTGGGAAATGTAACATTGTCAAAAGGCAATACTCCCTAAAGCATTATAAATATTCAATGCAGTACCTATAAGATATGCATGACATTTTTCAAATATGAGCAAACACTCTTGATATTCATATGGAAGAATAACCTCCCCCAAATATCCAATGCAATTCTAGGGAAAAAGAAGATGGAAGACATCACCTTTCCCAACTTCAAACTATACTACAAAGTGGCAATAATTAAAACAGCATGGTATTGGAATAAAAACAGACATATGGACTTTTTGGAATAGAGTGGAATATATTAACATATTCTCAAATATATCATCATTCAATCATTGATAAAGGAGCAATAAATGCAAAGTGGAGCAAGGAAAGATACTTCAACAAGTGGTTCTGGGAAAACTGGTCAGGTATGTGTAAAATAATGAACACAGACCTCTATCTAACACCATACACAAATGTCAGATCAAAATCTCAATATCAGACCTGATCTATAAAGTACATTGAAAAACATAGGCAAACTCCTCAACGATATTGAAGAAAAAAGCAACTTACAATATGTAACACCACTGACAAAAGCACAATGAAGCAAAGATAAACATATGAAACTACTTAGAAGTCAGAGGCTAGGTAAGACAAAAAAATGGAACAGCGTGCTAACAATTGTCGAGGGTACAAATGTCAACCTAGAACTGAGCATTAAATAGAGGCAAAAAGATACACATGACAACCCTTTAATGTATGTTTTGTAATCCATAGTCTGGAGGGAAGGAAAAGAGAAAGAGAGAGAAATGGAAAGAAATAAAGAACCTGCCATGGAGCAGGGCTGGGGGGAGGGGGAGGGAACCGGGGACTTTGGTGGTGGGAGATGGGCACTGGTGGAGGGGATGGGTGCTGGAACATTGTATGACCAAAACCCAAATATGAACTTTTTAATTGTATATTTTTGTAATTGTAAAAATAAAAAATTTTAAAAAAAAGCTTTTGCACCTCAAAACAAATTTGTTGAGTATTACAAAAGAAATTATTTGAATATTTCCCCTAATGGGAAAGAATATTCAGCCAATTCCCATTTGATAAGGAGTTAATATCTATCATACATAAGGCAATGGTAGAAATTTACAAGAAGAAAACATAATCCCCATCAAAAAATGGGGAGAAGAAATGAACAGAAACTTTGTCAAAGAAGAAACTTGAATGGCCAAAAGACTTAAGAAAAATACTCATCATTACTAATCATCAGGGAGATACAAGTCAAAACAATAAGATATCATCTCACAACACAGAGATTAGCCCATATCAAAAGAGCAAGAACAACCAATGTTGATGTGGATGAAAGGAGAAAGGGACCCACATACATCGTTGGTGGGAGTTTGTTAAACAATATGGAAATTCCTCCAAAATCTCGAAATAAAGCTCCCATTTGACCCAGCCATATCATTTCTGGGAATATACACTGGGAACACAAAAAAGCACACAATGGAAACACCATCTGCACTTTTATGTTCATAGCAGCACTATTCACAATAACCAGAATCTGGGAACAACCAGAGTACCCCAGACAGATGACTGGATAAAGAAACTATGGTACATCTACACAATAGAATACTACAGGCTGTTAGGAAAAATGAAGTTATGAAATTTCCCTATAAATGAATGGACACGGAGAGGATCATGCTGAGTGAAATTAGCCAGAGGAAAAAGGACAGATATAAAATGACTGTATTCCTTTGTGGGACATAAAACATTATGTTATTAACATTCAAGGTCAGACAAATCACAAACCAGGAGGATGTGTCAGTGGTTGTAATCTACCACAAGTGTGTGGTAGTCCAAGTTTAGGTAAAACAGAGCAGGGATCATAGTGCTAATACTTTTTTTAAAATGGTAATGCCAGCCTAGAACTGAGAATTGAATGCAGTCAAAGGAATTTACATGATAACTCCTAGATGTATGTATTGCAAGCCACAATGTGTAAGGAGGAGGAGTAAGAAAAGAAAGAAGGAAAGAAAGAAAGAAAAGAAAGAAAGAAAGAAGGAAGGAAGGAAGGAAGGAAGGAAGGAAGGAAGGAAGGAAGGAAGGAAGGAAGGAAGGAAGGAGGAAGAAGAAAGAAAGGAAAGGAAGGAAGGAAGGAAGGAAGGAAGGGAAAGGAAGGAAGGAAGGAAGGAAGGAAGGATGAGAGAGAGAAAGAAAGAGAGAAAGAAAAGAGAGAGAGAGAAAGAAAGAGAAAGAAAAGAGAGGAAGGGCAAAATGCTTAGGGAGGGGGAGGGAATCTGGGGACACTGGTATTGGGAAATATGCACTAGTGGAGGGACAGGTGCTGGAATATTCTATGCTTGAAACCTAATCATGAACAGTTTCGAAATTATATATCTCATGGTAGTATAATAAATTTTTTTTAAAATTATCAATTAAAATAAGGGCAAATAAAAATCAACCATGAAGTATTAAAGCAATAAATAATACTCAAGAAGTAGCACTTGTTAGTATTTTTTATTGGTTTTTTGGGCTACAGCCATCTGCTTTCAAGATTTACTACAGGTTCTGTGCTCATGGATCACTCCTGAGCTCAGGGGGCTGTATATATGGTCCAGGGAATGAATCCTGATTGGTCTTATGCAAGACCAACCAGCAGTGTACCACCTGCTTTACTATTGCTCTAGTTCCTTTTACTATTTCTGTTTTATTTGTTGTTTGTTGTAGTTATGTTGTTGCTTTGATCATTTTCATACTTAACTCACCCCTGAGTATGTTCTTCAAACTTAGACATTTTCTCTTCCATTGGAACTTGTTGGTGTAGGAAGCAGATCCTAAAGTAATATAGCTTAGCATTTCATATAAATTTTAATTTTATGCATTAAATCTTAAGGAATGATATTAGTTTTAGAAGGCAAATTTTTATTGACCAGAAAGAAAGTAATAAAGATCTTGCTTTTAGCAAAGTCATTCGAATGACTTGCCAAAAAAAAGTGAAATAGGTGCAACTAAAATTTTAATCTTGTAAATATTTTTTTAAATTGAGTGATATGTTGATTTAGATGCTAAAACATCAGCTTTCTCAGAAAAAAAATGCAACTCAAGGCTGAAGAGAGCTCAACAAACTGAGTCAATATTTTGCATGTGGGAGGCTAACTCAGTTTCCCAAGCACTGCTAGGAGAAATCCCTGAACACAGATACAGGTATAATACTCAAACACCACTTCATGTGGCTCTCAAAAACAATAAAAAATAGTATCACTTCACGTGATTCATTGTCTTCCCGTTGTTCATCAATTTGATCGAGTGTGCGCCAGTAGCGTCTCCATTCATTGGGAATGAGGTCCATTATTGTTAATAGTTTTTGGCATATCGAATAAACCACGGATAGCTTGCCAGGCGCTTGTAGCTCTGGGCTCAACCCAGGGGGCCCAGTCTTTTTCTGTCAGACTATCAACCATCTAAGACCCATGGGCCCAGAGCCCTGGGTGTATACAAACCTGTCTCATATCTGCCAGCTGCCAACACGGCCGGGCACCATAGCCACACCTGCAACACCTCAAGGGGCAGGAATCAAAAACAGTCACTAAAGTAAACAATTGGGCAATGATCCCAATATTAAATAGAAATCAATTTATAAGACTATAAACATTATTGTAGAAGATTTTCCATACTTAGAAAACCTACCTCTTTGTGGGGGTGGGCACAGCCAGTTAAGTTTTGAGTTTACTCATCGCTCTACGCTCAGAGACTACTACTAGTGGGGCTCGGGGATCATCTTGGGTGCCAGGTATAAAACCTGGGTTGGCCATAAGCAAGGCAAGCTCCTTCCCCAATGACTACATCTCTGGTCCTACAAAAACTATTTCTAATATTTTTATCAGACTTCTTTGAATTTAGGTGAGAGAGATCAGAACAGGTTAAGGACATGCATTGTACTCAG
>JAJIBD010000531.1:0-45388 GCA_021461705.1 Cryptotis parvus
ACCAGGGATCAAACCCAGGTCAGCAGCATGCAAAGGACCTACCCACTGCAATAATATCACTGCAAACCCAAAATGTATTTTCTTATTAGAGTTTTGGATGCCTTGGGGTAGATGCCCAGAGTTGGAAATGCTGTTTCATATAAAAGCTCATTTCAAGTTTCTTCAGGAATGTCCATATTGTTTTCCAAAAGTGGTAGACTAATCAACATTCCTACCAGCAAAGGATGAGGACCCCTTTGCTCCCATATTCACACCAACACTGGTTGCTTTTGTTCTTTTTGATATGTGCCAATCTCACTGATATGATGTGATAAATTTTACTTCAAAAAAAATCTTTTGGAAAATTTCTTAAATCGCTGCAAGATAAAATTGCAAAATGGTATAGATATCTGTCTATAGGTTCATCTGATAAATAGTAAAACTGATCTGCAACTGATCACTAGACCAAGGAACTAGCATATCGTCACTAATATTTCCTAGTAGGTTTATAATAACATACTATTCTACAACTTTCTATAAACTGCCCAATCGCCTTCCACAATATTATTTCTTAAATTTCTAATATGAATGATCAATAAAAATAACTTAACAATTGTGTGCAGGGAAAGAGAGACTTTTTTTTCAGGGAAAGAATCAGGTGGGAGCAGGATCACAAAGAGATGTACATTAGCTGGGACCTTTACTGAGTGATATAAGGCATATTTCAGCTGTTCTATCAATAACATCAATAAAATTCTTCAAATTTATTAAAATAATGAATGAAAACTTCATTAAATGAATATGTTATCAAGAATCTTGTCAAAAGCATTTCCCCTTTGAAGAACCAGTGACCAAGATATAAAAGACAATCCACAAGTCGTCAGACGGGGGCGTGGTCACCCCTTCCCCCTCCATCGTGGACGAGCCCGGTTTCCCGCCCAGGAGCCGCTGGACGGGCCCGGCATCCAGAGTTTTGCAGACGGCTCGGGAGGCGGGAGCCTGGCTCGCGCCGGGCCTCAGCTGACTATGGAACCCCGAGGAGGGCAGATGGGCTTTGGAGTGGGGCCCGTCGCCTCCGGGGGGTCCCGGAAGCAGCCGGATGGGACTCGTCAACACACTAGCCACCATTTTCGTTGTCCAGACGCTGGGAAAATGTCCCATGACCAGAGGACCAGCAAAGCCGGTTTGAGCCCAGGTTGCTTGCGGCCGCTTATGCGGCCGCGCGGCCACTAGGGTGGTGAAACAATGATGTTTTTTGGTGCACTGCATTCCGCGAACAGCAGGGGGTTTGCTGAGAGGGAGATATACAGAGGAAGGAGATGACATATAGAGCCCGCCGGGTGGTTGGGATTCGGGAGGGGAGGGAGACGGGACGTTGGTGATGGGAGGTGGGTTCGGATGGAGGGTGCATCCTGGAACCCTGTGGAGCCAGGACTCCACATGAGCATCCTTCAATTAAAAAAAAAAGGAGAAAAGGTGGAATAAATAAATAAATAAATAAATGTCTGCAGGGCTAGCCACGGTGTGTAGAAGGAGAGGGAGAGAGATGCAGAGATAGAGAGAGGGAAAGGAAGCAGGGCTACCTGCTGTTGAGGCAGCCTGGGGGTGAGTGGGAGGGTGGGGGTGCATTGGTGGTGGAGGTGGGGTACTGGTGGAGGGATGGGTGCTGGAATGCTGTATTACCAAGAACCAATTGCACCTTTGTAATTGTATGTCTCACGGTGGTATAATAAAGAATAAAAAAAAAATAAAAATAAAAATAAAAAAGAGACAATCCACAGAGTGGGAAAGAATATTCACTCTGGGGCTGGAGGCGATAGTCCAGTGGGTAGGGCATTTGCCTTGCATGTGGCTGGCTTGTGCCAGCCCAGGTTCGATCTCTGGCATCCCATATGGTCCCCGAGCACCGCCAGGAGTAATTCCTGAGTGCAGAGCTAGGAGAAACCCCTGAGCATTGATGGGTGTGCCCCCAAAAAAAAAAAAAAAAATAATATTCACTCAATACCCATCGATAAGCGGGTAATATTCAGGATATATCAGGGACTGATAGAACTTTGCAAGAAGAATACAGCCAATTCCATCAAAAAATGGGAAGAGGAAGTGAACAGGAACTTCAACAAAGAAGAAATTCTAATGGCCAAAAACCATATGAGAAATGCTCATCATCATCAGAGAGACGCAAATCAAAACAACAATGAGATATCATTGCTGTCTCACACCACAGACACTGGCACACATCCAAAAGAGCAAGAACAACAAGTGTTGGCATGGATGTAGGGAGAAAGGGACTCTCATCCATTGTTGGTGGGAATGTCGATTGGTACAGCCTTTTGGAAAATAATATGGCCATTCCTCCAAAAACCAGAAATTGAGCTCCCATTTGATCCAGTGATACTGCTCCTCTGAAGATACCCTGGGAGGCCAAAAACACAAAGCAGAAACACAATAAAAAGTATTTCTTTTCTGAGTATTAGCAGACAGTGGCAAGCTCCAGTTTCTGGAGTCTGTCTGTCTTCATATTTAGTCCACTGAATGTGGGGATGGAAAAAAATAGGAACTAGTATGATAACTTTTTACACTGAAACTGCCAAAAAATTAAACTATAAGTACATTGCTTCAAATATTTTATGTTCCTTCTGATGAGTATAAATCTTCATTAAAGCAGGAAATCTTTAAGTGACACCAACAAGTAATAATATTTTAAAAATTAGAGTTAAAAATGTCTGAGGCAAGCAAAATTGATGCTCAATGGAGAAAAACTAAATGCCTACCCTCTATGATCAGACAAAAGACAAGGTTTTTCATGCTTACCACTTATATTGAATAAAGTACTGGAAGTACTTGCCACAGCAATTAGGCAAGAAAAGATATCAGGGTACAGATAGGAAAGGAAAAAGTCAAGCTGTCATAATTTGTAGATGACATGAAATTATATTTAGAAAATCCCAAAGACTCTACAACAAAAGCCTCTAGAAACAATCTATTTTTATAGTAATGTCACAGGCTATAAAATTAATATATAAAAGTCCATGACTTTTCTATGTTTTAATATATAGTATTTAATATATTATATATATATATATTACATATTATATAATTTTAACATAATATATAATAATTTTAAACATACAATATATTTGCTGTATACAAATAATGAAATAGGATAAAGAGTATCACTTGTATCACTTGCCTTCCCATTGTTCATCGATTTGCTCAAGCAGGCACCAGTAACATCTCCATACGTCCTGTCACATGCTAGTGTAGCCCAAGGGCATCTGCTCACTCCAAGAACACGAAGAGCCTCAAACCATTTCTTCAAGTCATGGGAATGAAGTCTATAATTGTTACTGTTTTTGGCATATGAAATATGACACGGGTAGCTTGCCAGGCTCTGTGTGTACATGGTGTACTCTCAGTAGTAGGCTCTCATTTCATGCATTTACTGATGAGCCATGCAACGGCAACGTGCCCAAGTGCAACAGGAACAGGTGAGCTTTTCTCTTGGGTGCAGCTCTGAGGAGCTGTGGAGTCTAGATGTTGAAAATGACTGCCCTCATGGTGTGGGGGGGTTCCTCTGACCTCTTGTGAGGCTCAGTTGGGATGGTAGGCCAGGGTTAGAACCTGCCTTCCCTCCCGGGCACCTCATCAGCTGAGCACAAGAGAGCCGGTAGCAGCTCTGCCTCGTGAATCTGAGGATAAAGAGATATTTCTAAAATCCCTTTCACGATTAGCCAGAAGGAGAAAGACAGATACAGAATGACTGCATTTATTTGCATGGCATATATATATATATGTGCATATTGTGATGCCAATATCCAAGGTCAAGTGAAACATGACCTTGTATCAGGAGGTCTTGTCAAGGGTGGAAATTGTCGCAAATGTGTGGAACTCAGAGGCTGGGTAGGACAGAGAATGGAACAGTGTGCTGACAATTGTCGCGGTACTAGTGCCAATCTAGAACTGAGCATTAAATACAGGCAAAAGGATATACATGACAACCCTTTAATGTATGTTCTGTAGTCCATAGTCTGGAGGGGAAGGAAGGGAGAGATATAGAGAGAGAAAGGGAAAGAAATTGGGAACCTGCCATGGAGGCGGGCTGGGGGAGGGGGAGTGAACTGGGTAGTTGCTGGTGGGAGATGGGCACTGGTGGAGGGATGGGTGCTGGAACACTGTATGACCAAAACCCAGGTATGAACTTTTTAATTGTGTATCTTTGTGATTGTGTATCTCACGGTGGTATAATAAAATACTTAAAAACATAAAAATAAAAATAATAATAAAATCCCTTTCACAATTGTGCTTCAGATGGCCTGACCATCCCACCACACACTCCCTTCCCACCCCAATCTTGTGGCTTTTCTAATAGATATTCAGTATTTTTGTAATCTAGTTATCCAAACTGCTCTTCCTACATTTTAAGAACTTCAACCTGAAGTTTAAGTTTAAGGTGCTATTTGTAGACACTGGAAGTGAAAGCCCATCGTCACAACCCACTCTGAGTGATCTATTAGGAATTCATCAGCTCAGCTGCGCGTCAACATCTCTGTCCCTAATGCTCCACTCTCCCGCCAATCTCAGAGTCCCCGTCACCCCCACATCTCTTCCCCTCTCACCACTTTGTTGTTCTGTGTAGTAATCAGGTGAGAATTACTGCTGC
The DNA here is from genome assembly GCA_021461705.1 of Cryptotis parvus. Taxonomy (NCBI): domain Eukaryota; kingdom Metazoa; phylum Chordata; class Mammalia; order Eulipotyphla; family Soricidae; genus Cryptotis; species Cryptotis parvus. The sequence goes on from JAJIBD010000531.1 coordinate 4,640, forward strand.
CTCCTCCCTCCCCTCTGCACTACCTGTGAGTTCTCAGTTTTATTGTTGCAATAAAAGTGCTTTGTTTTGGCTTTTCTTTTTTTTTTTTTTTAAAAAAAAGTGTCTCCCAAAATCAGTACCTTGGAATCAGCTTAACTAAAAGAGGTGGAAGATCGATATAAAAGAAAACTACAAAACACTACTTCAAGAAATAAAAGAGGACACAGAAAATGGAAATACATCCACCCAGGTATCCTGGAGGGGGTCAGATGAGCCCAGTGGCCACTGAAACAGAGCCTGGGCAGCCAAATCCTCCACACTCCATAATCACCACCATGTTCCAAACCTAATTCCACTGCTCAGACAAGCTCCACCAAAAAATTAAGCTGTTGAAAAACACAGGTGTGCAGGTTTTGTGACTGAAATCTCTAGGTTTTCACAGAGTCGGAATTGGGCTCCCTCCCGATGAACTCATTCTTCCTGAAGGCCAGCAGTCACACCCATGAACTGTCTCAGGTACCAAGTAATTTCATCCACTGGCCAAGATCCAGAGACTCATAAAAATCTCGAAAGAAATTACAGAATTATCCCCAGTCCTCCAGGCTGAGTCAACTGGGGCAGTCAACTGAGTCTGAAGGGGGGCAGGTTTGGGTCTGGCTGATCCCAGCAGAGCTTCAGCAGCCAAAAACCTTCACACTCCTGGGGCCGGAGCAATGGTCCAGTGGGTAGGGCACTTGCTTTGCATGCAGCAGACCCGGATTCGATCCCGGTAACCCCGAGCACCGCCAGGGAGTGATTCCTGAGTGCAGAGCCAAGATAACCCCCTGAGCAACACCACGTGTGACCCAAAAAGCAACAACAACAACAAAAAAAATCTTCACACTTCATAATCATTGCAATGTTCAAGACCTGATTCCACTGCTCAGACAAGTTTTACCCAAAAATTAAGCTGCTGATAAACTCAAGTATGCAATTTTTTTTTTTTACTGAAATCTGCAGGTTTTCACAGAGTCAGGATTTGGCTCTCTCTCCCAAAACTCTTACTGCCGGGAGTGCCGGGAGACTGGCAGTCATGCCCACGCCCCAAAGCCAGTTAAAATTTAACTCCAACTTTATCATCAATTCTGGAGTTCCTGGAGTGTGCGGCTGTTACAATACTATTACACCATCATTACAAGACATATGTTATAATAAACAATACAAAGTAATGAGTGCCTGCTAAGGAGCAAGCTTGGGGATTGGTGGGAAACTGGGGATCTTGGTGGTGGTAAGGGCACATTTGTGAAGGGATTGATGCTGAAATACTGAATACCTGAAAGAACTGTATTGTGAACAACTTTGTAATTCACAGTGTTTAAATAAAAATTAAATAAATAAAGACAAGAGAAGAGGCTGTTGGGGCTTTTCAGGATCCCCAACAGATATTGGGGTCCAGTGGGTTCCCTGGCAGCATTCGGGGCTGACAACCATCACCCTAGCCCAGGGACACACACACACACACACACACACACACACACACACACACACACACACACACACACACACACTCTACAAAGCCAATCTGCCATAGATACATAGTTTACAAAGGCTGGGGTCTGGGAAGTACAAAAGGTAAAAGGCTCTTTTATACCAAAGAATAAAAGATGAGAAAAAGCTTCCTCCCACCTGGGCAAAAACAGGAGGCCCCACCCCTTCTCCCCAGGGGCAGTAGGGTGGAACTCTGACGGCATTGTGTTTTATCTCATCCTTGACTAGTAAACAATCATTTCAATAATATTTCTAGTCATTTTTGTATAAGCACAGTAAAAGAGACAGGCATTTATCTACACCTGAGATTAAATTTATAAGGTGAACTTTCCTGGGGAAATCATGGCATATATAGCCCAGATTAGCAGATTGATCATTCCCATCCCCTCAGAGTGCTATCGATCCACTATATATAATTGGTTAGAACAAAGCTTGTTCTGTGACCTTGTTCTCTATCTTTGGGTCAGAACAGAGCTTACTCCTTGCTCTCAAAATATTGTGTATAGCTCTTAGTTGTCCCATATCCAAGCCAAGGTGATTCACAGCTGCTTGTCCTGGGTGCCTCCAGTTCCACCCCTCCTTTTGTAGGCAAATGCCATGACTTTGTTTTTCCTGACAACTGCATAGTATTCCATTGTATAGATGTACTAAAGTTTCTTTATCCAATCTTCTGTTCTCGGGCATACATCATCTTTTTATTTTTCTAGCTAATATTGTTCTATTATTATATCGCATTTTATCTAGTCATTCATACATGGCCTTCTTTTTAAAAGCTCAAATCTTTATGCAACCTGGAAGTACCCACCATTCATTTCTTTACATTACAATAATGGATCTGAAGCATATCCTTAATGAAAAGGCAAACATGTCTAAGGAAAATATACAAGATTTATGTGAAATAATTATTCCAATTTTAAATATTATCTGAAACCAAGAAAAGGCAAATTCTAATGAGACTGTGAAGATTGGATTGGGCAAATTAATAGTGCTCACCACCAGGATACAAGGGATTCCTGCCTGAAAGCTGTGTCCTGACTGAGGTGGGAAAGGCCGTAGCCAAGAACATGGAGAATACTATTTCAAATTATAGCTTAAGTATGGGGAGACAGCTGGGATAAGAGATCGTTGTGGCTCTTTAACAACAAAAAGGCTCTTCCAGGGTGGGCTGATGAGATTAAGGTATGACCCATCCAGAAAAACAGTTTGGGAACTGCAACCCAGACCACATGCCCTACTATTTAGCATTCTGGAAGAAATTCCAAATAATTCCTTAGGTCATTAAGATCCAGGGAAAATTTCAGGGAAGTTATTCTACCCAGCACTTTGTAAAACCACTTGCCATAAGAATAAACAAAGCGAGTCTGGAGCTGTTTCTTTAAAAGGGCAAAGGGCATTTTTAAGTACTTTCCTTCATTTTCTATCCTTAATGTCAATGTCCTTCAGTGCTCTCCCCAAGAACACACACATTTTGAAACATAAAGGAAAAAGCTCAGAAATACAGTTCTTCAGCTAATTTTATTCAAAATAAATCATCAAAATCTCTAGAGACAAAATTAAAGATGAAATAAAGGAGCCTTGATTTCAGTACATATTTCTTTGGGTTTCAATTGATTTTAAATTTGAGAACACCCAGGATATTAACAGTAAAAATTTAAAAAAGATTCTTTAATTATGCTTTAGAAACCATTAAAAACAAAGGGAAAACTTTCAATTTCATTATTGATGCATTCAAATAAAAATTATTGGGCCAAGAAAGTAACTCGGTGGTAGAGCTCTTGCCTTGCATGTGTGAGGCCCAGGATTCAATCCCTAACACTGCCAAAATAAAATTAAAGTTATAAAGTTACATCAAATTTCTCAAGATTCATTAATATACTATTACCCTCAGGTAAGGAAAACTAAACTGATTTTAAATGTTACTTTTATCAGCTTGGCACATTGAAAATTTATTTGTGGGAATTTTTTTCCCTTGAAGACTATTTAAAAGAATTAGCATTTATATAGTCATCTTGACATAGGATGTAGTTCCTGTGACATAAGATTACTTATTGCTGCTTTTGGCAGTTAATGGGAAAGCAAAAGCCTGAGGCTGGTGAATCTCCTTCCCAAAAAAGGAAAGAACATTTTCCAGTCTAAGTATTTGATAAGAAATCTGAGGTTAATCACTTTCCCCCTAACAATACTATCAGAACAGTCCTTTTTTTATAGTCATGATCAACAGATCATAGACTAAAAAAAAATAAAATAACCCCCTAATTTCCTTACTTCCGTTATCTGAGTTTGATATGTTAAGATCAAATACAAGTGATATTGTTTAAGAAGAGAACAATTTTCCCAGTTTTAACAGTCTGGTGAAACAATAACATTGCTTATAATTACAAGGATTCCATCCACTGCTGTGTTTATGAAAACCAAATTTATATCACAGCTTTAAGTTCTATTCTCCAACTTTTAACATTTCATATCTCTGATATAATGATCCTCTTCCTAAGAAATTTGTCCAAGAAAAAATTGGATCAAGGACTAGAAAGATAGTACAGTGGAAAAAGATATTTGCCTTCTATGCAGCTGAACTGAGGATTGATGCCCAATATCCCATATGGTACCCAGAGGACCAGCAGGAGTAATTCCTGAGTGCAGAGTCACATATATGACCAAATTACCACTGAGCATGGCCCAAACAAACAATATGAATCAATAATTCTCACTTTTACCTCTCAGGTGCTTAAAGTACAAATTAAGTGGTATGGCTAGGACTATATAAAGCTAGAAGCATATGAATACCAATCAGCACCAAAGTTTTAAAAAGTATGGCTACATGACAACCTTTTAATGTATTGTAATCCATAATGTGGAAGGGAAGGAAAAGAGAAAGAGATAGAGAGAAAGAGAAAGAACTAAAGAACCTGCCATGGAGGCAGGCTAGGGGAGGGGGAGGGAATCGGGGACATTAGTGGTGGGAAATGGGCACTGGTGGAGGGATGGGTGCTGGAACACTGTATGACCAAAACCCAAATATGAACATCTTATGAACATCTTTGTACCACTGTGTATCTCGCAGTGGTATAATAAAATACTTTAAAAAAGTATATGCTATGCTGAAGATAACATATTAAGAGAATTATATATTTCAACCTTACCTAGGTAACTTAAATTTAAGACCAAATACATGTAAAGATGAGTTACATAATTCATAATATTATACTTGTAAGGAAATAATTTAATGTCTTCTTAGTAAACTATGTCTTTCCAACTTAAGTAATCAAGTAGAAAATATTTTATAACTGTTAATTAAAATATATTTTATAACTGTTTAAGTAACGATTCATTAGTTAGATCACTTGTATCACTTGTATCACTTGTCTTCCCATTCTTAATTTGCTCAAGTAGGCGCCAGTAACGTCTCCATTTGTCCCTGTCTTGTGATAGTATAGCCCAAGGGCCTCTGCTTACGCCAAGAACATGAAGAGCCTCAAACCATTCCTTCAGGTCATTGTAAATGAGGTATATCATTGTTACTGTGTTTAGCACATCAATATGACTCAGGTAGCTTGCCAGGCTCTGCTGTGTGGGCCTCTTAGTTTTTGCATTTACTGATGTACTACACTGCAGCTTTGCCCAATCTAGGGTGGGGTTCTGACGAGCAGGGCTTGAGATGGCTTCGCTCTTGGGTTGAGCTCTGATGAGCTTTTGGAATCGGACATTGAAAATGGCTACCATCATGGTACGGGGTCCCTCTGGCTTCTTCCGAGGCTCTGTTGGGCTGCCGGGCCAGGGCTCTGTTGGGGTAGCAAACCAGGGCCCAAACCTGCCCTCCCTCCTGGACGCCTCATGCTCAGCTGAGCACAGGGAGAGCTGGTAGCAGCTCCATCTGTGTCTGTGAAATAGGCTTCACATCTGGTCTCTGAAATAGGCACCTATATGATGATCAGTCTTTTGGCTGAAAAATGAGTAATATTCCAGTAAATGAATGGAAGAAATGTGATGAAGAATACTTCCAGGCCCAGAGCAGCTGAAAATCTGAACAGATAATAGAAGAAATACTTCTTCACAACGTTCTTCTGTTCATAAGCCTTGGCCCCGTGGGTCTCTGCAGCCCATTGGTGAGGCGCACCGTCCTTGCCACAGAACCCGTCCTCCAGCGCTGGGAAGAGTCCAGAGTGTCGCTGGAAGTGGGTGACCAGCCGGGAGTCCTGCAGGTTCTGCAGCAGCTTGGCCATGGTGGAGGTCGGCTGTGACCAGGGCTCGCACTGCCACTCCCACCCTCAGCCGCTGGGGGCACTAAGGTGTCCCGAATCACTCGGGGGCACTCTGGTGTTCCATTAGATAAAATACAATATTCCTTTTCATACAAAGAGGCTTGCAAAATGAGACTGAGATAAGCTTAGAGGCTTGAATGTTTTCTAGATGTCACTGACTCCAGGAATATTAGCAAAGCTAGCATATCTTTTGAATCATAAATTAAGAAAGCATCACTTTTAATTATTTTTTTAAATATTAGTATCCAAAGTATCAGTCAGCAAATAAATCTTTGGAAGCAGAACAGATGGATTGATCAAAGTTCCTAACATTTCTAGAAGTTATCAAGACAAATGTAGAGTTCAAATTGCCAGGACTCCAAATGTACAAGAAAAATTAAAAAGTAAACAGGCAAACAGACCAACTCCTGACAAAAGCCAAAGGTCTGAGAATGTGTTCAAAGCATGTTCTGGGTCTTCCTTTAACAGAATTAGAAAACAAGTTGTAGTGCTTCAATTAAAATTTACACTAAATCCATAATGATATTTCAACCACCATGAGCAAGTTATTATAATTAATCATAAAAATACACTTTCAGTGAGGGCCTAGTTTTTGGCCAACCAGCTATGCTAAAGAAGCCCTGAGCTCTGTGCTCAGGGATAATCTTGTTGATGTACAGGGGGCAATATGTGAAGTCAGGGAGTTGAACCAGTCTCCATATGGAGATTTTGCTAAGTAAGAAGCCACCTATGTCTTACTTCCTATACTATCTCTCCAGTTCCCTCCAAATCAACTTATTAGAAGACTACTTTAACCTAAATCATCAAACTTTTTTTTGGAAGGGCAGAGAGGGTTTGGGATTTTGGACCACACATAGCAGTGCCCAAGGGGCTATCCTGGCTTGGACTTAGAAAACTTCTTAAATTTAAAAATCATAACTACATATAAATAAAATGTTTCTTAGAACTCATAAATTTAAAAAGAGAACTCATAAATCGAGGTGATGAGCTATTTTTAGCTACTCTATTTTGGGTCATTTAAACATATGGGATATTCATTAGCATGTTAAGAAGCCAGAATTTAAGTGAACTAGAAAAGATCTCCCAAAAAGTGAATGAATTTCCATGTGTTCATCTCAAAGCCAGAAATGATTGCAGAAAGCAATCAGTGAGTCACCAAGATGCGTGCCATTCTCTGTACTGGAAAGTAACTATGAGCTTTACTATTCCAACACCACTGAAGGTAATCAGTGTTACTCTGGCTTTTCTACAAACAACCAGATTATCAAACTAAATTATAAAATGGGGAGTTATACATTACTAGGTTGATAGGATCTGAACCATTTTTCCAGAAAAATCTCCCAAATATCACTTCACAGTATAAGGGAACACATCTTTTTCACAGAAAAACAAACAAACAAAAAAAACCAGAGTATAGGGATAGGAAGGTGGAAGAAAGTAAGAAATTAAGTGGGGAAGGACAATGAGAAAGGGAAATAATGGCAGAACAGGGGTGTCAGAGGCTCGGTAATACTGATGTTGTGGTATAGCACTATATCCAAAGCACAGACTCAGCAACATTGAAAACCTAAGATCTACATTACAACTACAGAATATTGAAATGTTCCTGTCAAGGTGGCATATAGGGAAGGGGAAGGAAGGTGCATGGGAACATCAGTAGGGGAAGTTGACACTGCTGGTAGAATTGGTGTCAAAATATTGTATGCCTAAAACCCATAACTGTAAATCATGATTCTTTAATTAAATAACATTTAAAAAACAGTTGGATTCAGTTTCCTACATTAACAAGTTTACATTCATACAACTACACAAAAATGAATTAATTCCCTACCAGCATGGGTTTTTTTTAGTTACAGAAACACTGCAACTGAATGACTGTCAGCTGGGCCTAACTTAGATATCACAAGATATAAGACCTTCTTGTTCAACCTCTAGTCTGCAGAAAGATGCCAGGCAATGGAAATTTCCTGACAGTCTGCCAAGAAATTTTCCTCAATCATGTAGTGACCACAGCAGCAGTAGCAGATGTCACTAGCTAAACTTTTTTTATATTTTATAAATTATATATTAAATTAATTGCCTTTCTGAAAGATGTGATAGATCCATCAGGCGTCGAGGGCAGTCATCTTGGTCTTATAGTTGGCAAAGGACAGGGAGGTGGTGCGAATGCTTTTCCTGGCTTCTGCTGCATCTTCCAGTATTTCTGCTCTTCTGTCTTTGAGGTCTTCTTTTTCATTTCTCTGCACCATTTCAGGCGAACGTTAGCATTTGGTCTCCTGAGGCTCATGCCTTGCCACATTGGTGAATGAGCTTGAGAGTTTCCAAAGACGGGCGTCCTTTTGTGTCTTTCTCTCTCTCGGCATTCTTCGCACAATCATGGAGGTGCTGAACCAGTCGGTTGTATTCTTCATCGATATCATCAATGATGGTATCTTCCCATGTTGCTGCAATGGTGCCAAAGAGTTCCCAGTTGGTGGTCGTTCTGTGAGTTCTCTTCTTAAACTTTTGCAGCCTTTTCTTCCCGCTGTGTGAAGTAGAATTTTGCACGGAGACAGTGGTCCAAACCTGTTTGGAATTTGGGGACGACAGCAACATCGGTCAGACAAAACCGTCAATTGAAGATGATATGGCCAATTTCATTGTGGAACTGTCCACCAGGAAATTCCCATGTCCAACGTTTCACTTCAGCCTTCTGGAACTGTGAGTGCCCATGAATGGTCTTGGTGGACATGATGAACTCAGATAGTCTCTCACCCTGCTCGTTCCATTCTAGGCCATGGGTCCCGATGTGGAGTTCTTCAGCCGATCTTCTCAGTCCTATCTTGGCATTAAAATCACCAACTATGATCTTGTAGAAGGTGTGATCCTTTTTATAGAACTCCTCCAGTTCCACGTAGAATTTCTCAATTTCATCTTCTTTGTATGTGGATGTTGGTGCGTAGACAATGAAGATAGAAATTGCTGGCAGTGGGCCACATCTCTTCAAGTGTAATCGTCCTATCCGGTTTGTTAGGCATTCAAATGAATCAATGTTGACGGCCATGTTCGTGTTGACAAGGACACCAACGCCACCGATGCCTCTTTCGTCACATGTTCCAAGGAACAATTCTTCTCCAGTGTCAAATGCAGCATGATGCAACTGACGCCTCCTCGTCTCAGTCAGACCAATGATGTCGTACTTGATCTTTTGCGCTTGCACCATCAGACCCTCAATATATGCTTCCCATGCCAGCGCACATGCATTGAAAGTACAGACAGTCATTTTAGTCCTTCTCCGCTTTGGCAGCCTAGGATGGCCGTGAAATTTTATCAGGCACTGCTTGTTCACCTTTCTTACTGCTGCCGTATTAAGGGCTCTTTGGGGTCAGGAAAATAAACATTTTTGTTACTGGTTTTGGCATATCGAACACACATCGGACAGCTTGCCAGGCTCTGCCATGCGGGCACTATACTCTCATTACCTTGTGGGGCTCTCTCAGAGGGGTGGGTAGAATATTCATGGTAATTTGGAGGTAAATTGTGCGGCCCCACAGCGGCCGCACGCAACGGGGAAAGCTGGTTTCTGCTCTGCAGGGCGTATCTCTGTCTGTGGCTCAAGCATTCCTGGGGTTGAAATACTCTCCTCTGAAGGGCAGGTCTCTGCAGGGTGGGTCCTTGTAGGCTGGGTTTCTGACAAGCCGGGCTGGAGACTGGCTTAATCTCTTGGGTGGAGATCATATGAGCTGCGGAGTGTGGATGGTGAAGATCACTGCCAGCAAGGTGTGGAGGTTTCTCTGGGCTCTTCCGAGGTTCCATCGGGATGGTGGACTCAGGTCGGAAGTCGCTCTCATGGTCCATGGAATGCAGGGGGTTCAAAGGGGTAAGCTGGATTCTGCTCTGCCGGGTGTATAATAGCCAGAATATGGAAACAACCTGAGTGCCCGAGAAACAGATAGAGAAGATTATCCATGACTTCTACTCAAATCTCTTTGATAGCCACATTTACCTGCCCACATACCAAATTCCACAGGATGGATATGTCATTCCCAATGTTCTCCCTTCTGAAATCCGACATGCCATCTCATCGGCAAAGAAGGGAACAGCACCAGGCCCAGACAAAGTCAGACCGAACACCTGAAGAATCTGCCGTCGGTACTCATCAACACACTAGCTCGGCTCTTCACACGCTACCTGTCCGAATGCAAGGTGCCCTCCCAATGGAAAACTAGCAGGACAGTTTTACTGTTCAAAAGGGAGACATGCACGACATCGGCAACTATCACCCCATCTGCCTGTTGTCCGTCAGCTGTTTATAAGAGTTATCCTGAACAGGATTAGCAGAACACTAGATGAAGGACAACCATGCGAGCAAGCACGCTTCCAGAAAGGATTCAGCACAATCGACCATATCCACACAGTAACCAAGCTCATTGAGGTTTGTAGGGAGTACAAGATGCCGCTCTGTCTCATGTTCATTGATTTACAGAAAGCCTTTGATTCTGTGGAGACTGAAGCAGTCATCGAAGCCCTAGACAAACAGGGTGTTCAAACCCAATACATCAAGATCCTTCGTGAGCTGTATTACGGATTCACCACCAGGATCTCACCATTCTACAAAGAAGTGATCATTGATGTCAAAAAGAGGGGTTCAACAGGGTGATACCATTTCACCAACTCTTCAGCGCCACCCTCGAGAACATCATGCGACAATTAGAATAGGAAGGAATGGGAGTGAAGATAGATGGTCGGCAACTACACCACCTCCGCTTTGCTGATAACATCGTTCTAATAACACCAAACATTAGCCAAGCAGCACAAATGCTGGCTGACTTCAACCGAGAATGTGGAAAGATAGGTCTACAGCTGAATCTAAAGAAAACTATGTTTATGAAAATTGAACTAGTTCCAGAGGTCCCATGCACTCTCAATGGAACAAACATCTCTGAATGCAGCAGTTATGTGTACCTAGATCGAGAAGTCAACTTGACGAACGACCTAAAACCTGAGCTGCGCAGGAGGAAGAGAGTGAGCATGGAATGCCTTCAAAGGCATCAAAGAAATAGCTAAAAGGACAAAGAACCTCTGGCTCGGGCACATCTCTTTGACTCCACCATTCTCCCTGCATTAACATATGCCTCAGAGACCTGGGCCCTACGAAAGCAGGATGAGAATGCTATTCAGGTCTCCCAGAGAGGAATCTAAAGAGCTATGCTTGGAATATCATGCCTCACTCAAGTGAGAGAAGGAATCTGGAGTTCTGACCTCCGTCGCTATTCCAGAATCAGGGATGCTGTCTTGTTTGCCAAGGCATCGAAAATCAGATGGGCTGGACATGTAATGCGATTTGGAGACAACCGCTGGACTAGAGCCATTACCGACTGGATCCCACGGGATGTCAAAAGATCACGTGGCCGCCCACCTATAAGATGGTCAGACTTCCTTGTCAAGACCCTGAAGGAACGGTTTGAGGCTCTTCATATTCCTGAATCAACCAGATGCCATTGGGCTACATTGGCCCATGATAGGGTCCAATGGAAATGTGTCTGGTGCCTGCTCAAGCAAATCGATGAATAACAGGATTCAAGTTATCAAGTTATATTAAATTAATGTTTTTATATTTTATATATTATATATTAAATTAATGTTATATTTTATCTATTAAATCCAACATTATAAAATAATAATGTTGGATTTAATAGGTAAAATACTCTCTACATTGTTTTTTGTTTCTGTTTTAGCTAGCAGTTAGTCCATGTATTTCTTTGATTCTCCCCCAGTCTGCAGGTGAAGAGGGTTGAGGAAGGCTTATATAAGATATCTGGTAGAATTAGATCTTAAGGAGAGGGTAAGATTATCAAACTTCCTAAAGAGATTAACTACATGTGAGCAGCATTTACACTTATACACACAAACACTGCTAATGAAAAGTACTGTAAATGAAATGACTATTTTTTGAAGTAAAATAGAAATCTAGCTCAACTTAGTAGAAAGCTTTGCTCAAATTTTGCAGCATGGTCTCCTAGGCAAATCCATTATTTCGAAATTAGAATTTTTTAAAATTCAAACAACATGTTGTAATCTTAAAATATATACATGATCACATAATGAGCATTTGAGATTAAAAAAATCAAGAAATGTAACACCAAAACATTTCCATCTTGGGGCTGGAGAAATAGTGGAGTGGGTAAGGTGCTTGTCTTGCCTGCAGCCAATCCGGGTTAGAACCCCAGAAAGCAAGATGGTTTTTCAAGCCTGCCAAGACAAGTCATGAGCACATAGCCAGGTGTGGGCCCTCAGCACAATTGGGTATAGCCCTGAAACAAAACAACCCCCAATGAAGTTTTCATCTCATAAAATAAATGAATGAGATAGTAATGCTATTATACTTAGTATCGATATATCTAATAAACTTTAGGTAAGATTAAAACAAAGATTATAGTCTAAAGTAAAAGGACAATAAAAACAGGTTATTTAGGTCACCTCCTCCTTGGTAGGAGGTGAACAGGAAAAGAGTTCAGCAAAAGAAAAGACACGTGAGAGTCTTGGAGGATTGATTGATACTTGATATGCAGAAATGACCAAGGGAGAGAGAGGGCGCTGCAGGGTCAAGCAAACAGCATGAGTACATTCAGAGGGAAGAAACAGCACAGCATGTTGAAGATGTAGTAGTTGAATAGCTATTGGACATGAACATAGAACAGTTATGTTAATATAGCCCATAATTTCCTTACAAATAAACCATGCATAAAGCCACATTGTTTCTCTTTAACATCTTTAGCACGGGGTTGGGGGTGGGGTGGGGAATTCCATGAATTTTCCTTTGAAATTTTACAAGGTTATCCAAAGCACATTCTAGCGGAAAGTTACAACACAATTACAGTAGACATAAATTCATAAATGACTTACAGTTGAACTTAAATGAAGAGGAACTCCCCTGCAATTTATTTCTTTTCCATCACCCTTGAATTTCAGGTCAAATATCTCATTCCATTCTTTAGTCTGCAGCACCAGGTGGTAGAAGTTATTCCTGAAGCATCATGCAGAGGTTAAGAGTTTGGACTTTGACAGACCTGGTTTCGAAGCTTGCCACTGTTTCTCTGTAACTCCAGGACCTAAGTAAGACTTTCTTCTTTCCTCTAGCCTTGGTTTCCTTGTGTATAAAACAGGTGTAATACTAGCACATGTCCCACATGGACAAACTGAATATCAAATGAAATGATATGGAACGAAAGCTGTATAGTGAGAGCTCAATAACAGCAAAACAGGACAATAAGACATTGGTCTGTGAATGAGGGTAAAATTCAGTGCTTATGCCATTAAACAATTAGTTAAGAACAAATTCTCATTCTTGATAAATAATTTTATGATATAAACAATGTGCCTATCAGATGAAAGAGCTTAGAGTTTTTCCCAGAAAATTATATCAGTTTTCTTTATTCCTATAAGAGTATAATATTAATATGTACTTCCATACTCATAAAAACTCCCTAAATTTCTTATACCTTGCTTATTCCATTTTATTCTCTGATAAAAAACATACTCATTATAAATAGATTTAAGAAATAGAAGTAACTATGCATCAAAGAAGGGGATATCGGGTTATTTTCAGAAACTAAGAGCTTCTGAAAAGTATATTTCTCTTCTAACAGGAAGCTGAGATGAGTTTCCATGGACACAGAGATAGATTAGCATTATTGGTTCACTGAGTCATCATTTTATGGGGAAGCGTAGTGCTTTCAGTCATGACTGAATATTAAACTCAGATTCATATGGATTCATTTAAACTCCCTTGTACTTTATAACTGAATTGGTCTAGGTAGTGGCCTTAAGTTTGCATTTTTATTAATTCCTCTAGCTAAAGTCCTCCAAAATTCCTCCAAAGTGATTCAAATGTGCGTACAGGATAAAAAGTAATTAATGCAGCATATTACCAACTTACCATTTGAAATAATAGAAGAAAATATTTTGCATGTTCAGGAATACTTGAAGATGCTCATGTTCCAACTGTTTCTGTTAATAATTTTGCAAGGAGAAAAATCTCAAAAATATATTTTATTTAATTCAATTTAACTGTAATGTTGACTGAGTGCTACGTGCTTTGTACACTGAGCTAATAATTAATTGTCAGAAATATGCTTTAAAAGTCAATGGCATGGTTCTTGGCAGAGGAAATAATCTGATTAGTGAGACAATATTAAACACACTATTAGCACTAACTATAATACAATAATATGCACAATTGAATAGAATGACTAAAATCCTTCAAGAGGTTGGAAGAAATTTCCAAAAAAGGTTGAGTCTCTTGGGACTACTTCAAGGAAACTATGGGACCTGAGGCAAACCTTCATACAGTAAGATCTGTAATGGTAGAGAAGAAAATGGGAAGGAATTTGAGCATTTCTTTTTAGAGAATCTATATGGGAAGAATCCAGATTTCAAATTATCTTTCTTGCTGAGACTACTAATTGTTACCTCGTTTAAAAGCATATCTTTCTTGCTCCAACCTCCTACATGGCTCATCTTTCTTCATACTTCTGTGCCAGTGCAAAAATAGAAGTGAATACATACCAGGATAAAATTACAACTAAAACCTTTCAACAAAAGGAAAGTTTCTGAAATCAACTTACAGGGGAAACAAAATGAAAAATAAAGGTACAGCCTTATAGAAATCACATATTTTTAGGTTCTTGTATTTATTTTTTATTATACTCATTATTCAAATGGGCTCTCTGCCATTTTATTTTCTTGGCTTATGCTCTTTAACTTACCATTTGTCTTCATTCTATGGTCTTGTTCTCCTGGTTTTGATTGTGTCTTTAAAATGTTGGCAGTATTTACTTTAAAGTAGGTTTCAATATTGGTACAGGACTTCTTTTCTTTAATTTGCAATTTGCGGTTGGGAAATGATTTGCTCTTTGTTTCAGGTTGTTTAATGTTTTACAATATAATATTTCTTCTTGCACTCCAGTGGGTTCATTTACAAAATATTTAATGTCATTTGTGTCTTTGAAGAACAGTGTATTGGGTTAGAACAAAAGTGAGTTCCTGCATAGAACTTGTGATGGTTTGTAATTGGTAAACTATAACTTGACTTAGTTTGTGAACTAACAAAGAGCAGGAAACTTTTGGATGTTTACTCTTTTATTCATTAATTTCTTCATTCAACTCATGTTTATTGGAATACCCTCACTGTGGTGGGCACCATGCTAGGCACAAACAAAGCTGAGCCTTCAAATAACTTAAAGTTCTTTTCAAAGGGGCAGTGGGCAGAAACAACAGAACAATAAAGACACAACCAAAGAACCATGTGAATGATGTTATTTTTTCATTATTAAAGGTCACCACAGGAAGCTAGAAAAAGTTTAGAGGAAAAGAGTCTCATCCCAGAATTGGTGCCTCAAGTATAGTAAAGGCAAAGGATTTCACCTCAGACAGAAAAAAAATGTGTGCAAAGTCCCAAAGTATTGAGAAAATGTAAATCTTGGAAAATGAGAAAAGTGACCCTCAATAAAACTAAAGAGATTAACAAGAACCTAGTATGGAAGAATTTCATGTGATACCAAATAGTTTCACTGACAATAGATATTGAAGTATGTTACATGAAAGATTCGTGCTCAAGCTTACCATGACTGATTTTAAAAACAGATTGAGGATGGAGAAACCATGAGAAGTTTATGCAGTAATTTAAGTGAAAAATAATAAGGCTGTTGAACACAGTAGTGAAAATTCAAATTAAGAAAGGGGTTGCATTTTATTGAGAGTGAAAGTGGAACTAGTGAAGATAGGGACAGGAGTGGAGAAAGGACAGCAAGCCTGATGTCTATGTACCTCTTGGGCAACTACATGAATGGGTTGCTATAAACTAAATGTTTCTCTCTTTCACTCATCATGGCTTAAGTTCATTTACACAGATCTAAGCAAAACAAATGTGCTCAAGTAATAATGAAAGTTCAACGCACTGATCCACAATTCAGTGAATGAAATTAAACAAAATTTCATTTGTGGTCGCATTTGGATAATATCAAAACAGAATGCTTCTTCACTTGAATGTACTACTTTTAATGAAATCAGTATAAGACATAGAAACTAAATAGGTACTGTTACTTATAAAGTGCACTAAGAACATTACTTCAATTATTAAAACCTTGAATACCTCATGTCATTTCTCATCCATTTCTTTTAACATCTGAGTCTACAGAAGAGTCAATGGGCAGGCAGCCTCTTGAACTCGGTCAGGATGTCAACTAGTACAAAATGTTTTATTTCAAAGATTGGCCAACTGCAGCTTATTGATGCTGTAGGCTTTGTGAGAAAACATAAAAAATTGAGAAATATTCAGGGTTGTGGGAAACAGCCATTCTCTGGTTAAATACACTATCAAGCATATCAACTTTTTAAATGCTTGATAATTTTAGAAAGTAAAGGAATTAAGGACAAAAGTGGAGGATCTGGGGCACCTTGGGGGTGATAGTATGCAATATGTAAATAATTGAATTTAAACACTGTCGTAACTATATTACCTAAACTGTAAGAAAACTTTAAGAAGAAATAAATATGCTGGAGGGTAGCAGACACTTGTGGTAGGATGGGTGCTTGGACACTGTATGAAACTCAATCATGAATAACTTGGTAATTTTGTAATTCACAGTGATTAACTAAACTAATTTTAAAAACAACAACAAAGAAATACATGAGGAAAAGACATGAGCCTCCTTGAAAGAAGAGTAGGTAAATTTCTATTCATTGAAATAATTAATAAGTAATTTCAGACATATGTTAAATGCTACTATATGTCAGGAAAGCAGTCAGATTCCTGCTCTGTTAAAAATTTGCTAGAAATTAGAGAAAAGAGGTACAGAGTACTATGGAAGTGATAGCAGAGGTTCTCACTTAAGGGAGCAAATATAGTACCAGAAAGCCATTGAAGGTTTTCTATAACTAAAAAAAAAAGTTTATACTTAAACTTGGATATACTGGGTCAGGGAAAAGAAAGAGTGTTTCAGGAGAAAAGAAAGAGAAGAAACTGTTCAATAAATTAAAAAATGGCATCTTGGATCACATCCTAGTTATAATCATGACAGGTTATTAATTAGTCAAGGTCTGAAGCATATTAGAAAAGTAAAGAAGCTCTCCACATAAGCTGAGGCTTCCAAAAGAACGGTCAGCAAAGCTATGGCTAAGCTCAACAAGTGGGGGGTCTGAAGGAACAGCATAGTAGTTTGAATAAAATACCTGCACTGCTACGTACACTGCTAGCATAAAGTTCAAATCTCCCATTTTGCCACATGCATGGATCACAGTCCCAGTGCTCTGCTGTTTGAACTGCTGGCTGAGATCCCCAGGATTCCCACCCAACAAGGTATAAGTAAGCATATTAGAAAAGGGTGTTAACTCAGAGACTGGCACATATATAAAAGAACAACAACAACAAGTGCTGGTGTGGATGTAGGGAAAAGGGGACACTCATCCATTGTTGGTGGGAATGCCGGCTGGTACAGCCTTTCTGGAAAACAATATGGACATTCCTCCAAAGACTAGAAATTGAACTCCCATTGGACCCAGCCATACCACTCCTGGGAATCTAATCTGGGAAGCCAAAAATACGCAGCAGAAACACCATCCCTACTTTTATGTTCATAGCAGCATTATTCACAATAGCCACAATCTGGAAACAACCAGAGTGACCAAGAATCGATGACTGGATAAAGAAGCTTTGGTACACCTAAACAATGGAATACTATGCAGCTGTTAGGAAAAATGACGTCATGAAATTTGCCTATAAATGGATGGACATAGAGAAGATCATGTTGAGTGAAATTAGCCAGAAGAAGACAGATACAGAATGACTGCATTTATTTGCATAGCATAAATATATATGTACATATTATGATACCAATATCCAAGGTCAAGTGAAACATGTATCAGGAGGTTTTGTCAAAGGTGGAAATTATCACAAACGTGTGGGAGTCAGAGGCTAGGTAAGACATAAAATGGAATGATAGCTTCTAAGTGTATCGTAGTGCAACCCACAATGTGTGGGAGAAGGAGGAGAGAGAGAGGGAGAGAGAGAGGAGATAAAGAACCTGCCATTTAGGCAAGATGTGGGAGGGGGAGGGAATTGGGGACATGGGTGGTGGTTGAGGGGCACTGGTGGAGGGTGGGGTGCTGGAACACTTTGTGACCAAAACCTCCAAGCGTGAACAACGTTGTAATTGTATATCTCACGGTGGTATAATAAAATGTAAAAAAAAATAATAAAAAATAATGCAAAAAATATATATAGCTTTAAGAGTTAGACAAAATGGAAAAAAATAAATAACTCATTTAACGCAAAAAAAAAAAGACAGAAAATGGAACAGTGTGCTAACAATCGTCGAAAGTACTAACCTAGAACTGAGCATTAAATACAGGCAAAAAGATACACATGACAACCCTTCAATGTATGTCCTGTAATCTGCAATCTGGAAGGGAAAGAAAAGAGAAAGTGATAGAGAGAAAGGGAAAGAAACAAAGAACCTGCCATGGAGGCGGGCTGGGGGAGAAGGGAGGGAACTGGGGACATTGGTAGTGGGAAATGGGCACTGGTGGAGGGATGGGTGCTGGAACACTGTATGACCAAAACCCAAATATGAACATCTTTGTAATTGTATATTTCATGGTGGTATATAAATAAAGTGCTTATAAAAAAGAAAAGGGTGTTAACTGTCAGCCAGCCAGCATGAGCAACTGAAAAGTTATCCATATGCCATGGCCAGGAAGTATGACATCTGGAGAGCACCAGTGACCCCCAGCAAGCATCACATCCATAACTGTGTGCCTCAACTATGTGACCCTCCCAAACACTTGTGCAAACACTGACACTAAAGAGCTAACCACAGTGAATAGCATGTCTGAGGATGTAAACATAACATGTGACCCATGATAAGCAGCACTGCAGCTAATAATGGCCAGCAACACAATCGTGAGACCCCTCATCATAGAACTGTCACCATCAACAACAAAAGGAAGGAGAAGGAAAAAATTTTAAGTGGCTAAAGGAAAACTGAGATCAATAGATTCAGATGAGTCTTATTTCCTCTCTCTGCACTATCTGGTTAAAATAATGATCTTTGAAACATGGATCAGGAGGTCTTGTCAAAGGTGGAAATTACCACGAACATGTGGGAGTCAGAGGTTAGGTAAGACAGAGAATGGAACAGTGTGTTAATAATCGTCGAAAGTGCTAAAAACTAGAACTGAGCATTAAATACAGGCAATACACATGATAACCTCTAAATGTATGTATTGTAATCCACAATGTATAAGGGAAGGAAGAGAGAAAGAGAGTGAAAGAAAGGAAAAAGATAAAGAACCTGCCATAGAGGCAGGCTAGGGAGGAGGGAGGGAATCGGGGACCTTGGTAGCGGGAAATGGGGACTGATGGAGGAATGGGTGCTAGAACACTGTATGACCAAAACCCAATATGAACATCTTTATAATTGTATATCTCACGGTGGTATAATAAAATATTTTTTAAAAATCTTTGAACCTGCCATGGAGGAAGGCTGGGCACGGGGGAGGAAACTGGAGACTTTGGTGGTGGGAGATGGGCACTAGTGGAGGGATGGGTGCTGGAACACTGTATGACCAAAACCCAAATATGAACATCTTTGTAATTGTATATCTCATGGTTGTATAATCACTGTCCTCCCATTGTTCATCGATTTGCTCGAGTGGTCACTAGTAACATCTCCATTAGTCCTGTCACAAGCAAGTGCAACCCAAGGGCATCTACTTGCTACAGGGACAGGAGGAGCCCGAAAACCATTCTTCAGGTTATGGAACTGAGGTCCATAATAGTTACTAGTCTTTGGCATAAAAAGTAAATAAAACACGGTAGTTTGCCAGGCTTTACCGTAGGTGGTATAGTCTCAGTAGAAGGCTCTCAACCCAAGCATTTACTGATGCAACTTAAAGGGGGAAGATCACGCTTTCTCTTGGATGGAGCTCTGAGTAACTATGGAGTCTGGATGTTGAGAATGACTAACTGCATGATGTGTGGTTTGCTCTGGCATCTTGCCAGGCTTAACAGTTGTATAATAAAATACTTAAAAAAACAAATCCGATGGAACAAGAAAAAAATCTTTGAATTGCAATCTAGAGAATACTTTCACTGTATCACTGTCTTCCCATTCATCATCAATTTGCTCGAGCGGGCTCCAGTAGCATCTCTATATGTTCTGTCTCATGCTAGTAGAGCCCAAGGGCATCTGCTTGCTCCAGGAACATAAAGAGCCTCAAACCATTACATCAGGTCATGGGAATGAGGTCTATAATTGTCACTGGTATTTGGCATATCAAATACGACACAGGTAGCTTGCCAGGCTCTGCTATGCGGGTGACATACTCTTTTAGTCACCTCTAAATCCAGCATTTATTGGTTGCGCGAGCCAGGCTGTGGTAGGCCCGCCTGCTGAGTGGAGTTCTGACGAGAGGGAAGTCCGGATGTGGAAAATGGCATCCCTCATGGAGTGGGGGGTCGTCTGGCTTGTTCCAAGGCTCTGCTGGGGTGGCAGGCCAGGGCTAGAACCCGCCATCCCTCCCGGTGCCTCATGAGAGGCTGGGCACAAGGAGAGCTGGTAGCAGCTCTGCCCCATGTCTGTGAGTCTCTGTGATATTCCATAGTATTTTTTATAATAGTCATGCTCTGGAACCAAATCCAATGCCCACATTGTGCTGGTACAGGTATTAATTATTGTACATAAACACAGTGCAATACTGAAAAAAGTACAATCTTCCATCTTGCTACCTATGGACACAACTAGGTATCATTATTCAGTAAAATAAAACAATAAAGACAAATACCACATGATTTCCTCCTACATACAATGGAATAAGCAAGGAAATGGATAATAGCCTATAAAAACTAACCCTCAGAATCTAACAACATAAATGAGTTTACCAAGGGAGGTTGGGAAGAAGAGTCAATTGGGGAACAAGAGGGTTAGGAGAGAGAGAGAAAGAAAGAAAGGAAGGAAGGAAGGAAGGAAGGAAGGAAGGAAGGAAGGAAGGAAGGAAGGAAGGAAGGAAGGAAGGAAGGAAGGAAGGAAGGAAGGAAGGAAGGAAGGAAGGAAGGAAGGAAGGAAGGAAGGAAGGAAGGAAGGAAGGAAGGGAAGGAGGGAGGGAGGGAGAAAGAGAGGAGGGAGGAAGGAAGGAAGGGAGGAAGGAAGGAAGGATGAAGGAAGGAAGATGAAGGAACGAAGGAAGGAAGGAAGGAAGGAAGGAAGGAAGGAAGGAAGGAAGGAAGGAAGGAAGGAAGGAAGGAAGGAAGGAAGGAAGGAAGGAAGGAAGGAAGGAAGGAAGGAAGGAAGGAAGGAAGGAAGGAAGGAAGGAAGGAAGGAAGGAAGGAAGGAAGGAAGGAAGGAAGGAAGGAAGGAAGGAAGGAAGGAAGAAAGAAAGAAAGAAAGAAAGAAAGAAAGAAAGAAAGAAAGAAAGAAAGAAAGAAAGAAAGAAAGAAAGAAAGAAAGAAAGAAAGAAAGAAAGAAAGAAAGAAAGAAAGAGCTATTGGAGGCCCACTAGAGCTATACTGTGATGTTTTGGAGGCCATGTGGGGCCAGGGCATGTCAGGTCTGAGCATCAGCCCTTTCATGATCTTATATGGATGCCAGTCAGTGAACCTGGGCTCCACCCTTCCACCACATTTACCTTAATTTCCCAGCAGACCAGCCTATCACAGCCCGGCTCGCTTGCTTGCTACCGCGAGGTTCATCAATAACCACATATGGGTCGCAGAGCATAGCCAGAGAGATCTGTGAGCAAAGAGCCAAGACTGAGCCCTGAGCATTGCCAGGTGTACCCAAAACCCAATAAGTAAATAAATAAGAGAATACTTTAGTGAATATAATATTCAAATATGGTAAGAAAAAAAGTCTCTTGACTCATATTTGGACTATAAAGAAACCTGATATAAAACAAATTAAAATTGATATTAAATAAATCCAGAAAACAAACATGACTAACAACTAATTTTCAAAATGAAATCCCAACATAAACATAATAATTCGAAGCATCCTTCCAGATGGCACCAAATCTTCAAAATTTGAAGATTATGAAGATAATAAGTTATGAATGTGATTCACACATACTAATATTTATGAGGCATCAAGTTTAATTTTTAGCACCATGTTGCCCCCAATCACCACCAGGTATATCCCTCGTAAACTTTAAGCACAACCTGGGTGACCCTAGTATCCCTTAAGCACCACAGATTTGAGATTTAACTGCCAGGACTACACGAAGTTTATTTTACAATAAGATCCTGGATAATGAGCTGCTTGCCTAGGTTGTGGCCTACCCCGCTTTGATTCCTAGCACCACATTTGATCCCCAGACCAACAACCAACAGAAATGATCCCCAGTCCTGCCCAGGGCCAGCATCCAGGGTCTTGCAAACGGCTGGGGAGGCTGGAGCTCGGCTTGCGCAGGGCCGTAGCTGACCATGGAACCCTGAGGAGGGCAGATGGGCTTTGAGAGTGGGCCCGTTGCCTCCGGGGGGTCCCGGAAGCAGCCGGATGAGACTCGCCCATCACACTAGCCACCATTTTCATTGTCCAGACGCTGGGAAACTGCCTCACAACCAGAGGAACAGAGCAAAACCAGTTCGAGCCCAGGTCGCGGCCACTTGCTGCCGCTGCGGCCACTAGGGTGGTGAAACAGTAATGTCTTTTGGTGCACTGCATTCCACGAAGAGCAGGAAAGTTTGTTGGGAGGGAGATATAGAGAGGAAAGAAATGACATGCAGAACCCGCCAGGTGGTTGTGGTGCGGGGGGGGAGGGAGATGGGGACATTGGTGATGGGAGATGGGTTTGGGCGAAGGGTCGTGTTGGAACCCTGTGGAACCAAGACTCTACATGAGCATCTTTCAATTAAAAAAAAAGGTGGAATCTACCAAGGACATGTGGGAATCAGAGGTTAGGTGAGACAGAGAAGGGAACAGTGTGCTAATATTTGTCAAAAGTGATGGTGCCAGCCTAGAACTGAGCATTGAATATAGGAGAAAAGATATACATGATGATCTCTTGGTGTATGTATTGCAATCCACAATGTGTAAGAGAAGAGAGAAAGAAAGAGAGAGAGAGAAGAGATAAAGAACTTGCCATGGAGGCGGGCTGGGGGAGGGAGGAGGGAAGTGGGGACATTGGTGGTGGGAGATGGGCGCTGGTGGAGGGATGGGGGCTGGAGGACTGTGTGACTGAAACTGTGTGACTGAAAGATGAAATGAACATCTTTGTAGTTGTGTATCACATGGTGCTGTAATAAAATATTAAAAAAAAAAGAAATGATCCCCAGTCACAAAATCAAATTGAGCATTACCAAGTGTACCCACAAAACAAAATTAAAAAACAAAACCTAACAATAATCCAAACTGCTTCTAGGCCAGGAAAGACAGTAAAGAGAGTAGAGTGCTTGCCTTGTATACAGTCAACCTGAGTTTGATCCCCAGGACCACATATGGGTCGCAGAGCATAGCCAGAGAGATCTGTGAGCAAAGAGCCAAGACTGAGCCCTGAGCATTGCCAGGTATACCCAAAACCCAATAAGTCACGATCACGATCACGATCACGATCTTCCCGTTGATCATCTATTTGCTAGAGCGGGCACCAGTAATATCTCCATATGTCCTGTCTCATGCCAGTAGAGCCAGGGGCATCGGCTTGCTACAGGAACATACAGAGCCTCAAACCATTATATTAGGTCATGGGAATGACCTAATATAATTGTTACTGGAATTTGGCATATCATATACAACACGAGAAGCTTGCCAGGCTTGCCGAGCGGGAGGCAAACACACATGGGGCAGAGCTGTTCCTTGCTCTCCCTGTGCACAGCCGCTCATGAGGCAGTCGGGAGGCATGGCGGGTTCTAGCCCTGGCCCACCACCTCGGCAGAGCCTCACAACAAGCCAGACCACCCCTCCTCACTCCACGGGCGCCGACATTTTCCACTTTTGGACTTCCCTCTCGTCAGAACTCCACCCAGCAGACCAGCCCATCACAGCCCGGCTCGCGTGGCCAAGCGGCCAGGTTCATCAATAAGTGCTTTATTTTGAGGTGTTTAAAAGAGTTTGCCTCCCACTCGGCAAGCCTGGCAAGCTTCTCATGTTGTATATGATATGCCAAATTCCAGTAACCCAATAAGTAAATAAATAAAATAAATTTATAACTGTTTCTAGTAGTTTTGAAAATTGGATTAGGGAAAAGGTATTGTTCTGATCAAGAATGCACTCAAAGTAAAAGAATCTGTGTTAGCTTTAAAAAAATACTATATTTGGAATTACATAATCAGTTGTAGTTACTACCTAATTAAGTTTATTATTCGCAATCATCCTCCAAGATATAGTTCATATTTGCAAAGACAAAACGGGCGATGGGTATCTTTCAAATTTATATGATGGCATTAACCCCTAAAAATTGCCAGGAAACTGTAGTGGTTTTTGTTTGCTATATTTATAGTAACGGTTTGAGGCTCTTCATTTTCCTGAATCAACCAGATGCCATTGGGCTACATTGGCACGTGATAGGGTCCAATGGAAATGTTACTGGCGCCCGCTCGAACAAATCGATGAATAACGGAATTCAAGTGATCAAGTGATCAAGTGATATTTATAGTAAATATAGCAACTGGAAGGTTAGAGGGGCTTTCACTTTGTCCTTCCTACAATGCAGACTGCAGCAGTCTTTTTTAAATCCAGCCCAGGTATGCTGATCCAGAGACTCACAGATATGGGGCAGAGCTGCTACTAGCACTCCCTGTGCCCAGCCGCTCACGAGGCACCCGGGAGGGATGGCGGGTTCTGGCCCTGGCCCACCACCCCAGCAGAGCCTCACAACAAGCCAGATGACCCCCCCACTCCATGAGGGCCTCCATCTTCCACATCCGGACTTCCCCTCATCAGAACTCCACACAGCAGACCAGCCTATCACAGCCCGGCTCACTTGGCCACTTGCCGCGCGGTTCATCAATAAATGCTGGATTTAGAGATGACTGCAAGAGTATGCTACCCACATGGCAGAGCCTGGCAAGCTACCCATGTCGTATTTGATATGCCAAATACCAGTAACAATTATAGACCTCATTCCCATGACCTGATGGAATGGTTTGAGGCTCTTTATGTTCCTGGAGCAAGCAGGGCCCCTGGGCTCTACTAGCATGAGATAGGACATATGGAGATGTTACTGGTGCCCGCTCGAGCAAATCGATGATGAACGGGAAGACAGTGATACAGTGACAGTGATAGCAACTGGAATGTTAGAGGGGCTTCCACTTTGTCCTTCCTACAATGCAGGCGCCTATCCATGGATCAGAAGCCATTTTGGTTCTAACCATTGCCAATTTTAGATTCCAATTACACATTCAGGAACTAAGAAAAATACTACGTGACAGATTAATTAATCAAGTGGGTTCACTGTTATTTAAACTTGGGCTAAAAATTTATCTGACCAGTAAAAAATCCTCCATTTTAACTTGCAGATTACAAGGATAGTTAAGGTCACAGTAACTAACGTATTCAGAATAAGTTACAATTCCTGAAAGATCTATATATTTTATTTTATACAGTGCCCTGTTTTTTCATCAAAAACATCATTAAGGAAAGATTTTCAGGAAAATTCACGGTACTTACCTGAAACAAGTGCTCCTGATCGTTGCTTCAAGCAAACATTGAGCCTCTGGATTGACTAAAGTCAGGGAACTTGGTGAGCGACCGTATTCTTCACAGTGACAATTCAAGTTAAGTTTGGCCACCAGAAGTAAAGGGTTGTTGTTTTATACCCAGATGGCCCATCCATTTAATTCCTAGAGAACCACAGGTTCTATTAACCGCCTCTGAAGATCTCTTAATTAGGCACTCAGATATCTACTATGTTCCTGTTGACTTCCACATACACCTACAAAAAGAAAATTCCCAAATCATAGGCAAAAATAGAAACTTTTCATGCTAAAAATTATTCTCTGTAAAGAAATTATAATACAAGCCTACTTCAAGGCAGGCTTAAGTTTCTGATTTATTCTACCTTGGTAGTCCAGGGACTTCCCATTTGAAAAACTGACAAGCAACTACAACTTCCTAAGGTCTTTGATCTTCTAAAAGATGTAACTAATGCTCTCTTTCTCCAACAAATTGTTATGAGGATTAAGTATGACAATGTGTAAGTATGACAATGTGTAAAAGCACATCATATAATGCTGAACCTATAGGAAATTGTGAAAAATTCTGTGTTCCTATTATTTTATCAGAGTGGACTATTAGGTATTAGTTCTTCACATGAAAGCATACCATCCAGAATAAAGTAAAAGAAACACACAAAGTCCCAACTGTCCCAGGGTAATTTTTTGCCCCTTGACTTTCTGAAGCAGCTGCGCCCCTCAAAGCTGACCAAAGTTGTATACCTTCAGCGCCTCTGTCCCAGCTACGTGCATACCCAGGCACTGGCTGAGCTTGTCCTCCAAGCAGCTTGACTCTCTAACCTTAAGTAAACTCAGCAATTCAGGGTCTATGACAAATGCACAGTAAGGACGATGTTACGACAGAGGAGCAGCTTGATTTATGGTGCCTTATGAAATAGAAACCTCCTCACATCATGGGAATTAGTGATGGAATTTTAAAAAGAATAACAAAATGAAATCAGGAACGGAAGAAAAAAAACGCCTGGGTCCAACTTAAAAAAAAAAAAACTTTCTAATAAAAAATGCAAACCAGATGCAGTTAGAGATGACTGATAATTAAGGATGATAAATGACTAATGTTTTTTATTGAATTATCCAGTGCACACTATTGTTTCTACATGAGGGAACAATTTACATATGGCTGCTGGGCTATCTTTTCACCTAAATTTGATTTAACAGGCAATTCTCCCAATCCCAAGGTACTCTCTCCATCACTGAGTCTTGTACTGCCCCCAGGAAAATGACTATCTTACCATTCAGATATATTTTTGTGTGTGAAACTAAGAAAGGATGGGATATAGTACATATAAATATATTCAATGAGTAAAAAAATGTATGCAGCAAAGCCACAATTACTGAGCTGTGAATGTTTCCTAAGTAGAGATGATACATTAGCACAGAGCTATCAGTATTCTCAGTCCATTCTCTCTTGTGACTAAGGGTGTGCATTTTCAGGCATATTCAAGTATGACACACATAGTATGTGATTAAACCTTTCTTAAATTCCAGAACAGTCCCTAACTCTTGCTATCATTTATCATATATAAACAGTGCAGCCTGTTTTCTTGGTTCTTAAAGAGTGTTCTTCTAACATATTGGTAATGGCATTCTGCCTTTTACTGGTAATCATTTTTAATCTGTTTATATTACCTCACAAACTATAATAATAACAAGGTAGGAAGTCAATGAGCTACCCCTATTTATTTAGCATCAGGTGAGGATGATCAATAGGTAACGGTAACTACATAGACTGACAAAGGATGTCTATATCATCGCTTATGTAAATAGTTCACTGAGACTACAAGCTTCAATTCAGCATTGACTTATGTTACTTCTGTTTTTTAATACATGAGATGATAATATAAACCACGCAAGGTTTTTAATAAGGCTAAAGTCAAATTAGTCAATTGGAGCAATCCAAAAAGAGCAATCTATTCTACTCTTATAAATATCTAGTTAAAACCAAATATTAACCTTCCAGTCAAAGTTGCTGTATATAAATTGTTGTCATTTGAAATTTTCCACTGGATTATTAAATATTTTATCTTAACTTAGGGTAGAATTTATGTTTACTTCAAATGTGTTAAGGAAAAATAGGGAAGAATGATCTCCAATCTGAAAAGAAAGAATATATATTCCAGAGGAAACAATTCCTCCACCTACCTCTCTCTAGGTCCAGAAATATTTTCTACCCAACTCATAAGAGGGTTTCTTGTTCAATTCACCTTATTTTTTTAAGACATTCCATGTGGAAGTCTTCGAAGGATTTTTACTTTGGTCTCAATTTTTATTCAGTTCATTTAATTATCTTGGTCAGTACTTTACATGTTATGCCTTGAAGCCAGAGAGATAGCACAGCAGATAGGGCACTTGCCTTGCATACGGCTGACCCAGGTATAATTCCCAGCATCCCAGAGGGTCCCCTGAATGATTCCTAAGTGCAGAGTCAGGTCTAACACCTGAGCATTGCTGGGTGTGGTCCCAAACCCACCCCCAAAATAAATGTTCTGCCTTGTTTGCAAGGAGAAATTCTGCTTTTCATATAAAATTTCCAGCAAACCTTTACAAAGTCAGATGAAAGAAACAACACACAGAAGGAACATGTGTGTTGGTGCCTCTTATCTCATTTGGATGTCCGCATGTCTTGTTTGATTTCCTAATCACACTTTTCAAAGCCCAGATGTTGTACATCTGGAACAAAACAGGTTGGACACTGTGGCGATGACAATGCTAAAGAAAAGTCACTCTTCAGTTCAATGTCAGACAGCCAAAATGCTGTTAGTTTTAAATTTAAAAATTGGCCCCAGCTGCTCCAACTTCTCTTGGCTCCTGATTTAGAACACTAAATAAAGACAAATAATTAATCAGACTATTGGAAAGAAAGTAAGCAAATGTCATGTGATTTAGAGACTGAGGTTATAATAGTTTGGGTCACCAGAAAGTTATTGCATATCTTCTTTCAAACTATTCTGGTAAAGCATTGGTTTAAAATAGGGCAACTGGGCCAAATTCTCCCAGCACACTCTGCAAAGCTTGCATCTGGCTGTGGGATCTATATCCTTGTGGTGCCACGGCCAGAGAAAACATTCCTATTCACTTTAGATATTTGTAAAATAGTCCAATTTCTAAAAGTCTGATGTTTTTGTGGCAGTAAAGAAGATGAAGAGAAAGTCCTCCCTTAACGTTCTTGACGCTGCATTAAACATTTGACCTCTCACAAGTGGAAATCATTCATTGACAGAATTGAAACGATCTTTATTTCCAAAAGTAATCAGCCAACTAATAATTATAAAAATACTAACAGAGAAAACTGGATTAGAAGAGACACATATAGGACAATTAGTCATTTGTTTACATGGTATCCATGTAACAAAAGCAGTTTCTGCAAGGTAAATGTATTATCAGTGGTTTCTTGGTGACTGGTAGTTTTGTTGTTGCTGCTGTTTTGTTTTAAGCTTTAAGACAATTAAAGATCCCACTGTGAAGTTTTATAGAGTAAACACTGCTAATCTCTTTAACTACAAGTCACAGAAGCCCAGCCCGAGTTCAAATTAGTAGAATAGATGATTTACACAGCTGAGAAGCCAGGTTCTCCTAATTTCACTGTTCTAAGTGTTATCCAAATTCTGTCTCCCCTCTTGGCTCAAAGTCTCTTTGGTTTCATCTTCAGGCAGAAGCGCCCTATAGTAGCGCTGTACTGACCCAACTATGAGCATTATTGGTATGCCTAACCCTTAAATTGAGAAAACCTTAAAGATGGACTAAAGATTTCCTCTGGTTGGGAAGATGTAGGGCATATGTTCAATTCTAAAAAGAAAGAAAAGAACAAGCTAAAAGCATATGAACTGAGATTGACACAAATGGTCTCAGAAATGTGAATTCTGGTTAAAAAAACAAAGAAGAAAGGTTATCTATTACAGAGCTCTTTTGGGCAGGGGGTATGACTGGGTCTCACGAGCTGTGCTCAGGGCTTACTTCTGGCTCTGTGCTCAGAGATCACTCGTGGTAGTGCTCTAGGGACAACTTATAATGCCAGGGATTCAACTGCAAGCAAGACAAGTGACTTAACTCCTGTATTACCCTTTCAATCCTATAGATCTTTGTCCTTTCTCTCCAAACCCAATTTCCTACTATCCACTTAGCAGTCTGTGAACAGATTTATAAAGGAAATGAGTGAACTCTAATTGTCCAGGATGTTAGTTGGAGCTCATAAACCATCCTAGATATCCCTTGCTTTTTTCATTATCCACTAAATTCATAAACCACCTACACATCCCTCACTTTTTTCACCCTCCACTAAATTTACCAGAGGCTCTGTTGCTAGACTTGATCAAACAGACTATAAAAAGTGACACCTGTCACTTCTGGACCAAGGATATTCAGGGTTCTGTGCCTTTTAAGCCTTTCCCTTCTTTTGTCATAGCAAACCTTGGAGAGGCTAAAGTCCAGATAGGATGAATTAACATAGAGAAAAGATCAACCCAACTTGAACTGTAGTCCAGGTGAGCAAGAAAAATCATTTTAGGGGGTGTGGGGAGGTGGGAGTCATATCTGGTGAGCTCAGGTGTTACTTTTTGACTCTGTAGCACTCAGAAATTACTCCTGGCAGTGCTCAGAAGACCATAGAGGATACCAGGAATAGAATCTGACTTGCCTACATGTAAGGCAAATACTCTTCCCTTATTTTACAAAGTTACTCAAACGTGAGGAATTGTCTGTTGCAACCATTAAAGCCAAATGCCTTAATTAATATAGTATAATTTCTTAGTGCTCCCAGTAGAGAGATGAGAAGTAGCAGTTAAATAAACCCTTATTTACAGATTTCACATTGTCATGTACTCTGCCTTCATTACCAGGGAAATTTGAAACCATTCCTTTAATAAAAGACTGAACAGCAGTTGTTTTAAAATATCCTCCATGTGTCTTCATGATTATTCTGTTGACAGTGAGTATTTTCTTATATGGAACATTTGACATTTGGAACTTAATTTAGGAAGCTTGGTTCCCAAAATAGGATGTTCTGTTTATGTTAAAGTGATTTTTTTAGTTCTTATTGAGAATCTAGATATTCACTCATTACTTCTTTAATTACAAAGTTTCTGATGATGGAAAGTCTCTATCAAAGTTATTATTTGATGTATTTCAATAAATAGTGTAATAGAATAGCAACAATCTGCAGATTTTCTCTAGAAATCAGTGTTACAATAATTTTTATTGTCCTTTCAATTTGCTAGTATTTTTTCTTAAATTCATATTCAGGCAGGAATTTATTAAAGATTCTAGCAAAGTTTGCATTTGACTAGGTATCATTTAAATTATCAATTGGGGGCCAGAGAGACGATAAAGGAGCTATGGCACTTGCCTTGAATGCAGCCTCTTTAGCTGCAACACTTGTGAGACCACCGACCCCACAGATGGTCCCCGATGTATCTCCAGGGGCCACTTCTGAGCACTCTTGGACCAGAAACAACCCCTAAACAGTCACAGGCATAAGCCCCAAAACCTAGTAAGTAAAAAAAGAAAAAGAGAGAATTTGACGTTTTGATGCATCTTCTCTACAGAGGAAAAGAACACAGAAATAATTTTTTTCCAAAAAATCAATGAAAACAAAAAAAAATTTTTTAAAAATCAATGAAAACATAGACAGTAATAGTGTAGAATAGCAGCTAGTGTTGCAGAGACCTAAGTAACATATAACCAATAAAAAGTAACCTTCTGGGGCTGGAGTGATAGTACAGCAGGTAGGGCATGCGCCTTGCACACTGCTAATCTGGGTTTAATCTTGTGCATTCCATATGGTCCCCCAAGCACCGCCAGGAGCACCACTGGGGGTGACACAAAACACGAAAAAAAATGTGATCATTCCTATGACTTGGTGTCTTTTCTCTCCATTACAAAAACATTACAAAATAATTATGCTGAGTTATTGGTAGTATTTAAAATATTTCAGCATACACTCCATCCTTACCCAAGAAATCTAGTTTGATGAGAAAAATCTGGATATCATTATTCATCCAACTAATCATGTGTTTCTGTCGAAGGAATGAAATCCACACCCTGTGATTAAAGAGTTTGCAGATCAATATAGCACTTAATAATAAGTAAATGAAGTGTAGTAAGTGCTGAGTGCTATGAAGAGCCAGAGCAAGGGGTTCCTGCAGGAGCATAAAGCTTCCTAGAGGAGAAAAATCCCCAACTTTACCCCAGGGATTGTCAATCTGATAAAAATACAAAGAAAGGACATTCCAAACAGAGAGCAATAGCACAAAGGAAAGGATAGGAAAGGATTGGTGAATGTATTATCTTAATGTAATCAGTTATGGGATATACAGGAATCCACTTGGAGTTTGGATGTCTTTTAAATACATATGCTTTCATAACCGGGTGTCTCATTTTTCCAAAGAACAATCTGCACAGTAATGTATGAATCCTTGGCTTGAAACACCTGCAAAATCACCAACAGGAAACTGAGACATGACATTTCACATTGCTACCACAGCAAAGATGGCACGGAGGCCACCAGAGCCCTGAAAAGGCAGGCAGAGGCCCTCAGGCTGGGCTGATTGATAGTCACATGGTGAGCATCTGAATGATAAAAATTAAAATGGGCCACACCCTTGTATGGCTCAATGATCTTTCTGATTACCCTGGTTGTAAAGTGTCCCTTGTCCCAACTATACTTTCAGACCTAAGTGTGTGTGGTATATAAGAGTCATCCTCATGAAAACACCACTTAAAGAACTTCTTTTCTTCAGAGAGAAAGTCTATTTCTATATATGGGATATATACTTTATTTCTTAATCACTAATATCATTGCTTATTATAGTTTTCATCTTTCATTTGTTCACTAGCATCCCTTTATCAATCTGAATTAAGCCACCAAATGAACACAGGTTTGTTCATTTTTAAGTTTTTTTTTAAGTTTTTTTTTTAAGTAGATTTTTTAAGTTTGGATGTTTACAAATATATTTCCTTATTCTAAAAGGATCTGAGGTCCTTTACAAAGACAGAAAACTCAGCAGTACATGTTGTTTGAAGGAAAAGTGGGTTCCAAACAATTGTGCACTACCATGTCAAATAATAAAGAAATATTTATTTATTTATTTATTTATTTATTTTTTAATTTAATTTTATTATTTTTCCCGAAAATATTATTACACCATTTTAGACATACAATCGAAAGATGCTCATATAGAGTTTTGGTTCTACAGTGTTCGAAAACGCATCCCTCCTCCCAAACCCATCTCCCATCACCAATGTCCCCACCTCCCTCCCCCCCGCACCTCAACTACTTGGCAGATTCTGTATTTCATTTCTTTCCTCTTTATATCTCCTTCCCAACAAACTTTCCTGCTCTTCGTGGAATGCAGTGCATTAAAAGACATTACTGTTTCACTATTTTATTTTATTTTATTTTATTTTATTTTTTTTTTTTTTTTGCTTTTTTGGGTCACACCCGGCAATGCTCAGGGGTTACTCCTGGCTCTGCACTCAGGAATTACTCCTGGCGGTGCTCGGGGGACCATATGGGATGCCGGGGATCGAACCCTGGCCGGCATGAGCCGGCCGCAGCAAGGCAAACGCCCTACCCGCTGGGCTATCGCCCCGCCCCTGTTTCACTATTTTAGAGGACCGCGCGCAAGCGGGCCGCGCGACCTGGGCTCGAACTGGTTTTGCTCTGTTAATCTGGTCATGAGGCAGTTTCCCAGCGTCCGGACAGCGAAAATGGTGGCTAGTGTGATGGGCAAGTCTCATCCGGCTGCTTCCGGGACCCCCAGAGGCGACAGGCCCACTCCCAAAACCCATCTGCCCTCCTCGGGGTTCCATAGTTAGCTGGGCCCAGCGCAAGCCGAAGTTCCAGCCTCCCCAGCCGCTTGTGAGACTCTGCATGCTGTCCCCGGGCAGCTCCTGAGCGGGCCACCAGGCTCCACAAAATGGAGGGGGAAAAGGGCGACCCCGAGTCCATCTGACGATTCCCCAGTGATTCCCGCTTCTGGGAGCCGCCTACCTGGGCTCGAACTGGTTTTGCTCTGTTAATCTGGTCATGAGGCAGTTTCCCAGCGTCCGGACAGCGAAAATGGTGGCTAGTGTGATGGGCAAGTCTCATCCGGCTGCTTCTGGGACCCCCCAGAGGCGACAGGCCCACTCCCAAAACCCATCTGCCCTCCTCGGGGTTCCATAGTTAGCTGGGCCCAGCGAGCCGAGTTCCAGCCTCCCCAGCCGCTTGTGAGACTCTGCATGCTGTCCCCGGGCAGCTCCTGGGCGGGCCACCAGGCTCCACAAAATGGAGGGGGAAAAGGGCGACCCCGAGTCCATCTGACGAATTCCCAGTGATTCCCGCTTCTGGGAGCCGCCTACCTGGGCTCTAACTGGTTTTGCTCTGTTAATCTGGTCATGAGGCAGTTTCCCAGCGTCCGGACAGCGAAAATGGTGACTAGTGTGATGGGCGAGTTTCATCCGGCTGCTTCCGGGACCCCCCAGAGGCGACGGGCCTACTCCCAAAACCCATCTGCCCTCCTCGGGGTTCCATAGTCAGCTGGGCCCGGCGCAAGCCGAAGTTCCAGCCTCTCAAATAATAAAGAAATATTTAGACCATAAAAAATATTCTGAGATTGTTTTTTGCTCTTCCATATTTTCCAAGTATACTAAGTATAAATTATCTTAAAATTATAGGGGCCAGGAATGTGGCTCAGTAGTAGAACATTTGCCTTGCCTGTGTGAAGCCCAGAGTTTCACCTTGAGTGTCTCAAAAAAAAAAAAATTTTCTATAATTATTGTCTTTTTTTAAGTATGGAACAAGATAAAAATAAATATACAGTCAGTCAAAAAGACAAAAACTCATATCTCATGAAGTTTAATAGTAGAATCCTTCAGTTTTAATCACATTTCACTGCATTATGCTTTGCAGTGAATATATACATTGCATATTATAGTTTTAGAATATTGGAAGTTGTGACAAACCTGCACGTAGCACGTGGATGAGTGCCATTTTCTAACAGCACACACACACGGTGTGCATCTGTCAAGTTAAAGGGAAAGCACAGTTATATTAGGTATAATTCTTTTGAACACATAATAGATGGTAGAAGAATATAAAGATAACTTTTATGTAAAGCCAATAAATCATGTCGTTCACTTTACTTTTTATTCCCATTATTGTGGTGCTCTAAAATCAAACCCACATTATCACCAAATGAGCCTGTAAACTTTTGGGAAATAAATCACAACTAGGTAAACAATGGCAACTAAGAGAAGGAAAAAAATGCACAATCCCACATTGCTTAAAATGAAAAGCAATCATTTGGAAAAAACACTAATATTCCTGATATTTACATCTAAGAAAAAAGTCTCCTAAAGTTCTGCCTATGACATTAAGTATACATATATATATATATATATATATATATATACACATAAAATAACATGTTGCTAAGGTATATAAGTGCCTTGTACATTATCTAACCACTAAACCATCTGATGCTCACTCCCTGCAAATAGTAATAAAACAGGAGCTATCTTTTTTTTTTCTATCACATTAGTTAAGCACAAAGCAAGTAACTTATTTCCAGCATGGTTTTATGTGGCACATTGAGATTCATGTACTCCCATTTGTGAATCAGTAGAAAGAGTGTAATGTCCAAGTGCCGCTGGAGTCCCCAAGGATATCAGGAAACTAGCTCCCTTCTACCTCTGAAGCTGGCGGGGAATGAATGAAAACTCAGGAGTCCAGCACAGCACAGCACAGGCTTCACAACTACAATCCAAAGTAATGGGATTCCCCAGACCTCTAACCCTTGGTCAGAACTTAGACCATGCATGAGGGCCCAAGTCTCTCACCAAAGTGGATCCTTGTACCTCAATTTAGTCCCCTAATATATCCAAGTGTAACCTTAATTTTAAGGGAGGGTCATATCAACAAAGATCAACAAATCAGCTTTTTAGGTGTAGACCTTGTTTCGGATCCAAACAATGGTTATGCCAGGGACAAATTCCTTTCTCTGAGATTATCTCTTATGTCAAAACACTGGAAAGAGAGAGCTGGTATAACGAAATATATCTCAATGGAGGTATATTCATGGGGAGAAACACACCATAACTTCATGGGTTTTATGTAATGGTACCCACAAGGTTCATCTATTTTCTATTCTGTACCAAGGTTATTCTGAGTGTCTTGTCCTCTGTTTACTAAAAGGGTCATGCTCGTCCACTTGAGCACAAACTAGCATGAACCTTCCTTAACCTTAAACAATAGTCTCAACATCGCCAGGGTGCTGGTCTCCTGGTAAATTCTAACTGTCCCACACTGGGACCAGAGGATATAAAGAGGAACTGTGCCCAATCTAGGTAACATTGAAATTGTAGTAGAGATTCTAGTAATGTTTCAGAAGTTACTGATTCAGAGTCAAAATGATTCATAACTGCCACACCCTCCACCAGTGTTTACACAGAAGAGAGACCTCATTAGCATGAACCCTGGCTTAAGAACATATAAATAGATTAAACTGTGAGTGAATTAAACAACAAAGCTCCCAAGCTAGCTAGGCCTGTCATTCAACAGTGGGCCAATCATAATGTACCATTAGAACTCATTTATTTACTAAGAAATAACAAAACCTGTCCTGACTTTTGAAAATGGAAAATAAAATTATCAATATGTGTTTGGTCTGCCAAGACTACTGAGTCAGACTGCATTTTATAAGAAAATGGTTCCATTACTCTCTCCTAGCAGTATTCAGGAGTGGAGACAGGAAGAGTGCTCATTTTCAATTCAGGGCAAGCAGTCTCAGAGGAGATTTTCAATATTAGCTCGAAGCATTTCTGCTCTGATTCAAAACTACTTTGAGGTATGTTGGTTTCTGGTAGTCTGTGGTCACAGGAGAAAAGGCTACTATAAGGGTTTAGAACAAATAGTCCAGCATATAAGGAGCTGGCTTTGCACACAGTAGACCCCGGTTTGATGCCTGACACTACATATGGTACTCTGACCCACAGGAGTAAGTCCTAGGCACAGCTGGATGTGGCCCAAAGCAAAAAAAGAAAAACACAGAGCCAACAACTTACTCCCCATCATAGACCATTGAAGCTGCTCATGAAGGATCCTTGATAACTTGAAGCCTAAATGCTAAATTATTATATGCAGTGCTTATAAAAATTGAGGAAGACAGAAAATGTGTTGTCCCAATTCCACATCCGTTCTGTCACATATCACTTGATCACTTGACTTCCCGTAGATCATCGATTCACTCGAGCGGGCACCAGTAACATCTCAATATGTCCTGTCACATGCAAAATAGCCCAAGGGCATCTGACCACTCCAGGAACATAAAGAGCCTCAAACCATTCCATCAAGTCATGGGAATGAGGTCTGTAATTGCTACTGGTATTTTGTATGTCAAATACGACACGGTTAGCTTGCCAGGCTCTGCCGTGCAGGTGGGATAATCTCTGTCACATATAAAATGAATGAAATTCATGGCTTGGGAAATAGTTCATTCAAAGTGCTGATAGTGGTAGGGCACTTACCTTGCATGCAGCTGATCCAGGTTATGTCCCCAGAACAGCATATGGACTTTGATCACCACAAGGAGTAATCCCTCAGCACAGCCTGAAATAAGTCCCAAGCACCTTTGTGTGTAGTTAAGAAAAAAACAAACAAATAAACTAGTTGTCTCTATCTATCCAAAGGATGCCATTTTACAGATGAACTCAAATTTAATCTCAGAATTCAGTGAGGCCAGA
Organism: Cryptotis parvus; assembly: GCA_021461705.1. Taxonomy (NCBI): domain Eukaryota; kingdom Metazoa; phylum Chordata; class Mammalia; order Eulipotyphla; family Soricidae; genus Cryptotis; species Cryptotis parvus. The sequence goes on from JAJIBD010000531.1 coordinate 41,828, forward strand.
TTGTACTGGAGGTAAGGCAGTTGCTTGCATGCAGCTAATCCTGGTTCTATTCTCCAGGATGACACATGGTGCTCTGAGCATCACCAAGAGTCAATCCTGAGCAAAGAGGAAGGAATAGCACCTGAGCACCTCCAAGCGTGGGCCCAAACCCAAAATAAATAATAAACTCAGTGTTTCTCTGAGACTTGACCAACTGAGAACTCAGGGGCTTAGGGGAAGGGCTAAAAGAAAGGGGTTGTGAAAAATGGTGGAGGAATCTTCAATCATGAAGTGATTAGTATAGTAGCTCTGCAGCTACGAAACACGAAAGAATGTGTAAAGTCTGATGCCACTAAAATTAATTTATCAAAAATAAATAAATAAACTCAATGATTCAGGCCTGATAGATGACTCGGAGCAGTAGTAGTGCTCGTGTTGTGCATGCTGGAAGCCCAGGTTTGATGCCCAGGATCACAAGCCCTCTGAACACTGTCAGGAGCAAGCACAGAGCATGGAGTTTGAGTAGCCTCCAAGCACCGCTGAATATGGTGCAAAACAAAACAAAAACACCTTGAAACCTCAATGGTTCAACGAATCTACTCACCTAAAGGAATTCTATTAGATGCTTTAGAAGTTATGACTAAACATAAACATGTGCCTTTCAGAAACAGCAATGCTGACTTTTCAAGTAGAAAAACTGGACTGAATCATTTCATCATGCTATGATCAGTGCTACACTTCACATTAACTTGAAGATCATACTTACAGGCATGTCAAGCATGATTCTCTGCTGAGGAACAGCATTACTTCATCTTCAGAATAATCTAGAAGTAGAAAGTCCCTGCCAATGTCTCAAGCAAAAGCAGATCTTTCTCAAACTGGAAGGTATAATAAAATAATGCATTTGTCAACACAGGTTCCAGAAGATGGTATTAGTTATATCCCAATGCTTCCTAAATTGTTCCCAAACTTCACTAGACTAGGTGCAGATAATCAAGTAAAAGACACTAAGAATACATCATATCAACAAAAAGAAAAATAAAAAACCATATGATCATATCAATAGATGCAGAGAAGGCATTTGACAAGATTCAACACCCGTTCATGATGAAAGCTCTCCGTAAAATGGGGATTGAAGGAACCTTCCTCAAGATAATCCAGGCCATCTACTCCAAGCCCACAGCGAACATCATTCTCAATGGGGAAAAACTGAAAGCCTTCCCCTTAAGATCAGGGACAAGACAAGGCTGCCCACTCTCACCACTTCTATTCAATATAGTACTGGAAGTACTTGCCATAGCAATCAGGGAAGAAAAAGACATTAAGGGCATCCAGATAGGAAGGGAAGAAGCCAAGTTATCACTATTTGCAGATGACATGATATTATACCTGGAAAACCCAAAACTCTCTACCAAGAGGCTCCTAGAAATAATACATTCTTACAGTAGAGTAGCAGGATACAAAATCAATACCCAAAAATCAATGGCCTTCCTATATGCAAACAGCGAAAGAGAAGAAAGGGACATTAAAGAAACTATCCCATTCACAATTGCACCCCCAGAAAATCAGATACTTAGGAATCAGTCTGACAAAGAATGTAAAGGATCTCTACAAAGAAAACTACAAAACGTTACTTCAGGAAATAAAAGAAGACCTGAGGAAATGGAGACACATTCCCTGCTCATGGATTGGAAGGATTAACATTATCAAAATGGTAATACTCCCTAGAGCTTTATACAGATTCAATGCGGTCCCTATAAAGATACCCATGATGTTCTTCAAAGAAATTGAACAAACACTCCTGAAATTTGTATGGAATAATAAAACCCCACGAATAGCTAAAGCAATCCTTGGGAAAAAGAAGATGGGAGGTATCACTTTCCCCAACCTCAAGCTCTACTACAGAGCAGTTGTAATTAAGACAGTGTGGTATTGGTATAGAGACAGACCCGTAGACCTATGGAATAGAACTGAGTATCCTGAAACGCACTCACAAATATACAACCACTTAATCTTCGATAAAGGAGCAAAAAATATTAAGTGGAGCAAAGAAAGCCTCTTCAACAAGTGGTGCTGGGAAAACTGGGCAGCCACATGTAAAAAATGAACTTAGACCTCCTAACGCCATGCACAAAAGTCAGATCAAAATGGATTCTAGATCTCAATATCAGACATGAATCTATAAGGTACATCGAAGAAAACATAGGAGAAACGCTCTATGACATAGAATCGAAAAGTATCTTTAAAGACGACACACCACTGACCAAGCAAATGGAAGCAAAGATAAACAAATGGGATTATATAAAATTGAAAAGCTTCTGCACCTCAAAAGAAACGGTGACCAAGATACAAAGACAATCCACAGAGTGGGAAAGGATATTCACCCAATACCCATCTGACAAGGGGTTAATATCCAGAATATATCAGGCACTGGTAGCACTCCACAAGAAGAAAACAGCCAACCCCATCAAAAAATGGGGAGAAGAAATGAACAGAAGCTTCCAAAAAAGAAGAAATTCGAATGGCCAAAAGGCATATGAAAAAGTGCTCTTCATCTTTAATCATCAGGGAGATGCAAATCAAAACAACAATGAGGTACCATCTCACCCCACAGAGACTGGCACACATCCAAAACAGCAAGAACAACCGGTGCTGGCGTGGATGTGGGGAAAAAGGGACTCTCATCCACTGCTGGTGGGAGTGCCGACTGGTCCAGCCCTTTTGGAAAACAATATGGGCATTCCTCCGAAAGCTAGATATTGAGCTCCCATTTGATCCAGCAATAGCACTCCTGGGAATATACCCTAGAGACCGAAAAACACATAGCAGAAACACTATCTGTACTTCTTTATTCATCTCTGCGCTATTCACTATAGCTAGAATCTGGAAACAACCTAAATGCCCGAGAACAGAGGACTGGCTAAAGAAACTGTGGTTCATCTACACTATGGAATACTATGCGGCTGTCAGAAAGGATGAAATTATGAAATTTACCTGCAAATGGATGGACATGGAGTCTATCATGCTAAGTGAAATTAGTCAGAAGGAAAAGGACAGATATAGAATGACTGCATTCATTAATAGGATATAGATACCAGTGTTTTAATAAATATGGGAAATGGTAATGGCAGATTAAAACTCACCACTGAATATACACAAAGAGACTTAAGTGATAAACTTTAAATATCTGCAGGGCTAGCCACAATGTGTAAAATAAGAGGGAGAGAGATGCAGAGACAGAGAGAGAGATAGAGAGAGAAAGAGAGGAAACTGGGGTACCTGCTATTAAGGCGGGTGGGGGACGGGAGGGGAGGGGTACATTGGTGGTGGAAATGGGGCACTGGTGGAGGGATGGGTGCTGGAATACTGTATTACCAAGAACCAATTATGAACACCTTTGTAATTGTGTGTTTCACGGTGGTATAATAAAAAAAATTTAAAAAAAAATAAAAAAATAAAAAATCTTGGTAAAGCTTTAAAAAAAAAAAAAAAGAAGTAATTCCCTAAATGCAGAGCCAGGAGTAACTCCTGAGTATTGCCAGGTGTAACCCCAAAAAGCAAAATAAAAAAAAATTTAAAAAA
>JAJIBD010000532.1:0-60180 GCA_021461705.1 Cryptotis parvus
TTATTTGCAGATGACATGATATTATACCTAGAGAACCCTAAACTCTCTACCAAAAAACTCCTAGAAACAATAGACGCATATAGTAGAGTGGCAGGATACAAAATCAACACCCAAAAGTCAGTGGCTTTCCTATATACAAATAACGTAAAGAGAAGAAAAGGATATTAAGGAAACTATTCCATTCACAATTGTGCCACAGAAAATCAAATACCTAGGAATCAACTTACCCAAGTATGTAAAGGACCTGTACAAAGAAAACTACAAGACACTGCTCCAAGAGATAAAAGAGGACACAAGGAAATGGAAACACGTTCCCTGTTCATGGATGGGGGAGAATCAACATTGTCAAAATGGTAATACTCCCTAGAGCTCTGTACAGATTCAATGCAGTCCCTATGAGGATACCGATGACATTCTTCAAAGAAATTGACCAAACGCTCCTGAAATTTGTATGGAACAATAACCCCCCCAAGGATAGCTAAAGCAATCCTCGGGAAAAAGAAGATGGGAGGCATCACCTTTCCCAACTTCAAACTGTACTACAAGGCAGTAGTAATTAAAACAGCATGGTATTGGAATAAAAACAGACCTGTGGACCTATGGAATAGAATTGAGTATCCTGACACCCAACCTCAAACACATGATCATTTAATCTTTGATAAAGGTGCAATGAGTCTAAAATGGAGTAAGGAAAGCCTCTTCAACAAGTGGTGTTGGGAAAACTGGGCACCGACATGTAAAAAAATGAATTTGGACCTGTGTCCAACACCATGCACAAAAATCAGATCAAAATGGATTAAAGATCTCAATATCAGACTTGAATCCATAAAGTACATTGAAGAAAATATAGGAAAAACCCTCCACGACATTGAAGCTAAAGGCATCTTCAAAGGTGAAACACCACTAACAAAGCAACTAGAAGAAAAGATAAACATATGGGACTACATGAAACTAAAAAGCTTCTGCACCTCAAAAGAAACAGTGACTAAGATACAAAAGCAGTCCACAGAATGGGAAAGAATATTCACCCAATACCCATCTGATAAGGGGTTAATATCCAGGATATATCAGGCACTGGTAGAACTTTACAAGAAGAAAACAAACAACCCCATCAAAAAATGGGGAGAAGAAATGAACAGAAACTTCAGCAAGGAAGAAATTCGAATGGCCAAAAAACATATGAAAAAATGCTCATCATCACTAATCATCAGAGTGATGCAAATCAAAACAACAATGAGATACCACTTTACACCACAGAGACTGGCACATATTCAAAAGAGCAAGAACAACAAGTGCTGGCGTGGATGTGGGGAAAAGGGGACACTCATCCATTGTTGGTGGGAATGCCGGCTGGTACAGCCTTTCTGGAAAACAATATGGACTTTCCTCCAAAGACTAGAAATTGAACTCCCATTTGACCCAGCCATACCACTCCTGGGAATCTACTCTGGGAAACCAAAAATAAGCAGCGGAAACACCATCCCTACTTTTATGTTCATAGCAGCATTATTCACAATAGCCAGAATCTGGAAGCAACCAGAGTGCCCGAAAATCGATGACTGGATAAAGAAGCTTTGGTACATCTACACAATGGAATACTATGCAGCTGTTAGGAAAAATGAAGTTATAAAATTTGCCTATAAATGGATGGACATGGAGAAGATTATGTTGAGCGAAATTAGCCAGAAGGAGAGAGACAGATACAGAATGACTGCATTTATTTGCATGGCATAAATATATGTACATATTATGATACCAATATCCAAGGTCAAGTGAAGCATATATAGGGAGGTCTTGTCAAAGGTGGAAATTATCACAAACGTGTGGGAGTCAGAGTTTAGGAAAGACAGAAAATGGAACAGGGTGCTAATAATAGTCGAGGGTACTAATGCCAACCTAGAACTGAGCATTAAATAGAGGCAAAAGGGATTCACATGACAACCTTTTAATGTATGTTCTGTAATCCATAGTCTGGAAGGGAAGGAAAAGAGAAAGAGAGAGAAAGGCAAAGAAATAAGGAACCTGCCATGGAGCAGGGCTGGGGAAGGGGGAGGGAACCGGGGATGTTGTTGGTGGGAGATGGGCACTGGTGGAGGGACGGGTGCTGAAACACTGTATGACCAAAACCCAAACATGAACTTTTTAATTGTATATCTTTTTATTTGTATGGAGATGGGCACTGGTGGAGGGGACGGGTGCTGAAACACTGTATGACCAAAACCCAAACATGAACTTCTTTAATTGTATATCTTTTTATTTGTATATCTCACGGTGGTATAATAAAATACTTAAAAAAAAGGTTTTGTAGAATTCACTGGTGAATCCATCTGGACCTGGGCCTTTTGTGTTTGGGGGAGACTTCGTTTCACCGATTCCATCTCCTCGAAGGAGATGGATTTGTAGAGGTATTCCAAATCTTCTTGTTGCCGACTTGGGAGGCTATAGAAATTCAGGAATTTGTCCATTTCTTCTAGGTTCTCTTGTTTCGTGGCATACAAGCTCTCATAGTAATCTCTGATGATCTTTTGAATTTCTGTGGTTTCTGTTCTGATGTTCCCATTTTCTTTTCTGATTCTATTTATTTGGGTTTTTTAATTTATTTTCTTCTTTTCTGATGAATGCTTGAAGAGCTATGAACTTGCCCTCTTAAAACTGCTTTTGCTGTAACCCACAAGTTCTGGTAATTCGTGTCTTCAGTCTCATTTGTTTCCAGGAATCTTTGGATTTTCTCTTTGATTTGTTTTATGACTTTCTGGTTGTTCAGCAGTGAGCTGTTTAGTTTCCAGGTACTTGGTATTGGTCTCTGTTTTTGTGTACAATTAACTTCTATTTTCAGTGCATCATGGTCTGAAAAAAATAGTTGGCACAATTTCTATCTTCTTGATTTTATGGAGGTATGATTTATGGCTCAGCATGTGATCTATTTTGGAGTATCTTCCATGTGCACTGGAGAAAAAAAGTGTTCAGCTTTTTGGGGATGAAATGCCCTGTATATATCTACCAATCCTCTTTCTTCCATCTCTTCTTTTAGGGCCAGTATTTCCTTGGTAAGTTTCAATCTTGTTGATCTGTCCAGGGTTGATAGAGCAGTGTTGAAGTCTCCAACTACAATTGTGTTGCTGCCAATGTCTTCTTTGAAGTCTATTAGTAGTTGTTTTAGGTATTTTGCTGGCCCCTCGTTGGGTGCATATATGTTTAATAGCGTGATTCCTTCCTGATATATGCATCCCTTGACTATTAAGAAGTGACCTTCATTGTCCCTTCTGACCTTCTTTAGCCTGAAGTCTATGTTGTCGGATACCAATATGGCTACCCCAGCCCTTTTGGATGGGTTGTTTGAGTGAAGGATTGTTTTCCAGCCTTTTATTTTGAGCCTGTCTTTGCTCCGATTGTTCAGGTGTGTTTCTTGAAGGCAGCAGAATGTCGGATTCAATTTTTTGATCCATTTTGCCACTCTGTGTCTCTTAACTGGTGCATTTAGACCATTGACTTGAGAGAGATTATTGTCATGGGATTTTGTGCCATCTTTCTGTATATGTTGGTTGTTCTTTTGGGTTATGTCTCGTCTTATAGTAGCTCTTTCAGTCCTTCTTTTAAGGTTGGTTTTGATTTTACAAAGTTCCTAAGCTGTTGTTTATCCAAGAAGTTGTATATCTGTCCTTCCAATCTGAGTGAGAGTTTAGCTGGATAAAGAATTCTTGCTGAGGCATTCATTTCATTAAGTTGTTTTTACTAAATCCCACCACTGCCTTCGGGCTTGGAGGGTGTCTTCTGAGAAGTCTGCTGAAAGTCGAATAGTTGCTTCTTTTGTATATAATTTCCTTCTTTGATCTTGCTGCATGAAGAATTATGTCTCTGTCTATGGCATCCATTACTTTGACTAGGATGTGTCTTGGGGTCTTTCTATTGGGGTCTCTTCTTGCTGGTACGCGTCAGACTTCTTGGAATTGGATGCCTTCATCCTTTAACTCGGGGAACTTTTCAGCCAGGATGTTTTTAACTGTTTTAATTTCCTTGGGGTTACTTTTCTGTCCCTCTGGGGCTCTGATAATTCTTATTTTGTTCCGCCTGGCTTCATCCCATTATTCTCTGTTCCATTGCTGATCCATTTCCGGTCTTTTTCCATCGTATGTAGTTCTCTGAGTGCTTTCTGCAGCTCATCTTCAGTCTCACTGGTTCTCTCTTCTGGTGCTGTCATCCTACTGTTGAGAGCCCCTATTTGTTTTTCGTTTCATCTACTGAGTTTTTAAGCGATGATATTTCTATTTGCATGGTTCTCATTTCTGCTCTCATTGCCTCCTCCCGTAATTTATTGACTGCCCTTTCAACTGCTTCGTTTATGTTCTCCTGTATTTTATTGGACATCTGCTCCATTTTTTTCGTTGATCTCCTTAAGCATCCTACCAATTTCTTCTCTAAATTCATTGTCAGAGAGATCATGTACATCTGCATTTTTTTTTTTGAGTCTTCAGGGTTGATTCCTTCATCTGTTCTTTCGAACTGGGGATCTGCGTTGTTTCCCCATGGTGTTGCAGTGCTGCCCGGGATAGATTCCTCTAGTGTACTATTTTTTTTTCTTGAGGGTATTACCTTCCTTTGGTGTTGAATTTCCTAGAATTTGTATTAATAAGCGGCTGCATGACTGCCACCGGCTGGGCCAGCCTCACACCCCAGGGAGAATAGCTGAGGCGGAGACAGGCCGGTGTGAGAGTTCAAAATGTCCATTTACTTCCGCTTCCGCTCTGACTTCTGGGGGGTTGTAATTCTACCTTCTGCCAAGGCCTGGGGCTCTACCACGACCCCAGGGTGCCTGCCCGGCTAGCCGCACACCCCAGGGGGAATACCTGAGGCGGACACAGCCGGTGTGAGAGTTCAAAATGTCCGTTTACTTTCCGCTTCCGCTCGGACTTCTGGGGGTTGTAGTTCTACCTTCTGCCAAGTTCTGGGGCTCTACCACGACCCCAGGCGCCCGCCCGGCCAGCTGCACACCCCAGGGGAGAGTACCTGAGTCGGACACAGGCCGGTGTGAGAGTGCAAAATGTCCGTTTACTTCTGCTTCCGCTCAGACTTCTGGGGTTTGTAGTTCCACCTTCTCCAGAGGCCTGGGGCTCTACCACAACCCCAGGCGCCTGCCCAGCCAGCCGCACACCCCAGGGGTAATACCTCACAAAAGGATTCTTGTCTTCAAAAACTCTAGAGCTAATTTGCCAGTGTGGCAAGGCAACACTGCCTCAGGCAACCATATGCTAATGCCCAAGCTCACAAAGCCATGCAAAGAAGCAATAAAAGAAGAGCTCAAAGAGAGAAAAGCAGCAATACTGGCCGATGCAGCAGAAACCGGAAAAAGCATTCACAATGTCTGCCTGTCCTTCACCAACTTTAAGACCAAGATGACTGCCCTCTGACATACTGAAGGATCTATCACATCTTCCAGAAAGGCAACGGAGAAGATTATCCATGACTTTTATTCGGATCTCTTTGATAGCCATGTCCTCCTTCCCACATACCAAATTTGGCAGGATGAATATGTCGTTCCCAACATTCTAGGTTCTGAAATCCAGCATGCCATTTCATCTGTAAAGAAGCAAACAGCACCAGGCCCAGACGAAGTCAGATCCAAACACTGGAAGAATCTGCCATCAGTACTCATCAATACACTGGCTTAGCTCTTCACATGCTACCTGTCTGAATGCAAGGTGCCCTCCCAATGGAAAAGCAGCAGGACTGTTCTACTGTTCAAGATGGGAGACATCCATAACATTGGTAACAATCACCCCATCAGCTTATTGTCCGTCATCTACAAGCTGTTCACTCGAGTCATCCTGAACACCTGAGGATCTAATGGCAGAACATTAGATGAAGAACAACCATGATAGCAAGCTGGGTTCCAAAAAATATTCAGCATAATTGACAATATCCACACGGCAATCAAGCCCACTAAAGTGTGTAGGGAGTTCAAGATGCCACTCTGTCTATTGTTCATTGATTTAAAGAAAGCTTTTGATTCTGTTGAGACCAAAGTGGTCATCAAAGCCATAGCCAAACAGAGAATATTCAAACCCAATGCATCAAGATCCTTTGTGAGATGTGTTATGGATTTACCACCAGGATTTCACCATTCTACAAGGAAATAATTATTGATGTCCAAAAAGGGATTGGGCAGGGTGATACCATTTCACTGAAACTCTTCAGTGCCACCCTCTAGAATGTCATGCAATAATTAGAATGGGAAGGAATGGGAGTGAAGATAGACGGTCGGCAACTACACTACCTCCCCTTTGCTGATGACATCATTCTAATAACACCAAACATTAGCCAAGTGGCACAAATGTGGGCTGACTTTGACAATAAATGTGGAAAGATAGGTCTAATGCTGAATCTCAACAAAACAATGTTCATGAAAAACCGAACTAGATACAGATGTTCCATTCACTCTAACGGAAAAACATCTCTGAATGCAGCAGTTATGTGTATCTAGGTCGAGAACTCAACATGATGAATGACCTAAAACATGAGTTGTGCAGGAGGAAGAGAGCTGCATGGAACTCCTTCAAAAGCATTAAAGAAATAGCTAAAAGGGCAAAGAACCTCCAGCTCCAGGCACATCTTTTCTACTCCACTGTTCTCCCTGCATTAACATATGCCTCAGAGACCTGGACCCTATGAAATCAGGATGAGAACGCTATTTGGGTCTCCCAAAGAGAAATCTAAAGAGCTATGTTTGGAATATCATGCCTCAATCAAGTGAGAGAAGGAATCAGGAGTTCTGACTCTTTCGATGAACGAGAGTCAGGGATGCTATCTTGTTTGCCAAGGCATCAAATATCACATGGGCTGGACTTGTAATGCAATTTGGAGACAAACACTGGACTAGAGCCATTACTGACTGGATCCCATGGTATGTCAAAAGATCACATGGCCTCCCACCTACAAGATGGTCAGACTGCTGTGTCAAGACCCTGAATGAAAGGTTTGTTGCTCTTCATATTCCTAGAACAAGTAGATGCCATTGCGCCTCCACTGGCACATGATAAGGTCAAAAAAAAATGTTATTGGCGCCCGCTTGAGCAAATCAACAAATAACAGGATGTCAAGTGATAAAGTGATCAAGTGAAATAAATAAACGAACACATAGTGAAGCAAAATATAAAAATTGTGACATTTATTACTTGGTAATATTATTCCACTAAATTTAATTTCATGAAAATTTTAATCATAAAATTGAAATAAAATTATTTATTATCATATAAATTTTTATTTTTAAGTCAATTTATTGGAAGCAGATAGCAATATTCAGATGACTACTACATTTTGAATAAGTTTTGACTTGTTTACAAGGGAGTATATAGTTCTTTGTTGTAAAACTAAAGATTCTAAAATCATTCCCAAAATTTTCTTTTGTTATGACTCTGTTGAATGACTATTTTGTATTTCTTTTCATGGACCAGTCCTTCTGGTTGTTGATGACTTTATTTTATTTATTTATATATATTTTTTAAAAAACTTTTTTTTCAAGATGCCGCTTGGAAAACCCTTCTCAAGATGCTGCTTGAAATCGTGATATATACAAATATAACACTGTTCATTATTAACTTTCAGTCTTACAGTGTTCCAGCACCCATCCGTCCACCAGTGCCCATTTCCCACCACCAGATTCCCTCCCCACACCCACAGCCTGCCTCTATTGCAGGTACTCCTCCTCCTCCTCCTCTTCCTTCTCCTCCTCCTCCTCCTCCTCCTCCTCTTCCTCCTCCTCCTCTTCTTCTTCTTCATCATCATCTTCTTCTTCTTGTCTTCATCTCTTCCTTTTCCTCTTCTCCTCCTCTGCTTCTGCTGAAGTCTCTTCCTCCCCTCCTCCACCTCCATTGCCACCTATTCCTCCTCCTCTTCCTCTTTTTCTTCTCCTCCTCATCGCCCTCCTCCTCCATCTCCTTCTCTTCTCTTCTCTTTTTTTCTTCTCCTCCTACTTCTTCCCTTATTCAGCTTCTCTTCTTTTTCATCTTTACTTCTTCTCCTCCTTCTCCTCCTCCTTCTGCTCCTCTTCTTCTTCCTCTACTTCTCCTCCTCCTCCTCCTCCTCCTTCTTCTACTTCTTCTCCTTGTCTTTTTTTGCTTCTCCTTCTCCTTCGTTCTCCCTCCTCTCCACCGGCACCTCCTCCTCCTCCTCTTTTCTTCTTCTTCTTCCTTCTTCTTCTTCTTCTTCTTCTTCTTCTTCTTCTTCTTCTTCTTCTTCTTCTTCTTCTTCTTCTTCTTTCCATTCTTCTTCTTCTCTCTTTCTTCTTTTCTCTCTTCTTCTTCTTACCCTTCTCCTCCTCTTCCTCCACTGCCACTTCCTCCTCCTCCTCTTCCTTCTTCTACTACTTCTGCTCCTCCTCCTTCTCTCTCCTTTCTCTAACACATTGTGGCTTGCAATACATATATACACACATACATACACACATACATACGTATGTACCTATCTCTATCTCTATCTTTATCCTATCTGTATCAGTATCTGTATCTCTATAACTATATCTATATTTGAGTTATCATGTATATCCCTTTGCCTACTTTCAATGCTCACATTTGGGTATTATGCCTACATTCAATGCTCACATTTAGAGAGTTTCATTCTGTATATGTATCCATCGTTTCTTTATCCAATTGTCTGTTTTCGGGCACTCAGGTTGTTTCCAGTTTCTGGCAGTTTTGAATAGTACTGCTTTGAACATGGATATGCAGATGGTGTTTCTGCTGTGTCTATAGTGATAATCATTATTTTTCTTATCACTATCACTATCACTATCTTCCCGTTAATCATCTATTTGCTAGAGCAGGCACCAGTAATATCTCCATATGTCCTGTCTCATGCTAGTAGAACCCAAAGGCATCCGCTTGCTCCAGGAACATAAAGAGCCTCAAACCCATGGGAATGACCTAATATAAATGTTACTGGTATTTGGCATATCAAATATGACACGAGCAGCTTGCCAGGCTTGCCGTGTGGGTGGCATACTGTTGCAGTCACCTCTAAATAAAACATTTATTAATGAACCGAGCAGCCACTAGCGCCGCCGCGGAGCCAGGCTGTGATAGTCTGGTCTGCTGGGTAGAGTTGTGACGAGAGGGAAGTCCGGATGTGGAAAATGGCGGGCCCCATGAAATAGGGGAGGGTGATCTGGCTTGTTGTGAGGTGCTGGGGTGGTAGGCCAGGGCTAGAACCCGGCATGCCTCCCAGGCACCTCATGAGCAGCTGGGCACAGGAAGAGCAAGTAGCAGCTCTGCCCCCATGTCTGAGAGTCTCTGGTTCAGCATACCTGGGCCGGATTGAAAAAAAAAACTGCTGCAGGGTGGCTGTCGATGATCCGGGCTGTGATAGTCTGGTTTGCTGGGTGGAGTTGTGACCAGAGGGAAGTCCGGATGTGGAAAATGGCAGGCCCCCTGAAGTAGGGGAGGGTGGTCTGGCTTGTTGTGAGGTGCTGGGGTGGTAGGCCAGGGCTAGAACCCGGCATGCCTCCCGGGAGCCTCATGAGCAGCTGGGCACAGGGAGAGCAAGTAGCAGCTCTGCCCCATGTATTGGCCATATATATTCATGTATTTCTATTTTTAACCTTTCTATAATTTTATAATAAAACTCATCTTTTAATGATAATTTGGAAGAGAAATTAAGTGACTTTTATACAGTCATCCTAAAATGGCTATTCTTTGTTTTATTTTTTATTTACAAGCTTGGTGTCAAAACTTGGATTTTAGAAATGTTCCCACCAGATAAATGGGTTTCTATTAACAAACACTCTGGGAAAGCAGAAGAGTTCATATTAACCATGTGTGTCGTTTTTGAAGAATCTGGAATTAGGTATATGTCCAACATGTCAGTTTTACCAGCCCCAAACTTAGATGCAATGGGTCTTAATGAACTCGGTTGAAAATGCATGCATTTTTTGTCTATCTTATTGATTAGTTAATTCTTTGAGTTCCTGGGAGAATCTTCTTTTATCTTTACTTTTGCACCCTTTCCCTTGCTGATTTTGCATTTAGTTCTTCTCTGTAAAAGTCTTGCACTTATGTACTAGCACCTGTAAATATGTAAAAACAAAGTGAGAAACAGTTTTGAAAAAAACCATTTAAAACCCCAACATAAATTTAAACAAAGATTGGACTGCATGGTATAAGGTGTGATAGTGATACGTAAGTGTTAAAGCAGTTTTTCTTTGTTCTCTTGTCTCTTTTGTTAAGAAATACTTTTCTTGGTACTTTATGTTGGTTTAGATATTACAGGAATCGGAGGCGCAGGGGCAGGAGTTCTGAGCTGCTTATTCTGGCATCAGGCAGAGATGAACAGTGATTAACCTTTATTACAACGAAAAACCCCACCACCTGTTACCCAGCAGAGGGTTGTCACTGGGAGCTTTGTGTTTTGCCCACTCCAGCATCTTTAAGCCACCTTCAAAACCTCTACATGAAACACCAGAAGGTCAACGAATCACCTTATAATAACTCACTAAACATCTACTAGCTCTATGTTTCTGTTGCACCCCTTTACACTCATTCAAAAGTTAGAATTTACCAGGAGACTACCACCCTGGCTACGTTGAGCCTATAGGAAGACTATAGGAAGGATCATACTAGTTTGCTCTAAGCAGGCGAGTGTGACCCCTTCAGTACACGAGAACAAGATACTCAGAATCACCCTGGTGCAGATAGTAATAAGAAGGACCTTGTGGGTACCATCTAGATTACATGAAGCTCATGAAATTAAGTTGTATTACTTTATATCAGCCCCCTCTCTCTCCAGTGTTTTACATAAGAGATAATCTTAGGACTAGTCCTTGGGTAACCTTTGTTTATACTTGCAATAGGGTGTGGCACTGCTCTTCTACACTCTGTTTAGGGGTTTTTGTTGACATGACCCTCCCTGTCACAAATCGGATTACTTTTATGTATATAAGGAGACTGAATTGAGGCCCCTTGGCCTTTTCGCTTTTGGTTCCTCGGCTTTCGGCTTTTGGCTTTTGGCTTTTTTGCTCTTTGGCCTTTTGCTCCTTCTGGGTAGGACTCATCTCAGGTGAGATCCTCTTTCTTTGGTGGGAGAATTAGGCTCTTTTGTTTGGTCTAAGTTCAGACCAGAGCTAGAGTTTGTTCATTATATTGGATTGCTGTGGAAGAGCTTTTGTACTATTAAAAGCCTTTTGGGAACTGCACCGACTCGTGAGTTTTCATCTGTACCCCCCGGCGCCCTAAGAGGTAGAAGAGAACTTCTGTCCTGACACTGTCGGGGACTCCAGTGGCTTCCCAGACATCTGGCATTCCTGGGTGGGTATCTCCACATCTGGAGGTCCCACTGAGATGTTGATGAACTTTTCCTGAAGCTGGGAGCACATTCAAACTGTGAGTTAAAATGAGTAACTTCTTGGAAGTTTTTTTTCTTTTTTTCTGGTTTCACCTGCTTTTTCAGGTGATAGCTGTAGTTGAAATTTTTGTAACTCCTGCTTGTCTTTCAGAAAGTCATGAAATTAAATCTAGCAAATAGATTTTTAGGCTTGAGGATAACCTAGAGAAATAAAAGAAGCATCCAGAGGAGGCAGACTCTCAAACCGAAAATCTGCCCTGAGTTAATACCTCCGAAGGCAAAGGTGCCCCTCTAACGGAAAGGGATGCTCAGTTTGAGGGTTTCCCCAGAGCTCTTACAAGCTCTGATGAGGACCAAGTGGAGGAACGGAATTCCGGGAGCCGATCCAGACCTCAAAAGCCTTGTCATTCCTCCTGTTCTAAATTTAATAATCAAAGAACAAAGCTCTGGAATCTTCGCAACATTCCTCATGACCACTCTTTATTTTGGTCTTTTCTGGTGCTAACTCTTGTGATTTTTGTGATTAAAACTGCACCTCTCCCAACAGGAACTGAGTGCAAGTTCTGGAGAGCAAGCTGTTAAGTTTAAGGTAGAGGCTTTCCTGGACCTTCGGTTTAAGGAGATGAAAGGGCAGATTTCTTGGTGGCTTCTTTATTTAATCCAGCTGGAAAAGAGCTTTAGGCTCAATCTACAGATGCCTGCCACTTTCATATGCACCATAGCTTTCTACAGAGACAAACCGACTAAATTGTCTGATTTTTATTTGTCTGTGCTCCATCCCACGTGGCTGTAGGTTGCAGAAAATTAAGTTATGTGATCGGATATTTATGGCAAACGACTTCTGGCAAATGGATAGCTCTGGCAAATGATTTATGGTAAATGTTATGGCTAATTGTTGCAGGACTCCTCTAAGGGCCGCTGCATCTGCTCTGAATTGCCGCCTGCAAATCACTTCAGATAAGGGGGTAGTCTAAATGTGGCAGTTTATCTGATCACATATGCTGTACTAGCTAGTATAAATATTCTCCCATGCTACCACAATCATCGTGGGACTAGCTAGATCTTACCAGCATATTTGCCTGGCCACGTAGGATCCCTAAGTAATTAGACCAGAGAGAAATGCTGTTTGCCTCCAAGCAAACAAGCATGGCTCCCTGATATACTCAAAGGCAACTAAAATACAAAAACTACCATGAAGTAGAAGATACTTGTGAAGGCTTGGAGAAATATTTAACTGGCATTAGTATTAGTCTTTGGTACAGAGACATGCCATCTCAGAAACCCCCTTCTCTACCCTATAAAGGCATTTCCAGGAAGATCTTGGCTCAAAACATTAACATATAAAAGGACCTAGGTGAGGTGCTGGGAGAGATTCCCTTAGGGCATTTGACCCTCCCTGCTTTCCATAACAGTGGGAGGGAGGTCTGAGTTGCAGGGGTATAATACTAGCCTGCTTCCTCTCTCATGCGCTTCTTTTTGGGCTCTCTCTTTGTGAGCGCTCACCCTTCTTGGGAGTCTTGTCTTCTCCTTTTACAGGGACTTTACAGGTGGTGGCTGCCATCTTGGCCTACATGTGGCTGGGGTTCTAGCCGTGAATCCTAAGCACCGGCTTTTCCTTTTGCTGATTTGTATGCCTGAACCTGTGATAAGTAAAGCCTTTTAAAACTGCATCGGATTCCTGAGTTTTCATCCATTCCTCGCCGGCTTCAGAGGTAGAAGGGAACTCGCTTCCCAGCACTGTCGGGGACCCTGGCAGTGCTCCCTGACAGCTAATGACAAATTGTTAAACATGCTCAAAAAACTTTCAAAATTCAGTTATTGAAGCAACAAAAAACAGGCATCTTTAACACTATTCACCTTAAATTTGTCTCAAGGAGAGCCGCTGGAAAACACTAATGCAGACGCAAAAAAACAGTCAATTAATTAAAGATTAATTATAAATGGGTAGGAAGTCTAACAACACCTAATTTCTTTCAATACAGGTTTAAAAACACCTAATTTCTTTCAATATAAAGTCTTAATTTTAAATTGCAAACTGCTGTTCAAACCTCACGATTGGTTCATTCTTTAATAATGAAAATCTTGCTTTGCAGCCCTTGATCTTGGTTTATCTTTAACAAAAATAACTGTGCATTGAAGCCTGTTGATACTTAAGCTGGAGATAACCCCTTTCTTTCTTAAAAAAAAACTTGGAGTGAGTTTAAAGGTAAAAGCTTCTAAATAACCCTCCAAAAGAGGTTCCGTAAAAATATAATATATGTATTTTCTAAGTGTTTAGTTTGTAAGTGTATTAATGTTTCCTTGCTACTTTGAAGTGTTTAAAGGTGAAAGCACATGAATAACCCTCAAGGAGAAGGTATTTTGTAAAAATTTCTAAGGTTTTTATGTATAAAAATGACTAATGATGAAGTTTTCTAATGTTTCAAAGAAAAAAATGAAATGAATTCCAGTGTATGCTGTTCAGTGTCAAGGTTTTAAAACTTAATGAGTTTTCTAATGTTCTGTTTACAGGTAAAAAGAAAAAAAAAACTGAAAAAAATAAAAAGGAGAAAAAAGGGTGAACTCCAAGTATAGTGCTAAATATCAAAATCTGCTAACAACTAATAAAGATCTTTAATGCTTTTGTTCAGAGATTTACAGAAAAAGAATTTGGCTGCTGCAGATTTCTTCTATGATGTTTGAGGCTTTGGACTCTGATCACAGTGCTCATTACAAACGTTTGCCAAATCAATGAGAAAGTTTTTCTAATGATTCTGTTCACAGGCTAAGATGTCAGAAGCATTGCAGTGCTCAATACTCCGAGATTCCAAAAGCAGCGTTCACTACAAAAACTTAATCATTTGAAAAAAGTTTTTCCTTATGTTTTCTTTCACAAGGTGTGTGTGCGCGAGTGTGGTGGCCATTATGTTTGTGAATAATGTTGTATCTGTGTTATGTCTAAACTACTACCTTCTCAATTTCTGATCAATACAAACCTCTATTGGATTCATCAGCTCCGACGCTGACCTATCAGACTCATCAATTTTGGATTTGTCAATTCTCATACTTATCTCACTGCTCTACTTTCATTGGAGCTTCTTTATGTTCTTCTCTCCATTCCAGACTTGGATTCCTGCCAAACCCCTCATGATGTCTATTTGTGACTAATTATGAAAAGTGTTTTTGTCTCACCTAAAATTAAGTTATAGATATGGTTACCGGTGCCAGTGTTCCCTTGCTGAAGATGCCTTGCGAAATGCCTGTACCACTGTTCCAGAGACCTATTCCAGTGCTTGAGAAGTTTGTTCCATTGCTCCTGAAACCTGATCCACTGTTGCTGATAATACATCTAATACATCGAACTCTTTATGATTGCTCTCCTGAGACTCTTTCCTGTCTTCACCGATGCTGCTGTTCCAGAATCAGTTCTTCGGAGCTTGTTCCAGAGACATGACTTCATGGGAAATTGACTCTCACTAATTTAGGACAATACAGGCTGTAGTCAGTTATGACCAAACAGCCAGAAACATTTTACTATGAACTTTACTCTGGGTTCTCGGACATTGGGACAACATATATTACCTTATAATTGGAATTGTTCCTTTTCTGTATCACTCCTCTGTATGTATTATTTAGAACACTTGTATTTTTATATTTTTGTAAACAAAAAAGGGAGAGTTGTTGGATGACAGATTTAGCTAATCTGGGAGCTTTGTTGTTTTGCCCACTCACAGCTTAATCTATTTAAGCCAAGTTTCATTCTAATGAGACCTCTCTTCTATGTAAACACTGCTAGAGGATGTGGCAGTTACAGAAGTCACCTTGATTGAATAACTTCTGACTTATTCATCTACTGAGACTTCTGTGTTTTCTAGATTGGGCACAGCTCCTCTTTATACCCACTGCATCCAGCTTTTTTAGTGGGACAGTTAGAATTTACCAGGAGACTACCACCCTGGCTACGTTGAGACTATAGGAAGACTATAGGAAGGATCATACTAGTTTGCTCTAAGCAGACGAGTGTGACCCTTTCAGTACATGAGAAAAAGATACTCAGAATCACCCTGGTGCAGATAATAATAAGAAGGACCTTGTGGGTACCATCTAGATTGCATGAAGTTCATGAAATTAAGATGTATTACTTCATATCAGCCCTCTCTCTCTCCAGTGTTTTATATAAGAGATAATCTTGGGATTAGTCCTTGGGTAACCTTTGTTTATACCTGCAATAGGGTATGGCACTGCTCTTCTACACTCTGTTTAGGGTTCTTTGTTGACATGACCCTCCCTGTCACAAATCACATTTCTTTGGTGTATATAAGGGAACTGACTTGAGGCCCCTTGGTCTTTTCGCTTTTGGCTTTTGGCTTTTTGCTCTTTGGCCTTTTGCTCCTTCTTCTGGGTAGGACTCATCTCGGGTGAGATTCTCTCTCTTTGGTGGGAGACTTAGGCTCTTTTGTATGTTCTATGTTTGGACCAGAGCTAGAGTTTGTTCATTATATTGGAGGGCTGTGGAAGAGCTTTTGTACTATTAAAAGCCTTTTTGGAACTGCACCGACTCGTGAATTTTCATCTTTTCCTCCGGCGTCCTAGGAGGTAGAAGAGAACTTCTGTCCTGACACTGTCGGGACTCCGGCGGCTTCCCGACAGGACACCATAACAATTAGTAAATTAAAGCATGTCTACAGGACCTAAAACAGAATGTGTCCACCACAAAAATTCCCAGCAACCTTAGCCACCCTCTAAGTTGAGCTCCTCCTGCCTAAATGTACAATTTATTGTAAGAGCACAACCCATTGAGAAACCCCATTCTTTTGCTCTTCTCTTTTTGGCCCCCAAATTTGCTGTATTTCCAGGAATCTTCCTATGTAAAATGCTCTTACCCCTCCTCAAGGCCACTGTTACATGTGATTGCCTAGTGGCAGTCAATCTTGATGTTAAAGAATTCAATCCCCTAGTTTTCTTGATGGTTAGGTGTGATTGATTAAGCAAACTTTGTTACAACATGATAAGTATGTCTACCAAAACCATAAATGGTAAAGCTACTATAAAAGTTCAGTGACTGAAACTAGAATGATTTAACAAAATTAAAAAATCTTTTCAGTGAATGAGTCTATGCTGAGTCCTGGTAATAGCGAATCATCATGATGGTGTGATTTGAAGATTTTAATATTTTCCTATTTAAGTAATTGATTTATTTTTTTAAAATTCTGTTTTCATACTTATTTTTAAAACCCTATTTTCATTTGTTTATTGTATGTGATTCTTGAGACAAGACCTTAGACTATGCAATGAGACCCCTTTTTCAAAGGTAAGCATCAGGAATATGTAAACATCATAAATTTTCCTGTCAGCATTGCTTTAGCTGAAGTCCAAATTTTGATTGATTCTATTTTCATTTATGCATATTTTCTTCCTGAGATTTTATAGTTGACATATGTATTATTTATATTATGCTATTTAATTTCCATACATTTTAGAGATTTTTCTGTTATTTTGTTATAGATTTCTATTTTGGTTCCATTGAGGTCAGAAGTCTTACTGCATTATTTAAAACATTTAAAATTTGGTTGTGCTTGTTTAATAGTCTAGGACATGATCTTTCTCGTTAATGTCCCAGGAACACTTGAAAAGAACATGAATTTTGTCTCTTTTTGATAGTGTGCCTTATGTTGATTGGATATAATTACTTATGATGGTCAGAACTTTTGAATTTTTGATGATTTTCCATCTGGGAGTTCTATTAGTTGCAGTAAAGTGGTAAAAACTTCAACTCTAGTAATATTTACATGTATATGTATAGGTATATATATTCTTATCCATATCTATTAATGTGTTTGGTAGTTTACTTACCTTTTTAATTTGGTCAGGTATTTTTAATTTTTGGTTCAGTGTCAAACCTAAGTAGTGCTCAGGACTTAAGCCTGACTCTGTGCTCAGGTATTACTTCTAGTGGATGCCAGGGATCCACTTTAGGAGATTCCAGGGATCAAAACTGGGCCACTTCATGCGAGGTAAGTGCCTTCATATCTCTGGCTCCACATTTAGGTATTTTTTATGTCTTGCTGATTAAGTGGTCCTTTTCAAGTAATTGTTTAATTTAAAAATTAATTTGTATTTATCAAATGAGTAGAGCCTCTAATACTTTGGTTTGATTTGATTGTTTGCAAGGTATATCATTCCTTACAAACTGCCTAATGATTTGTAAGCGGAGTTTCTTATAAGAGGCATATAACTGTGTCATGTTTATCATTATCTACTCTTATCTCAGTGTTTTGATTGACGTATTTAGATATTTTACCTTTAAATCATTATTAACACAATGGAGAAAGATTAGTATTCTGTTGAATATTTTTTATTCTCAGTATTTTCCTTTTCAACTTAATTTTATTGAGTTAGGCTTACTTTAATGAATGCAAATGACTAAATATATTAAGGATACAATGTTATTTTCACATGTCACCTCCAGAATTCCAGTATCCCTCCACCACAATATAGCCTCAATCCATTTTCCACTCCCTCAAATTTCTTGGTAACTCAGTTCTGTACTCAGAGTCTAAAGAACTGTTTTCATGGAAGCACTTTCTCTTTCCTTATTTTTTTAATTAATTTTTAAATTTTAATATAGCAACTATGATTGAGACAATCTATAGTATTCCTTTTACCTTCCAACCTATCTGACTCTATACAATGTCTTTCTTGTGTCAATAGACTCAAAATTTTATTTTTTCTTATAGCTGAGTGGTATTCCATGAAACACATACCACATACAGATGCCCTCTTAGCAGCTGCTTTACTTATTTTGAAGTCACTTCATTTAATGGACATATATGTTAAGAAATGTTAAGCACAAGTCCTCTTTTAAGAAATTAGTCATTTTGGGGGCAAGATTAATTAATTTTTAATTTTCAAATTTTTGGTGTGGATGTGGAGAGAAAGGGACTCTCATCCATTGTTGGTGGGAATGTCAACTGGTACAGCCTTTTTGGAAACAATATGGAAATTCCTCCAAAAACTAGAAATTGAGCTCCCATTTGACCCAGCCATAACACTCCTGGAGATATACCCTGGGAGGCCAAAAACACGCGGCAGAAACACCATCTGCACTTTTATGTTCTTAACAACACTATTCACAATAGCCAGAATCTGGAAACAACCAGAGTGCCTGAGAACAGAGGACTGTAAAAAGAAACTTTGGTGCATCAACACAATGGAATACTACGCAGTTGGAAGGGAAAACAAAGTGTGAAATTTGCCTATAAATGGATGGACATGGAGAGGATCATGTTGAATAAAATTAGCCAGAGGGTAAAGGACAGGTATATAATGACTGCATTTATTTGCAGGATATAAAAAAATAGTATGATATCAATATCCAAAGCCAGGCAAAATATGGATAAGTAGGTCTTGTAAGTGGGTGGAATTTCCTGCAATTATGTGGGAGTCAGAGGTTAAGTAAGACAGAGAAAGGAACAGTGTACTAATCATTGTTGGAATTTATAACTGAGCATTGAATATAGGCAAAGGGGTATACAGGATAATCTCTAAATGTATGTATTGCAAACCACAATGTGTAAGAGAAGGGAGAAAGAGAGAGACAGAGAGAGAGGAGAAAAGAGGCAGGTTGGGGGAATGGGGGGAATCATGAAACCTTGGTGGTGGGTAGTGGGCACTGGTGGCAGGATGACTGCTGAATACTATGACTGAAACCCAAATATGAACATCTTTTAAATTGTATATCTCATTGTGGAATAATAAAAAATTTAGAAAATCAAATGTTTTATTTTTTTTTATTTATTTTTATTTTTTTTGAAAGATGTAGGTAGAGCTTTGGCTCTACAGTGTTCCAACACGCACCCTCCGCCCAAACCCATCTCCCACACCAAGACCCCACCTCCCTCCCCGCCCCCGCACCTCAACCAGCGTGAGTTCGTATGTCATTTCTTTCCCTCTTTATATCTCCTTCCCAACAAACTTTCCTGCTCTTCGTGACGCAATGCATTAAAAACTTAGTTCACAGCCACCGCCCCAGCCGCCACAGCATGGGCAGGTGGGGCACACCGGCGCCCGGACCCCAGCCGACGGCCCCACCCAACCCCGCCCCCGGCCCGGCGAGCCCCGCGCGGCGCCAGCCCCCCGCCCCAGGCCCTGGGCCGCGCCCGGCCACCAGCCAGGAGGGGAGCACCACGCCCCACCCCCCGCCCCCTCCCCCGCCACAGAACAGCGAGGGGTGGCGAGCACATCTAAGCTCCGGACCCCTCAGAGGCGACGGCCCACCCCCAAACCCATCTGCCCCCGGCCAGCAGCAGGCCCGCGACCGAGCGCCGCCCCCCAGCCCCAGCCCGTGCGCCCGGGCAGCAGGGCCACCGCGCAAGAGGAGGGAGGACACCACGCCCACTGAGACCCCCCCGCCCCACCCCCTGCCGCAGCGCCGACAGCACATGGGGCTAGTGTGGTGGGCGGCACACGCCCGGACCCCCAGGGCGGGCCCCAAATTTGTATTTTAATAAAGCAGCATGAAGTACAAAGTTATTCATAATTGAGTTTTTCCCATTTACTTGTATCCTCTTTTATTTCTTTTTTTATTTTTTTTTTTTTTGACAATTACAAAAATATTCATGTTTGGGTTTAAAGCCAAACAGTGTTCCAGCACCCATCCCTCCACCAGTGCCCACCTCCCACCACCAATGTCCCCGATACCCTCCCTTTCCCCTAGCCTGCCTCCATGGCAGGTTCTCCATCTCTTTTCTCTCTTTCTCTCTCTCTCTTTCTCTCTCTCTCCCTCTCTCTCTTCCCTCTCTTACATGTTGTGGATTGTAATAGACTTTCAACAATCATTGGTCCACTGTTCCTTTCTCTGTCTTACCTAACCTCTGCTCTCACACATTTGTGGATCAGGAGTTCTTGCCAAAGGTCGAAACATAATTGAATTTTTGACATGCAGTGTTTCCTCAGCCATTCCATCACCTGTGTCAACATATCTCCACTAATGTTCCCAGGATTCTCTTTCTTATTCCCCACCTTAGTCCCAGCCCAGAATATTGACAGGCAACATTTAAATTTGGTTATTCAAGTTTGGTCTTGCAATTGTAATGCTGTGACTTTGAGGCTTGGATATTTAAACTAACATTCCTTAGTACTACTTTGGTACCTAGATCACCCCCTACTCCCTGGATCATGGATTTCTGCTCCCATTGTTTCTAATCTATTTTTTCTCCATTTCTCCTTTACTTTATATCTTTCCTTCTCTTCCCTGTACTCTGGGAAGTACTCTTCTCTTGGGTGACTAACCCTTCTTTAAGTTCCAGCTACACTTAGCTTACAACCCCTCCCAGTTCCTCTAGGGAGGCTTTAAATCAGCTCTGGCACTTGTAAAAACTAAAAAGGCCCACCTGAAGTGCTGCATTTCAATAGGGTTGTTTACCTGTATTCATCTCTAGATAGCCCAGCCCAAGATGGGCCCAGCTGGGAAGTTTTGGCAGATTTCTATCTATAAAATAAGCTGGGAGAAGAGAGAAGGCCCTTTTGCCATTTTGGCTTCCCTTGGGGTTTTTTCTCTCTCCATCCTCTCTGTTTTTCTGTTGGGCTTTAACATGTGGTGGCAGCCATCTTGGCCTACATGTGGCTGGAGCCCAGCTGGGAACGCAAAAATCTAGGATATTTCCTGTTCTTGGATTGTATATCACAAAATGTGATAGTAAAAGCCTTTTAAAACTGCTCGGATACCTGAGTTTTCATCCATTCCACACCGGCTTAGGAAGTAGAAGGGAACTCTTTTCCTGGTATTGTTGGGGACCCCAGCAGCTCCCTGACACTCTTCCCTGTATTCTAGGCATCTATCCCTTCCCTGAACTCTAGGCATCTATCCCTTTAAAGCATTGCGTTTCCTCATTCAATTACTCTACACACCACGGGATATCATCCTGTATTTGTCTTCTTCTGGCTTACTTCATTTAATGTTATATCTTCTGGCCCATCTGTCTTGCAGTCCCATCTGTGCTACAGCTTATTGATTTCATCATTTCTTACAGCTGTGTAATATTCCATTGTGTATAACACCATATCTTCATGATCCACTGATCTGTTCTTGGACATCAAGGTTTAGTCCAAATCTTAGCTATTGTACTGAATGTGCTGCAAATGAATTGTACATGTGCTTCCTTTTGAATGAATGTTTTTCTGCCATGGGGATAATAATCCAAAAGTGGAATTACTGGATCATAGGGTAGCTCAATTTTAAGTTTACTGAGAACACTTCATACTGATTTCCAAAGGTTTTGAACCAGACATTACCACCAGCTCTGGATGAGAGTTACTTTTTCACCACATCCCAACAAACACAGATTGTTCCCATACTTTTGATATGTGTCATTCTCACTGGTGTAGATGCTATATCATTCTGTTGGATGACAGGTTTAGCTAGTTTGGGAACTTAGCAGCTGTTTTGCCAACTCCCAGCTTAATCTACTTAAGCCAAGGTTCATTCTAATGATATCTCTCTTTTATGTAAACACTGCTAGAGGGTGTGGCAGTTACAGAAGTCACCTTGACCCTGAATAACTTCTGACTTATATACATCTACTAAGACTTTTATGTATTCTAAATTGGGCACAGCTCCTCTTTGTACCCACTGCACTCAGCATGGGACAGTTAGAATTTATCAGGAGGAGCCAACCGCTGCAAGACAGAGACTCCAGATCCATGACTGTGCAGCTCGGCCTCATGGTGAGAGGCCCTATGGAGTTACAGGGGGAAGGCAAAAGGCTCGGCCAGCACCTGATCCTGTCCTACATGGCTCCTAGGGCCTGCTTGCCATGCAGGAGGCCACGCCTGCTGGACTCGGAGCAAGGGTTGGGGGGCCTCCGCCCAGTCCCCAGCCTCCAGGCTTAGTGGGTAGGACCCTGAGCTCCAGCCACCACAGCCAACCGCCACAAGACAGAGACTCCAGATCCATGGCTGCGCAGAGGCACGGCAGCTATGCCGCTGCGATTTAATCTTAGACACAATGGATTTTAACACCAGGTTCTTTCAGGATCTTTCTCATTTGTACACTTCAACGATCATTCTATTTGCATCAAACTGGAGAGGTTGATATAGCATGCAGAGCCTCAGACACAGCTGGGGGAGCTGGAACTCGGCCCTCCCTTGGCTCAGCTGATCATCTGGACGCTGACCATGAGGCCCCTAAGTTGTGCGGCCGCTTGCGCCACGCTGGCCATCAAAATAGTGGAAACAGTTATGTCCTTTAATGTACCACATTCTACGATGTGTAAGAAAGGTAGGCAGGAGGGAGAGATAGAGAAGAGAGAAATGATATACAGAACCCGCCAAGTAGTTGGGGTGTGGGAGGGGAGGGAGGTAGGGACATTGGTGATGAAAGATGGGTTCGGGTGGAGAGATGGGTGTTGGAACACTGTAGAACAAAACTAGAGCATGAGCATATTGCAATAGTATGTCTAAAAATGGTGTAATCACTTGATCACTTGAATCCCGTTATTCATCAATTTGCTCAAGCGGGCACCAGTAACATTTCCATTGGACCCTATCACGTGCCAATGTAGCCCAATGGCATCTGGTTGATTCAGGAATATGAAGAGCCTCAAACCGTTCCTTCAGGGTCTTGACAAGGAAGTCTGACCATCTTGTAGGTGGGTGGCCACTTGATCTTTTGACATCCCGTGGGGTCCAGTGGTAATGGCTCTAGTCCAGCGATTGTCTCCAAATCGCATTACATGTCTAGCCCATCTGATTTTTGATGCCTTGGCAAACGAGACAGCGTCCCTGATTCTGGAATAGTGACAGAGGTCAGAACTCCGATTCCTTCTCTCACTTGAGTGAGGCGTGATATTCCAAGCATAGCTCTTTCGATTCCTCTCTGGGAGACCTGAATAGCATTCTCATCCTGCTTTCATAGGGCCCAGGTCTCTGAGGTATATGTTAATGCAGGGAGAACGGTGGAGTCAAAGAGATGTGCCCGGAGCCGGAGGTTCTTTGTCCTTTTAGCTATTTCTTCGATATCTTTGAAGGCATTCCATGCCGCCTCTCCTCCTCCTGCACAGCTCAGGTTTTAGGTCGTTCATTATGTTGATTTCTCGACCTAGGTACATATAACAGCTGCATTCAGAGATGTTGGTTCCATTGAGAGTGAATGGGGCCTCTGGAATTAGTTCATTCTTCATAAACATTGTTTTCTTCAGATTCAGCTGTAGACCCATCTTTCCACATTCTTGGTCAAAGTCAGCCAGCATTTGTGCCACTTGGCTAATGTTTGGTGTTATTAGAACGATGTCATCAGCGAAGCGGAGGTGGTGTAGTTGCCGACCATCTATCTTCACTCCCATTCCTTCCCATTCTAATTGGTGCATGATGTTCCCGAGGGTGGCGCTGAAGAGTTTAGGTGAAATGGTATCATCCTGTCGAACCCCTCTTTTCACATTAATGATCACTTCTTTGTAGAATGGTGAGATCCTGGTGGTGAATCCGTAATACTGCTCACGAAGGATCTTGATGCATTGGGTTTGAACACCCCGTTTGGCTAGGGCTTCGATGACTGTTTCAATCTCCACAGAATCAAAGGATTTCTGTAAATCAATGAACGTGAGACAGAGCGGCATCTTGTACTCCCTACAAACCTCGATGAGCTTGGTTACTGTGTGGATATGGTCGATTGTGCTGAATCCTTTCGAGAAGCCAGCTTGCTCGCATGGTTGTCCTTCATCTAGTGTTCTGCTAATTCTGTTCAGGATGACTCGTGTTAACAGCTTGTAGATAACAGACAACAGGCAGATGGGGCGATAGTTGCCGATGTCGTGAATGTCTCCCTTCTTGAACAGTAGAACCGTCCTGCTGGTTTTCCATTGGGAGGGTACCTTGCATTTGGACAGGTAGCATGTGAAGAGCCGAGCTAGTGTATTGATGAGTACCGACGGTAGATTCTTCAGGTGTTCGGGTCTGACTTTGTCTGGGCCTGGTGCTGTTCCCTTCTTTACCGATGAGATGGCATGGCGGATTTCAGAAGGGAGAAAGTTGGGAATGGCATATCCATCCTGTGGAATTTGGTATGTGGGCATGTGAATGTGGCTATCAAAGAGATTTGAGTAGAAGTCTTGGATAATCTTCTCCATTCCCTTTCTGGAAGATGTGATAGATCCATCAGTGCGTCGGAGGGCAGTCATCTTTGTCTTATAGTTGGCGAAGGCCAGGGGGGCAGTGCAAATGCTTTTCCCGACTTCTGCTGCATCTTCCAGTATTTCTGCTCTTCTGTCTTTGAGGTCTTCTTTTATCACTTCTCTGCATCGTTTAGCAAGCTTGGACTTTAGCATTTGGTCTCCTGAGGCTCGCGCCTTGCCAAGTTGGCGAATGAGCTCGAGAGTTCCTGAAGACAGGTGTTCTTTTGTGTCTTTCTCTCTCTTGGCATTCTTCGCACAATCATGGAGGTGCTGAACCAGTCGGTTGTATTCTTCATCGAATGGTGTAATAAAATTTAAAAAAAATAGAATTTACCAGGAGACTACCATCCTGGCTACATTGAGACTATAGGAAGATTATAGGAAGGATCATACTATTTTGCTCTCAAGCAGGCGAGTGTGATCCTTTCAGTCAGGGATGCCACTGGGGCCCCAGCAGAAAACAAGATACACAGAATCACCCTGGTGCAAATAATAAATAAGAACCTTGTGGGTACCATCTAGATTACATGAAGCTCATGGAATTAAGATGCATACCTTATACCAGCTCTCTCTCCAGTGTTTTATATAAGAGATAATTTCAGAAGAAGAGATTAGTTTTTGGGTAACATTTGTTTATACCTGAATAGGGTGTGGCACCGCCCCTTCTACACTCTGTTTAGGGTTCTTTGTTGACAGGACCCTCCCTGTCACAGATAAGATTACTTTGGTGTATCTAAGGGACTGACTTGAGGCCCCTTGGCCTTTTTGCTCCTTCTTTTGGGTATTACTCCTCTTGGGTGAGATCCTCTCTCTTTGGTGGGAGACTTAGGCTCTTTTGTATGGTCTAAGTTCGGAGGAGAGCTAGAGTTCTTTCATTATGTTGGATTGCTGTGGATGAGCTTTTGTACTATTAAAAGCCTTTTTTGGAACTGTGCTGGACTCATGAGTTTTCATCCGTTCCCTGGGATTCTCAGAAAAAAATTCTGAGAATTTTTTTTTCATGTGCCTCTTGGCCATCTGTTGGTCTTCTTCAGAGAGGTCTCTGTTCATTTTTTCCCCATTTTTAAACAGGTTTTGGTTTTTATGTTGGTGATATTTGTGAGTACTTTAGATATCTTAGATATAAACCCTTTATCTGATATGTTGATGGCAAATATTTTTCCCATTTAGTTAGTTGACTCTTAGTTTTAGCCTCTGTGGGTTTTTCCAAGCAGAAACTAATTTAATGTAGTCCTATTTGTTTACCTTTGATCCTGTGACCTTTTCTACTGGCTCTGTGTTATTGAATATACCTTTAAGGGTCAGATCTGTAGCACTCTTCCAGTATTTACTCTGTGTATTTTAGATTTTGGTCTCATCTCAAGATTTTAGACCCACCTTGATTTACTTTTGTGTAAGGTGTGAGATACAGGTCCAGTTTTAATTTTATGCACATGGCTCCCCAGTTTTTCCAGCACCATTTGTTTACAAGGCTGTCCTTCGCTTGTATCACTTGTATCACTTGTCTTCTGGTTCATCAATTTTCTCAAGAGGGGGCAGGTAACATTTCCATTCAATAAGGCTGTCCTTACTTCACGTTATGCTCTCAGCATCTTTGTCAAAAATTAGCTGACCATATATGTGGAGGTTTGATTGTTGAATATTCTGTTCTGCCCCATTGTTCAGAGAGTCTGTCCTTATTCCAATACCATGCTATTTTGATACTATGGCTGTATAGTATAGTTTCGAGTTAGGTAACAAGATGTACCCCAGTTTATTTTTCAGTATAGTTTTAGCTAATTGGGATCTTCTATGATTCTATACAAATTTTATTGTGAACTATTCTAAATTCTTGAAATATAGTTTGAATTTGATAGGGATTGCATTGAATCTGTATAGCAGTTTAGATAAGAAGGTAATTTTGGCCATATGGATTCTTCCAATTCAAGAGTATGGAATATTTTTCATTTTCTATGGCCTTTTTCTACTTATTTCTTTATTCTGTTTATTAAGTGTTTTGCAGTTTTCATGGTATAAATCTGCCACCTCATCTTGTAGGTTGTTTCCTACAGACTTGCTATTTTGGACACTCTTTGAATAGTACAGGTTTCTTTTTTATCTCTTTTTACCTGGTTCATTGTTTGTACATAAGACTATTACCAATTTCTGTGTATTGACTTATAGCAGAACACTTTGCTGTATTTTTTTTTTGTTTCTAGAATTTTTTTGTGGATTCTTTTGGGTCTTCTATGCATTTGCAAATTCATGTCATTTGCAAATAGAGATAATTTGACTTCATGTTTTACAATTTTGATCCTTTAAATTTTCTTTTATTATCTGTTTGCTATTACCAGGAATTCTAATACAATGTTGAACAAGGGAGAAGAAGTGAACATCCTTGCCCTATACTTGATCTCAGTGGTAGTACTTTCAGTTTTTCCCCATTAGGATTAATGTTCGTTGAGGGCTCGTTATAGATAGCCTTTATTATCTTGAGGAAGGTTCCTTCCATTGTATTTTATTGAAGGTTTTTTTAAAATCATAAACGGTTGTTGGATTTTGTCAAAAGCTTTCTCATTGTCTATTGATAATATCATATGATTTTTTATCTTGCCTTTTACTGATGTGGTATATTATGTTAATTGTTTCTGCATAATGAACCATCCTGAATACCTGGGAAAATCCCACTTGATTGTGGTGTAGTGTTAGATAAAGCCTCTTAAAGTGGCCGTATGGCCCCTAAAGTGGCTTCTCCTGGTGCCTAGCTCAAGGGTCAGCACCAGAGCCACAAGCCTGGTGCCTGAGCTCTGTAACAAGACTCTAGAGCTAAAGGGCAGCAGAGCAACAGTACAACAGGGCCAAACAGAAAAACAGAGAAATAGAGATAGTGACACAGAGAAACAGAGAGTACAGGTCAAAAAGGGTACAACTTAGAGGAATAAAGATAAGGACATAGATAAACAGTGCCGAGGAGCTGCTGGGTCCCAACACTATCAGAACAGAAGTTCTCTTCTACCTCCATGGCCGCTGGGGGAACTGATGAAAGCTCACAAGTCCAGCACAGTTTCAAAAAGGTTTTTAATAGTACAAAAACCTCTACCACCACAATCCAATATAATGAAAGAACTCTAGCTCTGGTCAGAACTTAGATCATACATGAGAGCCCAAGCCGCCCACCAAAGAGGATCATACCAGAAAGGTGTCCTACCTAAAAGAAGGGGAAGGGTAGAGTGCCTCAAGTCAGTCCCTTTATAGACACCAAAGTAATCCTAACTGTTGACAGGGAGTGTAATGTCAGCAAAGAACCCTAAACAGCTTCAAGAAGGGTGGTGCCACACCCTATTATAGGTATAAACAAACTATTATGCCAAGGACTAATCCCTTATTCTGAGATTATCTCTTATGTAAAACACTGGAGAGAGAGGGGCTGGTATAAAGTAATACATCTTAATTTCATGGGCTTCATGTAATCTAGATGGTACCCACAAAATTCTTCTGATTTATTATCTGCTCCAAGGTGATTCTGAGTATCTTGTTCTCCATATACTGAAAGGATCATGTAGTATATCATACTAGTTCCGCCTACTTAAGGGCAAACTAGTATGATCCTTCCTATAGTCTCAATGTAGCCAGGGTGGCAGTCTCTTGGTAAATTCTAATTGTCCCACGCTGGGTACAGTGGTTATAAAGAGGAGCTGTGCCCAATCTAGATAACATAAAATTCTTAGTTGATGTATAATAATAAGTCAGAAGTTTCTCATTCAGTGTTGAGGTGACATCTGTAACTGCCACACGCTCTATCAGTGTTTACATAGAAGAGAGATCTCATTAGAATGCACCTTGTCTTAATAACATGTAAATAGGTTAAACTATGAGTAAAGCTCCCACGCTAGCTAAGCCTGTCTTCCAACAAAACAGGAGTCCAGAGAGAAAAGAGGCCCTGAAGAGAAAAGCCCTGATCAGAAAAGGCCTAAGAAAAGAGGTCCTGAAAAAGAGGTCCTGAGAGAGGACTTGAAAGGAGATGCCCTGAAGGAAGACATCCAGAAGAGAGAGTCTCTGAAGAGAGGCACCTATAGAGATGCCCTGAAGAGAGCAACCTGCCAGAGAACCTGCCAGGAGAGAGCCAGATGTCCCTGGAGAGTGGTTCCTGCAGTGAGCAGTGACGTGGGGTGAGGAGTAATAGAAGACGGATTAAAAAAGTAACCTCGGGGCCGAGCGATAGCCCAGTGGGTAGGGCGTTTGCCTTGCACACGGCCGGCCCATGCCTGCCCGGATTCGATCCCTGGCATCACATATGGTCCCCGAGTACCGCCTGGAGTAATTCCTGAGTGCAGAACCAGGAGAAACCCCTGAGCATTGCCGGGTGTGACCCAAAAAGAAAAAAATGTAACCTTCAGGAACCTCTGACCTTATTTTTTAATCTATCGAAGGGTCAGGGAGACAGTTGTAGGCCCCGGACACAAGTAGGGGCCCTAATTGATGTGAGTACTGTTGGGAACTCTGCTAGGCCTCAGCATTTGCTGCCATGGTTACCCCCCTGACCCCCAAGTACTATTAGGGCCCTGGAACGCAGAGGAAGTCCATTGAGCCTGTGGCCTTGGGACCCCCACCAGAGGGGTGAGCCCAATATCCCTCCTATCCTTTGATTTATAAGCTCTAACAGTGTATACTGTTTGATTTGAGTTGCTAAGATTTGGTTAATGATTTTTGCATCAATGTTCGCCATGAAGATTAATCTGAAGTTTTCTTTTTAGTAATGTTTCAGTCTCCTTTGAATATTTAGTAATATTTCAGTCTGCTTTGATAGTGTAATTTATCTTCCTAGAAGCATACCTGTTTCTTTCATAGTTTGGACTTGCTTAAAGGATCAATAGCAGTGTCTTCTCTGAGAGTTTGAAAAAAAAACTCACTAATAGACCCATCTGGACAAGGACTTTTGTTTTTGATTACTCTTTCAATTTCCTTGCTTGTAATTGTCCTGTTCAGGCTTTCTATTTCCTCATCATTCAGTTTCCTTTTTTTAAGTGAAAAACAGATTTTATTATGGAGGCTTTAGGATGGAAAGGAGGGAAGAGGAAGAGAGAGAGAGAGAGAGTAATATACTTAAGAGAGAATGTGGGCTTCTCCAAAGGCAGAGAGAGCTCCCAGTGCACACTTCCAGCATTAGGTATGAAAGCATGAAAGTAATAATGGAGATGTGGGCAACTTATATGTTTAGCCATGTGGGTTCAAGCAGCACATGGACGCGGCAGCATACATGCCTCTGTTCAGTTTTGGGAGATTACATCTTCCTAAGAATCTGTACATTTCTATTAGGTTCTCCACTTAGCTAAGTTTAGTTGTTCATAGTAAGATAACATGATGCCTTCGATTCCTGAAGGCTCTGTTGTAATTTCTCCCCTTTTGTTTTATGATCCTATTTATTTGAATACTTTCTTTTTTTTTCCTCCAGAGATTAGTCAAATGCTTGACCACTTGATCACTTGACATCATATTATTCATGGATTTGCTCGAGCGAGTGCCAGTAACATTTCCATTTAACCCTATCACATGCCACTGTAGCCCAATGGATTTGCTTTCTTCAGGAATATGAAGAGCCTAAAACCATTCATTAGGGGTCTTGATGAAGAAGTCTGACCATCTTGTAGGTGGACGTCCCGCATGATCTTTTGACATCCCGTGGGATCGGCTTTAGTCCATCGGTCATCTCCAAATTGCGTTACATGTCCAGCCCATCTGATTTTCGATGCCTTGATAAATGAGACATTATCCCTGACTCTGGATCATCGATGGAGGTCAGAACTCCGAATTCCTTCTCTCACTTGAGTGAAGCGTAATATTCCAAGCATAGCTCTTTTGATTTCTCTTTGGCAGAGCTGAATAGCGCTTCTCATCCTGCTTTTCGTAGGGCCCACCAGGTCTCTGAGGCATATGTTACTGCAGGGAGAATGGTGGAGTCAAAGAGATGTCCCCGGAGTTGGAAATTCTTTGTCCTTTTAGCTCTTTCTTCCATGCTCTTGAAGGCGTTCCATGCCTTCAAGATAGATAAGTCAAATGCTTATCTATCTTATTTATACTTTCAAAGAACCAACTTCTGGTTACATTGATTTTTTGTTTTACTTTCTTGGTTTCTATATTTAATTTCTACTCAATTATTTTTAATTTCCTTCCTCCTGCTGGTTTTTGTATTCATTTATTTTTGTTTCTCCAGATGCTTGAGATGACCTCATTTAGGTCAATAATTTTATCTTTATTTTCTTTACTATTGTAGACCTGTATTGATATGAGTTTACCTCTAAGTATAGCTTTTACTATGTCGCATAGATTTTGATTTCTTGTTTCTTTTCTTGTCTCAAGGAATCTTTTTTCTCTTCCTTGATATCCTCTTTGATCCAGCTATTATTTGGTAGTATCTTGTTCATTTTCCGGGTGTTAGAGTTACTACACATCTTTTTTATGATTGATTTCTATCTCTGTGGCATTGTGGTCTGATAGGATCACTTGTTATGATTGTGAATTTATGTAGGTTTATCTTTTCCCAATGTGTGTATGTCCCGGTCACTGCTTTTTGAGTATGTAGGGTCCTTTATATTTCCACTAGTTTCACCACTTCTACTTCTACTTTTAGGGCTCATATGCCTATACTGACATTCTGTCTAGTTGATATTTCCAGTGTTGAAGTTCCCCACCAGTACTGTGTTTCCACTCATATGTTTCTTTAGATTTCTGAGCAAAAGCCTTGTAAGCTTTGCTGACCCTGCATTTGGTGGATATGTTAATTATAATTCTTTTTTATCTAATTTTTAAGCAATAAGTAGTGTCCATCTCTATTTATAATTACTTTCTTTACATTGAATGCTAATTGGTCTGATTAGAACAGCTGTCCCAGCTTTTTTTTCTGTTAGCCGTTGACTTCTAAGATTGTTTTCCATCATGTTTGTCTCTGGGCTTGTGTCTATCTTGTGATCTTAGATGCTTCCTGTAAGCAATATATAGATGGATTTTGTTTCCTGATACATTCCACAACTATGTGCCTTTGATGGGAGATTTCAGTCCATTTATATTCAGATAAATTATTAATATAAATGTTGTGTTGCCATTTTACTATGTGGGGATTGTTGCTTCTACAATTGGCTGTTAGGTCTATATAAATAGACTTTCAGCATTTTATTCTGGACCAGTTTAGTTATAGCAAATGTTGTCAGCTCTTGTTTGTCTGAGAATGTTTTTTATTCTTCCTTCTCATCCAAGTGAGAGCTCTTCAAATAGTAGACTCTAGGCTGAAAGTTGTTTTCAGTGAATAATGTATGCCATTTCACTTTTTCTCTCTCCTGTATCATTTTATATGAGAGACCTGTTGTGGTTCTTATGTTGTTTTCTTAATATTAAAGATTTATCCTCTCTCTAAAAGCTTAAAGAAGTCTGTCTCTCATTTGGATTTTGACATTTTGATTACCATATGTATGGGCACTATTCTGCTTGGGTTTATTTTGCTGGTACTCTTTGGGCCCTTTGGACCTGTATATCAGTCTCTCTCTAGAGAGTGGAAAAATTCTCAGCCAGGATTTCTCTCACCACTGTTCTTATTATTTCCCATTTTCCTTTCCTTTCAGTATTTCTCTATTTCAGAGTTTGTTTCTCTTGCTCTCATACATTAAATACATTACATTCCCCCCATTCCTTGTTAATAAAAGAAAACATCCAGATGGTACTTGTGTGAATTAAAACTCTCAAATAAAGCATAATTGACCTTGGGAGAAGATTTTTTTAGATAATCTTAAAACATTTGAGATATGTCTTTAATGAGAAATTAAGGTTCCCAGATTTGAAAGAATATTCACTGTCAGGGAACACTGCCGGGGTCCCCAACAGTGCCGGAAAGCGAGTTCCCTTCTACCTCTGAAGCCGGCAGGGAATGGATGAAGACTCAGGAATCTGATGCAGTTTTAAAAGGCTTTACTTATCACAGGTTCAGGCATACAAATCCACAATAGGGAAATCCCTGTGCTTAGGATTCCTGGCTAGAACCCCAGCCACGTGTAGGCCAAAATGGCGGCCACCATGTGTAAAGGCCCTGTAAAGAGGAGACAAAGACAAAAAGGGTGAGAGCTCACAAAGAGAGAGCCCAAAAGAGAGTGCAAGAGAGGAAGCAGGCTAGTTTTATACCCCTGCAACTCAGACCTCCCTCCCACTATTATTATGGAAAGCAGGGAGGGTCAAATGTCCTCAGGTAATTTCTCCCAGCACCTCACCTAGGACCTTTTATATGCTAATGTCTTGAGCCAAGATCTGCCTAAAAAAGCCTTTATAGGGTAGAGAAGGGGGTTTCTGAGATGGTTGTCTCTGTACCAAAGTCTAATACTAGTACCAGTTAAATATTTCTCCAAGCCTTCACAAGTCTTGTCTACTTTACGGTAGTTTTGTATTTTAGTTGCCTTTGAGTTATCAGGGAGCCATGCTTGTTTGCTTGGAGGCAAACAGCATTTCTCTCTGGTCTAATTATTTAGGGATCCAACGTGGTCAGGCAAATATGCTGGTAAGATCTAGCTAGTCCCACGATGATTGTGGTAGCATGAGAGAATATTTATACCAGCTAGTACAGAATACATGGTCAGATAAACTGCCACATTTAGACTACCCCCTTATCTACGAAGTGATTTGCAGGCGGCAATTCAGAGCAGATGCAGAGGCTCTTAGAGGAGTCCTGCAACAATTCACTTGAAGCATTAATGATTTAAAAAGGCAGATCCTCAAGATATAAAAGGAACTATTCGTTACTC
The DNA here is from genome assembly GCA_021461705.1 of Cryptotis parvus. Taxonomy (NCBI): domain Eukaryota; kingdom Metazoa; phylum Chordata; class Mammalia; order Eulipotyphla; family Soricidae; genus Cryptotis; species Cryptotis parvus. The sequence continues at coordinate 33,236 of JAJIBD010000532.1, forward strand.
CAAGATCCAGCTTATAAAACAATGTGTCAATGATACATCCTGCTTTCTCAAGACTCTTACTGCATTTGTTCTTCTGATAGAATGAGGTAGATTCTCGATATCATCTATTTTAAGTTTTGCTTTTCATATTTTTTGTAACAGTGACTGGTAAAATAAATTAATCAGCTGCTCAAAGTCATTGTTATAGTGTCCACAGATACAACAGTTCTGCACTTCACTGCTGCTGGATTGCAAGCATAATTTCCATTAATACTACAAAGTTAGCAAATGCAAAGTTCAGTGAAAAACTATAATATTGACTTCCAAATGGAATGATTGCACTTTTTTGTATATCCTGCTTATATAAAATTATAAAATTAAAACTTTTAAATTAAAATTAAAAAATTAAGAATTAAAAAATTATTGCTATTTCTAGCTCTTAAATTTCAAATCCCCAAAGATATCTTTAAAAGAGTGTTTATAAGATTAGATGAATGTTAAAAATATAAACAAAATGAATAGTTTACAAATTATTTCATATATTTCTATGTTGCTTAGTCTACCAGGCTTGCTTGCAAAGGACTGTTCTAAATGCTTTATAATTATGATAAATCAGACAACATTATGAAATTAGTAATATAACTTAAATTATGAATGATGAAACAGAAACAAAATATTTCAATTAATTGTCTGGAATAACTTCTTCGCTTTATCCTTGGAAGTGGAACTTCTCACCTGAATCCTTGGAAGTTATATCTAGACATGATAATAAGGAACACATAAATTCAGTGTCATGGATGTTGAACTGTGTATAACAGTCACTTGAGACATTGGAATCCTTATTTTGAGAGTAAAGTGTACAAATAGTGGGCAGGGTATAGCATTAACTTCAAGAATGAAATATTATTTGTACTCTAATTAAGAAACTTACCAATATAATTCTATTCTCTCACTTGGCAATATTCTCACCCCAGAGAATAAGTGTCTTATGCCAGACACTTAAGTACTACTACATTTTACTTATGCCAAATAAAAAATAAACTAAAAAATTAAAACAAAAGCTAAATTACTTATGCCAGCCACTTAAGTACTAAATTTGTTTCTGATGACTGGACTAAGGTTACTCTTAGAACTAAAGGTGATAATATGCTGGGGGTACTAAAGTTAAATTTCTGTCTCTTACCTTTGCTATTTCCTGTGGAGGGTGCTATATGATAGTATAATGCTTAGAGCAGTTTCAAGGATAATAAACAAGGGGAATCAAACTCAACTGACACAATGACAATAGAAAAATTTTGGCTCTTGTACTATATTGTTGAGTTGTGAAAATAACTTAAATAACCAAAATATTTCTTAAGTAAATAATATATCATTTTAGCATTTAAATTTTGAGTAAGATATTCTGTCCTCTGTTACCAAAAGCATACTAAATGCATTCATAACTTTGTTCTCCCTACCAGATGAGCTCTGCTTCCAGAATTTTAATCCATCTAATGTAGGAACCAGCCCATCACAGCCCGGATCATCGACACCCACCCTGGAGCAGTTTCTTCCTCAATCCGGCCCAGGTATGCTGGTCAAGAGACTCTTAGACATGGGGCAGAGCGGTCCCTTGCTCTCCCTGTGCCCAGCCGTTCATGAGGCAGTCGGGAGGCATGGTGGGTTCCAGCCTTGGCCCACCACCCGGCAGAACCTCACAACAAGCCAGACGACCCCCCACCCACTCCATGGGCGCCGCCATTTTCCACATTGGACTCCCCTCTCATCAGAACTCCACCCAGCCGACCAGCCCATCACAGCCCGGTCACGACACGCCCGGCACGAGCGCGCCCGCGTGGTCCAGCAACAATAAAGGCTTTATTTGGAGGTGTTTATAGAGTATGCCTCCCACATGGCAAGCCTAGCAAGCTGCTTGTGTTGTATTTGATATGCCAAATGCCAGTAACAATTATATTAGATCATTCTCATGACCTAATATAATGGTTTGAGGCTCTTTATGTTCCTGTACCAAGCCGATGCCCTTGGCTCTACAGCATGTGACAGGACATATTGAGATATTACTGGTGCCCGCTCTAGCAAATAGATGATTAACGGGAAGATCGTGATCGTGATCGTAGGAACCCCCCAGGCATGTACAGAGCCTCATTCCTTCCCACATCCTCTAATATCTCTCAGCTACCTGTAATATGGGCTGTATTATGACAGAGTTTTTACAGATTAATGTTTTATTATTTATCTATTTGTTTATTTATTATTATTAAAGCAATATGTGTTAGAGATGTAGAGTATGGAAGGAATTTTATCTCATTGTTGGTTATAGATGAGGTTCCGTAAATGCCCTAGGGGAGACATAAGAGCTGCTGGATAATCATCAAAAGAAAGCTGAGATTTGATGGGAACCCAAGTTTCCTCCCTTCCAGATGAAGATCTTTCCTGCTGTGTATCCTGTACCCTTTAGAAGGGAGCCAGAAGATTCTGACAGGCATGGGCTGATATTGTTTCCACTGTGGACTCTTTTTGCACCTAAGATATACTTGAAATCAAAGCAGCATCAGATGGGGTCTTTTCTTATGTTACCCATCAACTCTTAGAAACGTCAAAAGCAGAAGGAATGATGAACATAAATCTTTACAGCTAGTTGCTTTGCAGGAAAACCAAGGTACCAGAGCAATTATGGTTGACACTTTGAATTTCTGCCAGAGAAAATGTCCTTGGTAGCAGGAATCTCTGGCTCAGAAGGGACAGAAGGGCCAGTGTGTGAGCTATTCACGGAACTGAAGCACTCTTACTTCCTGGAGTGTATCATCACTCACCAATATTCTAGGACTAAATGATTATTTTCTCCCAAGAAGGATTTTCTTCCAGGCCAGCAGATTTCCAGGAAGCATCCCTGGTCCCTATTCACTGCTAAGAAGGGCCTATTTGGTGAAGGAATCCATATTGCTAAAACTTCAAAGGCTTATGAACTCTGTATCACATGCAAGGTAGGTTGCAATTACCTAGTGAGATGAAGCATTCTGGGGTGGGACAGTCATACCAGAGTTGGGGCAGAGCTCATTTTCTAATTGTTTTATTATACCACCTTTAGGTATACAATTACAAGATGCTCATGTCTGAGTTTTGGTTCTACAGTGTTCCAACACCTATCCCTCCACCCATGCCCATCACCAATGTCCCCACCTCCCTTCCCCAGGCTGCCTCCATGGCAGGTTCTGTATCTCCTTTCTTTCTCTCTCTCTCCTTCTCGCTTCCCTTTTTATACATTGTGGATTGTAGAATATTCTAGGACATAACTGGTTCCACTAGTTTGATGCACCGCTTGAGGCCGCATGACTTAGGGAGATCTGGGTGGAAGCTCTCCCCTTGTGTCTGAGTCTCTGCATGATACCACCGGTCTCCCTGGGCCAAGCTCATTTTTTGACTGACTGAAACTATAGCTGCTCAGGATGGTCAAATCATTGGGCCCTCAGCTTGACTGAACATCATAATTATTTGGTAAAATTCCTTTGTGGGTGTGACTGGGCTACACATGACTGCTTGGTGCTTACTTCGAGCTCTGTGCTCATAACAGCCTCCCTTACTGCTGGTCACTTCACTCTGAGGTATGCGCTCGGTGAGCCCTGGGTTACCTGTTGTGATGGCCCATTCACCAGCACCAGGCACCTGCCTCTATTCTACCCCAATACAGACCAGGTTGCTAGTTATGCTCCTTTCGTGGTGTAAGAGACACCTGTATGCTAAAGCTTGGCTTCAAAACTTTGTTCGCTCCATACACGTAAGACAGGAAAATGCCTCCACAAACACCTCAGAATCATTATTTAGTTTCAAATTCCTTGCTCCAACAGTCAGCTATCAGGGTTCCTTTCCGTGATCTCTGCTGTTTCCTATCCCCCTAAAGACTATGCTCTTTCCCTCTTTTACCAGTCTCTGAATTGAAGGGTAAGAAGGATAAGTGAAAACTGCAACTGCTATAGCAGCATTTTTTATTCATTAAGTCTACCCTTGAATGTCTAAAGCTTGTTATTATAACACAAAATAATGAAAAAAGTGAATTCTGATAGTTCTTATTAATTTAATCAGAGAGGAAGATATAACTTTGAAGTTTGATATGATGATTTTCATTGTCATCACTCATGCTTAACTTTTAACAGAGATGCAAAAGCAATTCAGGGAATAAGGAGAATGTTTTTACATATAAGGGTGCAAAAAACAGGCAGCTATCATCAAATAATACATGAATTTAATCTAAACTTTACAGCACCTAAAACTTTTGTATACTTAAACATATGTTAAATTATAAATTTGTGGAAAATATAAGAAAATATTTGGAAGTTAGAGTTCTTTGTCTTGACACAAAAAAGTATCATTATTATTATAAGAAAAAATTGTCATCAACTGGGTTTCATTCATTAAAATGTGTTTTTCTTTAAAAACTCTGTTGGAAGATTTAAAGAATTAGAAGACAATATCTGCAAATATGTATTTGAAAAAGGAACTGCACAGGAACCACCAAAGTGGTCCCAGTAGTCTCCAGCACATCATTTTTAGGCCCAGCTCGTAATAATTGACTGTTTGCTGAGAATCACCTGTAGTGCTCTCTGGTTTCCCACTGTACTGCCTAAAAGACCCCTCCCTCCAAAATAACATCAACAAATAATTCATCATAAGGCTGCATAAATATGAAAAAAAGACATGATGTGACATTGAGAGCATTAATAATGTGACATCATTAGCCACCAGGGAAATGAAAACTTGAAGTTTTGATACAATATAGCTACACACCTATTCGAATGGATAAAATAAAATTAGTTACAGTACAAATACTAGTGAGGATGTGGAGAAATGCAATCACTCAATTAAACTTTTCTGGAAATGTCTTTGCCAATTTATTATAATATTTTATAAGCAGCTACCACTTGTAGAAGCCATTGCTTTACTGGGTATTCATATCAATGAAAGGAAAGATGTATCAAACAAAAATCTGCACATGAATATTCATAGCAGCTATAGTAATAATAGTCTAAATTGCAAGCAACTCATATATCTTTAAGGAGGTAAATGATTACACATGCACAAACACACACACATTGTAAGTTATGAAGCATTACTAAGAAATAAAAAGGAACAAAAGTAGGTTCTTAGACATTATTGGTGGAAGTAAAAATTGGTGTAAACTGGAAAACACTATGAAGTTTGCTCAAAATCAGTAATTGAACCGTCACATGATACAGCAATTACATGTTTTGGTTTTACACAAAGAATATAAAAATACAAGTTCAGAAGGACATGTGAACCCCTGTGTTTTTCACAGCTCTATACATAATAATCTAAACATAAGAGCAATTTAAATATTTATTGATAGATAACTGAATAAGAAGATATAGTATGAGAAATGTTGAAACACTGGTGAAACACTTGGTTTGGTACAAGTGGCTTTGAAACTGTGACACAATGGCTTCCATATTATTAAAAAGTACAGTGACCATTTTCTTGCCATTAACGCTTTCAGAAATGCTATGTATCTCTCCCAAGTTACTCCACTAGTTGTTTGATCTGACCTCAAATGTCCCTCCTAAATGCTCAAATCAAATTCACTACCTTCTTTTTCTACACTGGTCCTAGCCTGTCTGCTAGGTAACTTTCAAATTGCCTCCACACACCAAAACAACACACCAAAAAGTGTGTTGTTTTGTTGATTATTGATTACCCAGCACCCATCCTAGGAATACTTGATATTAGGTCATTTTTGTAAAATTAATGTGAAAATTGAGTTAACACTGTTTTAAGATGATACTGTTTTTATGTCCTTTTTATTATTATTATTATTATTATTATTATTTTGCTTTTTGGGGTCACACCCGGCAATGCTCAGGGGTTACTCCTGGCTCTTCACTCAGGAATTACTCCTGGCGGTGCTCAGGGGACTATATGGGATGCCGGGATTGAACCCAGGTCAGCCGTGTGCAAGGCAAATGCCCTACCAACTGTGCAATCTCTCCAGCCCCTATTTTCTTAACTTTATCAGTTAACTTGTGCAAAAATATTTTTATTCAATTTAAGAGAATATGTTTTACACTTGTACTTTATGACTTTGTGTGACATTATGAGGCCTGGCTGTGCTGTAAAAGCAGTCTGCACATAAAAACACTGGAATTACCCTCTACATTCCCTGGGGATCATTTACTATAATATCTTAAGTCAAATGCTGATTTTCTAATCAAAGATTTCACATGTCCCTCGAAGCCCCTTGTGAAAGCAAAAGGGAAAGAAGGCCATCTCAACAATCTGGGTTCTCATCCTTAACAAAGAGTCCTCATAAAATGTTAATTAAGTAATAAATCCAGTGGACAATCTGAATGGCTGATATGCGTTTTTAAGTTAATGAATATTTGTAGTTGTAGATCATTATAGATCTACTGGTGCAATTTTGACTTCTGGGTAATAAACCTACCATCTCTAGCAGGGGTCATTGATCAAGGCCTATGAAAATATACCTAGGGGTAGAATTTACATCTAATACTTTATTCCTTGGGGATTTCAAGAACAAAAAGTATGCGGAAACTAATTATAAGCAAAGAGCATATACTATATGCACACGTGCACAAGAAAATCACACTATTAATATGTATGATAACAGAAGTCTAATGCATTTCAACAAGATCTAATCAACAATTGACAAACACTAATTGAAGTCAGACCTAATGTTCATGCCTGGGGCTGTCATGACCACAAACCTCATATCACTCAAGCCCCTCCAGACCATACTCTGCTGGACTAAATCTCACTTTTTCCCTCTTTTTGCTAAGAATATCACCAGATAATGAGATAATGGTTTGAAAGATTCCAGTCTTGCCCCTTGTCACAGCACACTAAAATGCAGCGGATGAACTTTCATTCTATGTTGTCTGACAGCAGGTGCAATGCACGTCTCTTCCATGAGAAAAAGTAGCTATATAACCATTGTTCCTTATTCTTGTAGTCCCAATTCTTTGGTCTTCCTGGTTCCTAGGTGGGGTGCTGGGGAGGGGTAAGAGGGAAACTGGGGATATTGATGGAGGGGAGAAGTACACTAATACACAAGTTAAAGGATTAGTGTTAGAACATTGTAAGTCTGAAACTCAATCATGAATAACTTTGTAACTTGGTAATTTATAGTGATTCAATAAATTAAAGAAAAAGATTCTAAGAATAAATTCTTTTCTTTTTTTGCTTTTTGGGTCACACCAAAGATTGCTCAGGGGTTACTCCTGGCTCTGCACTCAGGAATTACTCCTGGTGGTGGTTGAGGAACCATATGACATGCTGGGGATCAAACTCAGGTAGGCTGCATGCAAAGCAAATGCCCAACCTACTGGACTATAACTCTAGCTCTGAGAAAAAATTCTTTCTATTTAAACCTTTCCTTATAGTATAGAATGCCTGTAATATATTCCTACTAATAGTTAAAATACAAGAATATCTTTTAAAAAATTTGTAATCAAATCACCATGAGATACTGTTACAAAGTTCTTCATGACTGGGTTTAAGTCATACAATGTTCCATCACCCATTCCTTCACCTGTACATTTCCCACCAACAATGCCCCAGTTTCCCCCCAGACCTCCTCACCCCATGCATCTGAGTCTGGGAACACTTCTCTCTCTCTCTTTCTCTCTCTCTTTTCTCCCTTTTGGCAATATGGTTTGCAATACAGGTACTGAACAGTTATAACATATATTTTTTACCACTTATCAGAACTCAGTTTTATCCAGTGATTATTTCCAACTGTCATTGCTATAGTGGTCTCTTTCTGTCTGATCTTAAGCTTGCGCTTCAAGACTGTGTTATCCCTTGAGCACATATCTGGCTTGCTTTTCTCTATGTTTCTTTGCTTGTTTATTCCCACCCATGGGGAGCCTTTGTTCCCTTTCAAGCATGTACTTCTCTCTTTTTCTCTCCTTATATCTCTCTAAATAAGTTTCAATGGAAAACATCTTGCTTCAAACAATAAACAAACAAAAACTCAAAGAAATAACTTAAGTAATTTTTGAAAATCTTGACCATGAATTTAAAGTTCATAAGCTCTTTTAAAGCCCTCAAAAGAATGTCAAAATGCATTTGGCAGTAGGCAGAGGGAATGTAAGCACCTTCTTCAGTCTATGGGTACATTATCAGAGTAGAACACACTTCAGTGCCTTACAGTAAGTCTAATACAGAAAACGTTTAGGCACCACTTGCTCCAGGTCAATAAAGAAGCGTATCAGCTGAAATCGAATATAGAAAGTTTATTTTAGTCTTTCAGTATTGGCTTGTGTTGCAATACCTGAGACATACTAATTATAATTGTTTATCTTTATTTTTAGAAACATTTAAAACTCAGAATCTGTATCTTTCTGGAATTGATGCCAGAGTACCCAAAAGTTCCACTTGAAATTCCAACTGGAAAATAAACTAACCAGCATTTTTATCTTTGAAATATTTTTCTTCTCTGTCCAAATTTTTGGGAGAAAATTGAAGTAATTATGTCTTCTTTTCCCTAAGAAGTAAAATGACTTATTTTATAACCGAGAGGAAATAGATATTTAAAACCTGACTGATTTCCATTACTTATCCAGGAAGAGACATATAGCTTAATAAAATTATATGCACATAAACTTAAACAGTAATAAAAAGAACTCCCTATGTGTAAAGCCCAGGACCATATGGACTAACCAGTGTATTATGCTAAATTTTTTAAAGAAGATCTAATATCTGTATTTCTTAAAATCTTCCAGGAAGTTAAAAAAGGAAAAAAAAAACGAATTTCATAAGGCCAGCATTACCCTGATATCCAAACTAAGCAAAGGGCTTGGTAGGAAACTATAGATATATATCACTGGTATATATAAATATAAAAATCTTCAACAAAGTATTGGCAGTACAATAGAATCCAACAATACTTAAACATGGTCAAGTTTCATCTACTCTCAAGGTTCGTAGCATGGAACAATAAACCTCTATGAATAGCTAAAGCAATCCTCGGGAAAAAGAAGATGGGAGGCATCACCTTTCCCAACTTCAAACTGTACTACAAGGCAGTAGTAATTAAAACAGCATGGTATTGGAATAAAACAGACCTGTGGACCAATGGAATAAAAATGAGTATCTTGACCCCCAACCTCAAACACATGATCATTTAATCTTTGATAAAGGTGCAAAGAGGTCAAAATGGAGTAAGGGAAAGCCTCTTCAACAAGTGGTGTTGGGAAAACTGGGCAGCTACGTGTAAAAAATGAATTTGGACCTCTGTCTAACACCATGCACAAAAATCAGATCAAAATGGATTAAAGATCTCAATATCAGACTAGAATCCATAAAGTACATTGAAGAAAATATAGGAATATAGGAAAAACTCTCCACAACATTGAAGCTAAAGGCATCTTCAAAGATGAAACATCACTAACAAAGCAACTAGAAGAAAAGATAAACATATGGGACTACATGAAACTAAAAAGCTTTTGCACCTCAAAAGAAACAGTGACTAAGATACAAAAGCAGTCCACAAAATGGGAAAGAATATTCACCCAATATCCATCTGATAAGGGGTTAATATCCAGGATATATTAGGCACTGGTAGAACTTTACAAGAAGAAAACAAACAACCCCATAAAAAATGCGGAGAAGAAATGAACAGAAATTTCAGCAAGGAAGAAATTTGAATAGCCAAAAAACATATGAAAAAATGCTCATAGTCACTAATCATCAGAGTGATGCAAATCAAAACAACAATGAGATACCACTTTATACCATAGAGACTGCCACATATTCAAAAGAGCAAGAACAACAAATGCTGGCGTGGATGTGGGGAAAAGGGGACACACATCCATTGTTGGTGGGAATGCTGGCTGGTTCAGCCTTTCTGGAAAACAATATGGACATTCCTCCAAAGACGAGAAATTGAACTCCCATTTGACCCAGCCTTTTCACTCCTGGGAATCTACTGTGGGAAACCAAAAATACGCAGCGGAAACACCATCCCTACTTTTATGTTCATAGCAGCATTATTCACAATAGCCAGAATCTGGAAGCAACCAGAGTACCCAAAAATTGATGACTGGATAAAGAAGCTTTGGTACATCTACACAATGGACAACTACTATGCAGCTGTTAGGAAAAATGATGTTATGAAATTTGCCTTAAATGGATGGACATGGAGAAGATTATGTTGAGTGAAATTAGCCAGAAAGAGAGAGACAGATACAGAATGACTGCATTTATTTCCATAACATAAATATATATGTACATATTATGATGCCAATATCCAAGGTCAAATGAAACATATATCAGGAGGTCTTGTCAAAGGTGGAAATTATCACAAACATGGGGGAGTCAGAGGCTAGGTAAGAAAGAAAATGGAACAGTGTGCTGACAATTGTTAAGAGTACTAATGCCAACCTAGAACTGAGCATTAAATGGAGGCAAAAGGATACACATGATAACCCTTTAATGTATGTACTGCAATCCATAGTCTGGAGAGGTAGGAAAAGAGAAAGAGAGAGAAAAGGGGAGGAAATAAAGTACTTGCCATCGAGGAGGGGATGTGGGAGGTGAGAGGGAACCGGGGACATTGGTGGTGGGAGATGGGCACTGGTGGAGGGATGGGTGCTGGAACACTGTATTACCAAAATCCAAATATGAAATTTTTAATTGTATATCTTTGTAATTGTAAAAAATAAAAAATTAAAAAAAATGAAAATAAAGAACCTGCCATGGAGGCGGAGCTCGGGGGAGGGGAGGGAACCGGGGACATTGGTGGTGGGTGATGGGCACTGGTGAAGGGATGGGTGCCGGAACACTGTATGACCAAAACCCAAATATGAACATCTTTGTATATCTCACAGTGGTATAATAAAATACTTATTTAAAATAAAAAAATAGAATAACTGTCACTATAAACTCTGGCTTTGATAAGCTGGGTGCCAGGGACAGAATATATAGCTACAAAGAAGTACTTTTTCCTTAGCAGATTGGGTGCATCATTGCGAATCTAATTGCCATAATAAATATTAGAAGAAATGCACATAAATATTCCAAGATAGTACCTCATACACAAAAGGTATTCTATAAAGTAGGGTGTTTAATAAATTATAAAATAAGGTGTTTAATATATTAGTGTAAGGCCTAGAAAGTTATTGGAAATATGTGCAAATCCTGCTGTTCAGATTTTATTTTGCCTTAGTGTTTCATTTAATCCAGCTCTGCCTTAGTTTTCTCAAATGCAAAGAACTGTGAAAGAATGTCTACTCTGAAATCAGTAACTTATTAATCTACTCTGCATTCTAGAATTATAAAGCCTAAAACCATTTTTATACTTTGATTGCTCTAAGAACTGGTGAAAAAACTGGAAAAAAGGGGCCAGATTTTTTCCTAATACACGGCCCAAGATGCACTTGGCAGTGTTTATGTCTAGGCTGTGCTGGTTCTTTTCCTAGGCAAAGTCAAACGCATATCTGTAAATAAGCTTAAAGTTTGTAGACTCATTTAATAATGATCTTAAGTATTCCAAAGTATTTCTCAGTTTTTCTGTTGTGTCACATTGTAGAGAAGTCATTTTTTTTTCAGAAGTCTGGGGTAGTCCCCAGGACCCGGACCCCTTCCCCCCTCCCCCCAGCAGGGGGTTGGAGTGCTCTCACTGGCCAGTGCTGCGGCTAGAGAGGTGGTGGTACGAGTCAGCTTTGTTAACACAGAGTTTAATAACGAGGGCAGTTTTTGGCCTATGATGAGATGGAATTCAGCAGCAGAGGACATCTAGTTATTTCTTTTTTTTGATCAGAAGGATAAACAGATACGAGGTAAAGCAGAAACCAGCTTTCCCCTTTGAACCCCCTGCATTCCATGGACCACTGGACTGACTTCCGACCCGAGTCCACCATCCCGATAGAGCCTCAGAAGAACCCAGATAACCCCACACACCTTGCTGGCAGCGATTTTCACCATACACACTCTGCAGCTCGTAAGATCTCTGCCCAAGAGATTAAGCCAGTTTCCAGCCCAGCTTGTCAGAAAACCAGCCTACAAGGAAACACGCTGCAGAGACCCGCCCTTCAGAGGGAGAGTATTTCAAGCCCAGGAATGCTTGAGCCACAGACACAGATACACCCTGCAGAGCAGAAACCAGCTTTCTCAGTTGCACGTGGCCACCGTGCGCGCGATTTACTTCAAATTACCATGAATATTCTACCCACCCTCTGAGAGAGCCCCACAAGGTAATGAGAGTATAGCGCCCGCACGGCAGAGCCTGGCAAGCTGTCTGATGTGTGTGCGATATGCAAAAAGCAGTAACAAAAATGTTTATTTTCCTGACCCTGAAGGAGCCCTTAATACGGCAGCAGTAAGAAAGGAGAACAAGCAGTGCCTGATAAAATTTCACGGCCATCCTAGACTGCCAAAACGAAGAAGAACTAAAATGACTGTCTATAATTTAAATGCATGTACGCTAGCATCAGATGCATATATTGAGGATCTGATGGTGCATGCACAAAAGATCAAGTACGACATTATTGGTCTGACTGAGTAGAGCAGGCATCAGTTGTATCACGCTGTATTAGACATCGGAGACGAAATATTCCTTGGAACATGCAATGAAAGAGGCGTCGATGGTGTTGGTGTCCTTGTCAACATGAACATGGCTGTCAACATTGATTCATTTGAATGCCTAACAAACCAGATAGGACGATTGCACTTGAAGAGAGGTGTCACACTGCAAGCAATTTTATCTCCATTGCCTATGCACCAACATCCACATACAAGGAAGATAAAATTGAGAACTGCTACATGGAACTGGAGGAGATCTATAAAAAAATCACACCTTCTACAAGATCATAGTCGGTGATTTTAATGCCAAGATAGGACTGAGAAGATTGGCTGAATATTGGCTGTGGAGTTCCCACATCGGGACCCATGGCCTAGAATGGAACAAACAGAGTGAGAGACTATCTGAGTTCATCATGTCCACGAAGACCATTCATGGGAACTCACAGTTCTAGAAGACTGAAGTGAAACGTTGGACATGGGAATCTCCTGGTGGACAGTTTCACAATGAAATTGACTACATCATCTTCAATCAACGGTTTTGTCTGACCGATGTTGCTGTCATCCCAAATTCCAAACAGGATCGGACCACCGTCTCCCTTCATGCAAAATTCTACTTCCTGCAATGGGGAGAAAAGGCTGCAAAGTTTAAGAAGAGAACTCCCAGGATGACCACCAACTGGGAACTCTTTGGCATCATTGCAGCAACATGGGAAGATACCATCATTGACGACATCGATGAAGAATACAACCGACTGGTTCAGCACCTCCATGATTGTGCGAGTATGCCGAGAGAGAGAAAGACACAAAAGGACACCTGTCTTCAGAAACTCTCGAGCTCATTTGCCAACGTGGCAAGGTTTGAGCCTCAGGAGACCAAATGCTAATGTCCAAGCATGCTAAGTGGTGCAGAGAAGCAATAAAAGAAGACCTCAAAGAGGAAAGAGCAGAAATACTGGAAGATGAAGCAGAAGCTGGGAAAAGCATTCGCAATGCCCGCCTGTCCTTTGCCATCTATAAGGTGCCCTGATGGATCTATCACATCTTCCAGAAAGGCAATGGAGAAGATTATCCATGACTGCTAATCAGATCTCTTTGATAGCCACATCCACCTGCCCACATACCATATCCATAGGATGGATATATCATTCCCAACATTATCCCTTCTGAAATCCTACATGCCATTTTGTCGGTAAAGAAGGGAACAGCACCAGGCCCAGACAAAGTCAGACCCGAACACCTAAAGAATCTGCCATCGGTACTCATCAATACACTAGCTCGGCTCTTCACACGCTACCTGTTTCAATGCAAGGTGCCCTCCCAATGGAAAACCAGCAGGACAGTTCTACTGTTCAAGAAGGGAGACATTCACGACATTGGCAACTATCGCCCCATCTGCCTGTTTCCGTCATCTATAAGCTGTTTACACGAGTCATCCTGAACAGGATTGGCAGAACACTAGAAGAAGGACAATCATGCGAGAAAGCTGGCTTCCGGAAAGGATCATATCCACACTGTAACCAAGCTCACTGAGGTTTGTAGGGAGTACAAGATGCTGCTCTGTCTCACGTGCATTGATTTAAAGAAAGCCTTTGATTCTGTGGAGACTGAAGCGGTCATCGAAATCCTAGCCAAGCAGGCTGTTCAAACCCAATACATCAAGATCCTTCATGAACTGTATTACGGATTCACCACCAGGATCTCCCGCATTCTAGAAAGATGTGATCACAGATGTCAAAAAGAGGAGTTTGACAGTGTGATACCATTTCACCAAAACTCTTCAGCGCCACACTCGAGAACATCATGTGACAATTAGAAATGGAAGGAATGGGAGTGAAGTTAGATGGTTGGCAACTACACCACCTCCGCTACACTGATGACATCGTTCTAAAAACACGAAACATTAGCCAAGCTGTACAAATGCTAGCTGATTTCGACCAAGAATGTGGAAAGATAGGTCTACATCTGAATCTCAGAAAAACTATGTTCATGAAAAATGAACTCGTTCCTAGGCCCCATTCACTCTCAATGGAACAAACATCTCTGAATGCAGCAGTTATGTGTACCTAGGTGGAGAAATCAACATGATGAACAACCTAAAACCTGAGCTGCGCAGGAGGAAGAGAGTGGCATGGAATGCCTTCAAAGGCATCGAAGAAATCACTAAAAAGGACAACTAACCTCCAGCTCCGGGCACACTTTGACTCCACTGTTCTCACTGCATTAACATATGCCTCAGAGACTTGGGCCCTATAAAAGCAGGATGAGAATGCTATCCAGGTCTCCCAGAGAGGAATTGAAAGAGCTATGCTTGGAATATCACGCCTCACTCAAGTCAGAGAAGGAATCCAGAGATCCATCCTCCGTAGCTATTCCAGAATCAGGGACGCTGTCTCATTTGCCAAGGCATCAAAAATCAGATGGCTGGACATGTAATGCGATTTGGAGATGACCACTGGATTAGAGCTGTCACTGACTGGATCCCACTGGATATCAAAATATCACATGGCTGCCCACCTACAAGATGGTCAGACTTCCTTGTAAAGTCCCTGAAGGAACAGTTTGAGTATCTTCATATTCCTGAATCAACCAGATGCCATTGGGCTACAATGGCACGTAATAGGGTCCAATGTAAATGTTACTGGCGCCTGCTCAGCAAATCGATGAATAACGGGATCAAGTGATCAAGTGATCACGTGAAACCCTTTTTTTGAAGTACCTCATAGAGGACCTGGATCTTGCTAATTCCCTTCCTCTTCCTGTGCTTTGACTTCCATATCCTTAAGACTTCTTTGTCCACTAGAAGATCTTCAATAGCATAGTACACAATCCCATTTCCGTACATGCTAATGTGAGACTCTCTGCCTCTGTCATCTAGAACATATTCACCCATGTTCTCTGTGACTTCAATGTATGCGGATCCTCATTGCATATAACCAGATCATTGTTCATTCAGTAGGAGGAACACTTGTAGAGCTGGCTCAACAGCCTCATAAAATACCAAGTGACTTTCATAGTTAGATTTACGGCACAGATTCATCTTCTTGCTTGCACTTTTTAATTAATATCTGTCATATTTATTTATTTTATTATACAAACATGAGATATACAATTACAAAGATGTTCATGATTGGATTTCAGTCATACAGTGTTCCGCACCCATTCCTCCACCAATGCATATTTCCCACCACCAATGTCCCCAGATTCCCTCCTCCCCCACCCCAGCCTGCCTCTATTGCAGACTAATGCTCAATTCTAGGTTGGTATTAGTACTTTTGACAAATGTTAGCATGCTGTTCCATTTTCTGTCTTACCTAGCCTCTGTCCTTGCTTGCTCTTGACAGAACAGACTAGAGCAATATGCACACAACCATGGGAATTAATGAATGGCAGGAAAACCTAGTATCAGAAAAGACAACAAAGCCCCCTTTGGGAAGAGGATCATAACATCAGGAAAGCCCAATCAGCTTTCTCGTGGAAGGACAATTAACAAAATTAAAATTTAGCATTTTAATTATGATAGAAATTAGAAGGAAATTAATCAGCTCCCATTGTTATGACTTTCCTTGGTGTGGACATTATGGTTAAGTTTTATGGCAAATCTTTGATTAATTTTAGACACAGCATGAAGGTATAATAGAGACACTCTAGTTGAATGCTAATATCTCTCTCTCCTCCAATGGTTCCAAGGTTAGAAATCAAATTAGAGGGATGGATGGATGATGCTTCCAAGGCACACAGTTAATGTAACATTAAACACATGCTCACAACTGACTCTCCACAAGATTCCTTTCCTTCTTACATTTTTATTGTGTGGGAAAGAATCTGGATCCACTCATTTTCAATTTTCATCTGTTAACTTCTGTTTCTGCTGCCATTCTGGGTTGGGAGAGCCCTGAGCTTGGAGTTAGTTGACTCTACAAAGGTGTTTACAGGACTGAGGATGATTTTAAAGTTATCAACCACAACTCCATTTTTATTTGTGTATGTCCCACATTTTTGAGGACCTGGATACAGTAAAACTGGCACCTAGGCATGTTGTTCATAGAGTCATTTCAAAAGATCTGGAGGACCCCCCAGGGAACTAGAGGAGTAGTGAGAGGCCAGAACCGTAGGCTTCACACAATGGAGCACCAGAAACAATGTAAAATCTTGGAAAACTCAGTAATATCAATGGAGGGTGTCCAGGAAAACCCTATTATATGAAACATTTTAAATATATTTTAAGAAAATTTTATAACAGCAATCATAATAATATTTATTTAGCTAAAATTTTAATCAATTGATGGTAAGCATAACCATCAGTAAAATAGAGGCAATAAAAAGAATGAGAAAAAATAAGAGAGATTTGTTAATAATGCTAGGAGAAATTACCATAGAATCATAGGAATTCTAGGAGAATAAGAAAGAGGAATAGGAGAAGAGAGCCTCATTGAAGAAATCATAGTTGACAACTCTCCTTTTCTGAAAAGAGAGTTGGCGCACTAATACAAAGGAGTGCCAATCAAAGTAAACCAAGTAGAACAAGCGAAGATATAGTGTGCTCAATCTGAGAACCAAAAGCAAAAATTTGACCCTTGAAATCTATAAAGAGATAAACCACATGCGCAAGACAAAAAGCATAATTTTATAGAATAATTCACTAATGAATCTCTATAAGCAAATGCAGAATTGAATGATACATACAAAATATTTAATGAAAAGAAGCTTCAAACAAGAAATTTATATTGTACAATACTGTTACTCAGAGTTTATGGAATAATTTAAAAAATTCACAGAAAAGCAGAATCTGAGGCTATTTGCTGTCGGATATGCAAAATAATCTGAAATAAAAAGCAAGATCAAATGGAATAAACAACCTAGGTAACCTACCTCCAAAAAAGAAGAAAGCAATACAATTCTTAAAAGATATATGATAATAAACTAATTAATATTAGTATTTTCTCAAAAAAGTTAATGAATTTAACTCTTCCATGAAAATACATACAGTGACTGGATGGTTCAGGAAACAGAATTCAACACTCTATATATACAAAAGATGTACTTGAACATTCACTGCAGACATCAGAGAAAATTTTAAAAACCATAATATATTCTAAAAACCATTATATAATCTAAGGGTAAAGATGAAGTAAGCAGGGAAGTCATGCTTATCAGATCCTATCAAACAACAGCAAAGCTAAAGGAAACAATCGGAGATAGATGTAGATAATATATAACGGTTAAGGGATCAATAGATAAAAATGAATAGACACTAACATATATGCACCAGAAAAAGGAGTAACAAAGTTAATATGCAACTCCTAAAAGATTTGAGGAGTTACATCAATGGCAACAAAATAACTGTAGGATTATTTATTTATTTATCTATTTCTTTATTTATTCATCTACATTTATTTATTTATTTATTTATTTATTTATTTTTGCTTTTTTTGGGTAACAACCCGGTGACACTCAGGTTTTACTCCTGGCTCTTTGCTCAGGAATTACTCTTGGCGGAGCTCAGGGGACCATATGGGATGTGAACCTGGATCAGCTGCATGCAAGGTGTTTACCAGCTGTGCTATTGCTCTGGCTCCACTGTAGGATAATTTGATACTCTACTCTTGTCATTGGACAAATTAATGACACAAAACATCAATAAAGAAATAAAATCCCAAATTTGATATTGGAAGAACTAGCTACTATGTATGAATAGACATTCAATTAGGAATTGGAAGAACTAGGTTATGTACTATGTATGTTTATTCATACTATAGACATACATAGTATCCTCCGATCCAAAATGATAGTTAGTTACACATTTTCTCTAGCATACATGGACCATTTTTAGGATTTAAATGCATTTTGCAGCACAGTTCAGGTAGCTCTAAATTCCACACACACACACAAAAAAACTATATAAAGTTTTTTTTTTTTTTTTTTTTTTTATATTAATTAAGATTACCATGACATAAATTAATCTAAAAACAAAGTGGGGAACATTTTCAACATCTGGAAATGTTGAATATTCTAAAATATAAAAAATGGATCAGAGAATAATGAGAGAATAAATTAAAAAGAGTTCTCAAAAAGAAATGGGAATAAAACCATAAATAACAGAACTTATAGGACACAACAAAAGCATTAAATACAAGCACAGGAAACAGCAAAACCAGTCCTAAGGGAAAGTTCACAGTAATTTTGGTTTACATCAGAAAAGAATAAAATGTTCAAATAAATTATCTAACTTCAGTGTGATAAAATTAAAAATAATCCATGAGTAAATATAATTAATATATTTATTAATCAGTTAAAATATTAGAGCAGAATTTAATGACAGAAGTCAAGAAAATAGTGTAAAGAATATGTGAAAGCATTTTTATTAAATAATAAACAATATTGGCAAAGTCAGCAAGAATCTGAAGTAATGAATGGAGAAAATACAAATAATTTGGAGCAGAGATAAAAATAAATTAAAATAGGCTCTTCAAAATACTAAAGATCATAAGAGGCTATATTATAAAAAGTGCAATATTATTAATCTGGAGGATAAAAATAATGGTATAAATTTTTTGCATCAGTGGGAAGTAGAAAATATGACTAGGATTGATATGCAGGGCTGACATGGTGACTTCCACACACATGACTTTTTAGAAATTAGGGAAAGACACTAGGGACTACAACAACTAGAATTTCAAGCACTCTCCAAAATACTGAATTGGAGACATTGGTCCCATCCACAGCAGCCCTGCCTGTTCAGATTGACTACTCAAACCATATTGACAATACAACATTACCCCTAAAGCACACAAAATGGGCATCTACAGAGACCTATCTGGCAGTTAGTGCTTCAGAACTGTCCACCTCCAGACCAGCGCAACATTATGGGGAATCAACGCAGATCCCCCATTGAGGAATGGAAAAAGAAAACATCCCCAAAACATCAACTAGGGAATACCCACATTCATAATCTCTCTGACAAAGAATTCAGAGATGAAATGGTGAGGGAGTTTTAATGAGCTCAAAGATAAAATGGATCAGATATGCAATAAAATGCAAGAGGACATGAAAGAAACAGTGGAACGGGCAGCCAATAAAATATGGAAGGAAATAAGAGCAGAAATAGGAATACACAAAACAGAAATGTCATCAACAAAAACTCAATAGATGAAACAAAAAATGCATTGGAAGCCCTCGACAGTAAGTTGACCACAGCTGAAGAGAGAGAGAATCAGTGCGACAGGGAAATACAACAGATTTAGAAAAGATCAATAAATCAGGACCAAGCTAGAGAATCTGAGAATAAATCCAAGAGGAACAAAATAAGAATCATTAGGAGTGCCAGAGGCAACCCCAAGGAAATAGGAAAGGTTAAAGACATTCTTGCTGACAATTTACCAGAGTTAAGAGATGCGGGCATCAAGATACAAAAAACCTGGAGGATAACAAAAGGACCCTAATAAAAAGACTCCATGACATATCCTAGTCCGAATGACAGGTGCCATAGATAGAGACACAATTCTTCACATGGACAAGATCAAAGAAAATTTCACACAAAGGAGCATCCATTTGATTTACAACCAACATAGCAGATGAAACTCTCAGAGCTTGAAGTCACTAGGGAGAAATAGTACAAAAAAAAAAAAAACTCGATGAAATGAAGGCATCACCAAGAATTATTTTCTAAATATTAACTTCTTTTTTAAAACTTTTTTATTAAAACACCGTGATTTTTTTACCATGTACAAAGTACAAACTCTTTCATAATACAGTTGTTAGAAAGATTCACCATTCAACACCAATCCCACCACCTGTTTGTTTCCACCACCAAATGCCTTCATTTCCTACCCACCCCCTATCCCCATGCCTGCTCCCTCATGGACACCAATTATATTGACATTTACAACACATATATGGCAATGGCAATGGTATTGATAAAGTCATGACTATTTTTTGGTTTGGTATGGGCAAATCTGGCCAGTTTCTGTTCTGACATTTACTTTCTTAGTTTCTAGAATGTGGTTGGTTTCTAATTTGAGATATAATGCAGCTGCTTTGAGGACATGAGCCTCAGGGGATAGCAGTAGTTGCTCTGCTCCCTTTGTGTCTCTGGATCATGGCGAAAACCTGGAAGCAGTTCATGGGTAGGTCCACTGGGCCTCCCGGATGGGACAAAGATGGGGGAAAGGGACCCCAACTTCATCTCCATAGAGTCCCGGTGACTTTAGGTGCCAAGTCCTGCATACCTGGGATTGAAATCGGCTCCTCTCTTGGGTGGGAGTCTGACCAGCTGTGGAATCTGGATGTTGAAAATGGCTGCGATTATGGTGCGTGAGATTCCTCTGGTTTCTTCAAGGCCCTACTGGGGTAGTGGGCCATCACCAAGAATTCTTTTTTTTTCACCAAGAATTTTTTACTCTGCCAGACTCTCATTCATATCTGAAGGACAGATGCACAACCTTGTGGATAAACAACAGCTCATGAACTTCATATACTCAAAACCAACTTTAAAAAGAATGGCTGAAAATCTACTCTAAGATAAGACAAAACCCAAAAGATAAACAAATTTATGCAGAAAGATGAAACAAAATTCCATGACAATAATCTCTCTCAATGTTGAGTCTAAAGGCACCAGTTATTAGACACGGGTGGCAAACTGAAAATGGAACAAAAAAATTGAACCCAAAATTCTTCCACCTTCAAGAAAAGCATCTGAACAATCAGACCAAACAAAGGCTCAAAGTCAAAGGATGGAAAACAATCCTTCACACAAACAAATCTTCCAAAAGGGCAGGGGTGTACATATTAGCATATGACAACATAGACTTCAGGCTGCAAAAGATTAGAAGGGACAGTGAAGGTCACTTCTTAATAATCAAGGGATATGTATATCAGGAAGAAATTATACTCCTAAACATACATGCACCCAACAAGGGGCCAACAAACATACCAAAAACAACTGCTCATAGACTTCAAAGAAGACATTTATAGCAACACAATCATCGTTGGAATCTTTAACACTGCTCTATCAACACTACTAAAAATCAATAGATCAACAATACTAAAAATCACCAGGAAATGCAAGCCATCAAGAAGAAAAGGAAGAAAGAGGGGTAGTAGATATATATACAGGGCTTTCCATCCCCAAAAAGCTGAATGCATATTTTTCTCTAGTGCATATGGAACATTCTCCAAGATAGATCACATGCTGAGTCACAAAACATATCTCAATAAAATCAAGAAGATAGCAATTTTGTCATATATTTTTTCAGGCCACGATGCACTGAAAGTAGAAGTTAATCAAAGATATGGAGTCAAACTAAACAACTGGAAACTAAACAGCTCATTGCTAAACAATCAGTGAGTCATAGAAGAAATCAAAGAGGAAATCTGAAGATTCCTGGAAACAAATAAGAATGAGGACACAAACTGTCAGAACTTGTGGGATACAGCAAGAGTAATTGTTAAGAGGAAAGTTCATAATTCTTCAAGCATTCATAAGAAAGGAAGGGACCACATAAATTATATGACTTCACAGCTAAAGATCTTAGAGAGGCGACCAACAAAAAGGATCCAAACCTAAGCAGAAAAAGGGAAATAATAAAATTTAGAGTGGACATCAACGATTAGAATATCAAAAAGCAATCTAGAAGATCAATGAAATAAAGATCTGGTTATTTAAAAAATAAGGGGGACCAGACTGATAGCACAACGGGTAGGGCATTTGCCTTGCACGCAGCCGACTTGGATTCGATCCCTGGCATCCCATATGGTCCCCCAAGCACCACCAGGAGTAATTCTTGAGTACAGAGCCAGTAATAACTCCTGAGCATTGCCGGGTGTGACCCAAAGGGCAAAAAAAAAAAATTAAGCAAGATTGACAAACCACTCACAAGACTAGCAAGAAAAGGGAAAGAGAGAACACAAATAATTAGAATCAGAAACAAAAGAGAGAACATCACAACAGACAGCACAGAAATTCAAAGGATATTCAGAGGTTAAGAGCCTGTATGCCACAAAACAAGAGAATCTAGAGAAAATGGACAAATTCCTGGAATCTTATAGCCTCCCAAGGCTGAAACAAGATATAGAATACCTATCTAAGTAAGTCTATCAACAGATAAGTCTTACTTATCTAAGTAAGCCTATCAACATTGAGGAAATTGAAAAGGTTTTCAAATGTCTTCCAAAATACAAAAACCCAGGTCTAGATGTATTCACCAGTGAATTCTTCCAAACCTTTAAAGAGGACCTACTGCCAGTCTCTTTCAAGTGCTTTCAGAAAAAGTACAGAAACAGTCCCAAATAGATTCTATCAGTCACATATCACCCTGACATACAAAGCAGAGACATTACAAAAAGAAAACTACAGAGCAATCAATCTGAAGAACACAGATGCTAAGATTGTCAACAAAATACTAGCAAATAGAATCCAAAGATTCATCAAAAAGTTTACACACCATGACCAAGTAGGATTCATCCCAGGAATACAAGGATAATTCAACATTCGCAGGTCAATCAGCATAATAAATCATACCAATAAGAGAAAAAATGAAAACCATATTGTCATATCAATAGATGAAGATAAAGCATGTGATAAAAATCTCTAATCCATTAATGGTAAAAACTCTCTATATAATTGGAATTGAAGGAACTCTCCTCAATATAGTTAAAGCCATCTACCAAAAGTCCACAGCAAGTATCATTCTCAATGAGGAAAAACTAAAAGACTTCACCTAAGATTGGGGGACAAGACAAGCTTGTGCACTCTCACCACTCCTATTCAATATAGGAAGAAAAGGACATTAAGGGCATCCAGATAGGAAAGGGAAGAAGTCAAGCTATCACTATTTGCAGATGACATGATATTATAACATGATAAACCTAAACTCTCTACCAAAAACTACTAGAAACACTAGACTCCTATAAGAGTGTCAAGGTACAAAATCAATATCCAACAGTCAAAGTCTTTCCTATATGCAAACAACGAAAGATAAGAAAGTGATATGAAAAAAGATTCCACTATCAATTGTGCCACAGAAAATCAAATAACTAGGAACCAGTTTGACTAAGAATGTAAAGGATCTGTACAAAAAAACTACAAAATACTTCTTCATGACATAAAAGAGGGCCTGAGGAACAGGTGACATATTCTCTGCTCATGGATTGGGAAAATTATCGAAAATGATAATACTCTCTAGAGCTTTATAGAAATTCATTGTCCCTATAAGAATAATATGACATTCTTCAAAGAAGTAGACCAAACATTTCTGAAATTTGTATGGAGTAATAAACCCTCACAAATAGCTAAAGCAATCCTTGGGAAAAGAGGATGGGATGAATCACCTTCCCCAACTTCAAACAAAGTAGTAGTAAACAAAGTAGCAGTAAAATGGCATGGTATATATATATATATATATATATATATATATATATATATATATATAGTATATATATAACAAAGTATTATATATACATACATATATATGGAATAGAATGGAATATCCTGACACACACTCTCAAATATATGATCACTTAATCTTTGATAATGGATCAAAAATATTAAGTGGAGTAAAGAAAGTCTCTTCAACAAGTAGTGTTGGAAAAACTGGGCAGCAACATGTAAAAGAAAAGAACTTAGACCTCCTTCTAACTCCATGCACAAAAGTCAGATAAAACTGGTTTTAAAATATCAACAACATACCTGACTCTATAAGGCACGACAAAGAAAATATAGGCAGAACCCTCTATGGCTTAAAGAAAAAGGCATCTTCAAAGATAAAACACCACTAACAGAGCAAATGGAAGCAAAGATAAACAAATGTGATTATATCAAACCAAATATCTTCTGCACCTCAAGAGAAATGGTGACCAATACAGAGACATCTCACATAATGGGAAAGAATATTTTCCAATTACTCATCTTATAAGGGATTAATTTCAAATATATACAAGACACTGGTAGAACTTTTTAAATGAAAAAAACATCCAACCCAATTAAAAAATGGTTAGAATAAATGAACAGAAACTTCCTCAAAGAAGCTTAAATGGCCAAAAGGCATATTGATCATTAATCATCAGAGAGATACAATTCAAAACAACAATGATATATCACCTCACACCACATAGACTGGCATACATCCAAAAGAGAAGGAATAACCATTGCTGGTGTGGATGCGGGCAGAAAGAGACTCTCATTCACTGTTGTTTGGGAATGCCTTCTGGAAAACAGTATGGACATTCCTCCAAAAACTTGATATTGAGCTCCCATTTGACTCAACAATACCAATCCTGGGAATATACACTGGAGACCCAGAAACACCTTCTGCACTTCTATGTTCATAGAAGCAGTATTCACAATAGCAAGAATCTGGAAATAACCTGAATGCTCAAGAACATTTAAATGGGGTTGGATTTTTTTTTTGTATAGTTGTACCATAGCCTGAGATATTTTGGATATTAACCCTTTATCAGATGGGTATTGGGTGAACATTCTTTCCCATTCTGTGGATTGTCTTTGTATCTTGGTCACTGTTTCCCTTTGAGGTGCAGAAGTGTTTTAGTATCATGTAGTCCCATAAGTTTATGTTTTCTTGTAGTTGCTTTGTTAGCGGTGTTTCACCCTTGAAGATGTTTTTATTTCAATGTCATGGAGGATTTTATCTATATTTTCTTCAATGTCCTTTATGGATTAGGTCTGATATTGAGATCTTTAATCCATTTTGATCTGATTTTTGTGCATGGTGTTAGACACAGATCCAAATTCATATTTTTAAATGTAGCTGACCAGTTTTCCCAGCACCACTTGATGAAGAGGCTTTCCTTGCTCCACTTAGGACTTTTGTAGCTTTATCAAAGACTAACTGATCGTGTGTTTGAGGGTGGGTGTCAGGATACTCAACTCTATTCCATAGGTCCACAGGACTGTTTATATTCCAATAGCATGCTGTTTTAATTACTACTGCTTTGTAGTACACTTTGAGGTTGAGAAAGGTGGTGCCTCCCATCTTCTTTTTCCTAAGGATTCCACTTTTATTTTCATAGCAGCACTATTCACAATAGCCAGAATATGGAAACAAACAGTATGGCCGAGAACTGATGACTTGATAAAGAAACTTTGGTACATTTACACAATGGAATGCTATGCAGCTGTTAGGAAAAATGATGTCATGAAATTTGCCTATAAAAGGATGGATATGGAGAGGATCATGGCAGGCTATCTCCGAATAGAGTTAATATGTTTAATTCCCTAGTGAGACTGTGAATCAAGCTGCAGTTACACAGACAAAGCTATGCTAGGTCCCTTTCTCTGCACATTCCCTTGTTGGCTCTAATTAGCCCTAGATGGAGTCTTATGAACAAGACCTCCTCTTCTGGGGCAATTTAGGAAGGCTAAACTAACAAACTGTTGCATTCTTTACTTATCTCACCTCACTGAGATCGCACCACCTGCAGGCTTCTGGCTCCTGAGTGTTTCCTCCTTATCACCATAAATCCTATGGTAAAAATGTAAAATGTTCTTGCAGAGTCAATTATGTAAACTTAACCGCTGGACTAGAGCCATTACCGACTAGATCCCATGGGATGTCAAAAGATCATGTGGCCGCCCACTTACAAGATGGTCAGACTTCCTTGTCAAGACCCTGAAGGAACAGTTTGAGGCTCTTCATATTCCTGAATCAACCAGATGCCATTGGGCTACATTGGCACATGATAGGGTCCAATGGAAATGTTACTGGTGCCCGCTCGAGCAAATCAATGAATAACGGGATTCAAGTGATCAAGTGAACTCTAAGTTTTACTGCCCTTTGTTGTGTTTGGCCTATAAGGAAGTTGGGGTCTTTGTTTGGGGGTCAGTCAGCTCTGGTCGGTTAGCTGCGGTCATTCAGCTCAAGTCAGCCAAGATGAGAGCTGCTGACCCTCCAGCTGGTGATTATGAAAAATATTAATGGAAATACATCTTGTGTCTGGAGTCTCATAGCTGCACCTCTGACCTGAAGGGACATTCCTGCTTCAATGAATATATGTGTTTTTTTTTGTGCAAACGTTTTCTCTGCATAAATTGATCTGATCAGTTTTTTTGCTGTTCTTTTTTTATTTTCAAACTTTAAAATTTTTTTTTTCTGAAAACCAAATTTCTTTATGATTTACAGATTACAAGACAAAGTAGTGGTAGATAGAAATTCAAATGCTTCCTGATGATAGAAAAATCTGGGCTTTTTTTCTTTCAAATGACTTGATTTTCATTTCATAATTAAGCTCCCTGGTCTTTTTTCTGTCAACATTTTTAACTACATCCAAATTCTGACCATTTCCATTTGCAAATTGCCTCAGACATCATCATGCACGTTCTTCTAGCCTATACAGTTGAAGAATGAAAAGTTTTTCTACTTTCTCTCCAGGAACTATGAGCAAGAAATCTTTTCCTCAAAGTT
>JAJIBD010000533.1:0-86091 GCA_021461705.1 Cryptotis parvus
AAGAAGGCAAACAATCACTGCCTGATAAAATTTCATGGCCATCCTAGGCTGCCAAAACAAAGAAGGACTAAAATGACTGTCTGTACTTTCAATGCACATACACTGGCATCGGAAGCATATATTGAGGATCTGATGCTGCAAGTGCAAAAGATCAAGTACGACATCATTGGTCTGACTGAGACGAGGAGGCGCCAGTTGCATCATGCTGTATTTGACGCCGGAGAAGAATTGTTCCTTGGAACATGCGACGAAAGAGGCGTCGGTGGCGTTGGTGTCCTTTGTCAACACGAACATTGACGTAAACATTGATTCATTTGAATGCCTAAAAAACCGAATAGGACGATTACACTTGAAGAGATGTGGCCCCACTGCCAGCAATTTCTATCTTCATTGTCACGCACCAACATCCACATACAAAGAAGATGAAATTGAAAAAATTGTACATGGAATTGGAGGAGTTCTATAAAAAAGATCACACCTTCTACAAGATCATAGTCGGTGATTTTAATGCCAAGATAGGACCAAGAAGATCGGGCTGAAGAACTCCACATCGGGACCCATGGCCTAGAATGGAACCGAACAGGGTGAGAGACTATCTGAGTTCATCATGTCCACCAAGACCATTCATGGGAACTCACAGTTCCAGAAAGCTGAAGCGAAACGTTGGACATGGGAATCTCCTGGCGGACAGTTCCACAATGAAATTGACCACATCATCTTCAATCGATGGTTTTGTCTGACCGATGTAGCTGTCATCCCCAAATTCCAAACAGGATCGGAACCTCCGTGTCCTTCGCGGTAAAAATTCTACTTCCCCGCAACGGGGAGAAAAGCGCAAAGTTTAAGAAGAGAACTCCCAGAACGACCACCAACTGGGAACTCTTTGGCACCATTGCAGCAACATGGGAAGATACCATCACTGACGACATTGATGAAGAATACAACCGACTGGTTCAGCACCTCTATGATTGTGTGAAGAATGCCGAGAGAGAAAGACACAAAAGAACGCCTGTCTTCAGAAACTCTCGAGCTCATTCGCCAACGTGGCAAGGCGCAAGCCTCAGGAGACCAAATGCTAACGCCCAAGCTTGCTAAAAGGTGCAGAGAAGCGATAAAAAGAAGACCTCAAAGACAGAAGAGCAGAAATACTGGAAGATGCAGCAGAAGCCAGGAAAAGCATTCCGCACTGCCCGCCTGTCCTTCACCAACTATAAGACCAAGATGACTGCCCTCCGAGCGCCCTGATGGATCTATCACATCTTCCAGAAAGGCAATGGAGATTATCCAGGACTTCTACTCAAATCTCTTTGATAGCCACATCCACTTGCCCACATACCAAATTCCACAGGATGGATATGTCATTCCCAACGTTCTCCCTTCTGAAATCCGACATGCCATCTCGTCGGTAAAGAAGGAGAACAGCACCAGGCCCAGACAAAGTCAGACCGGAACACCTGAAGAATCTGCCATCGGTACTCATCAATACACTAGCTCGGCTCTTCACACGCTACCTGTCCGAATGCAAGGTGCCCTCCCAATGGAAAACCAGCAGGACAGTCCTACTGTTCAAGAAGGGAGACATTCACCACATCGGGCAACTATCGCCCCATCTGCCTGATGTCCGTCATCTACAAGCTGTTTACACGAGTCATCCTGAACAGGATTAGCAGAACACTAGATGAAGGACAACCATGCCAATAAGCAGCCTTCCGGAAAGGATTCAGCACAATCGACCATATCCACACAGTAAACCAAGCCCATCGAGGTTTGTAGGGAGTACAAGATGCCGCTCTGTCTCACGCTCATTGATTTACAGAAAGCCTTTGATTCTATGGAGACTGAAGCAGTCATCGAAGCCCTAGCCAAACAGGGTGTTCAAACCCAATACATCAAGATCCTTCGTGAGCTGTATTACGGATTCACCACCAGGATCTCACCGTTCTAGAAAGAAGTGATCACTAATGTGAAAAGAGGGGTTCGATAGGGTGATACCATTTCACCAAAACTCTTCAGTGACACCCTCGAGAACATCATCCGACAATTAGAATGGGATGGAATGGGAGTGAAGATAGATGGTCGGCAACTACACCACCTGCACTAAATTTAATAAGTTCAATAAATGAAAACTAACGCAGATGGTCCAATTAGCATGCAACAGCTCAGTAAAAAGATCTTGACTTTAGAAATGCCATTATGAGATATATATGTTGTAATAAGCAATATAGTTAGTGCCTGCTAAGGAAGCAGAAATGGGGAGCAGGTGGAAAACTTGGGTCTTTGGTTGGGTGACACACCCTACTGGGCCTTAGCCTCCAGCTACACTTAGTTTATGTGAAGAACTGGTCCCTGCCTTTGGGGAATCTCCAGAGCAGACACAATGGGAGTTTGGGCAGAATTGGACTGATTTCATAATTTTACATCACTTTCATCACTTGTCTTCCCGTTGTTCATTGATTTGCTCAAGCGGGCACCTGTAACATCTCCATACATTCTGTTGCAAGCAAGTGTACCACAAGGGCTCACTCCAGTAACACGAAGAGCCTCAAACCATTCCTTCAGGTCATGGGAATGAGTTCTATAATTGTTACCTATTTTTCGCATATCAAATACAACACAGGTAGCTTGCCAGCCTCTGCCGTGTAGGTGGTACACTCTCAGTAGTAGTCTCTCATCTCGAACATTTACTGTTGAGCCTCAATGGGGAGAGATCAGTCTTTATCTAGGGTGGAGATCTGAGGAGGTGTGTAGTATGGATGTTGAGAATGACTGACCACATGGTGTGGGGGTTCTGGCTTCTTGCTAGACTCTCTGAGATGACGGGCCAAGGCTAGAACATACCTAGAACTGTATACAGTGTATAAATATGAAAGATCATGGGAAGGACCAGGTCCTAACTTCCAGTATTTTCTAAGACTGTCGCAGTGGCAGCTTTGCAGCAGTGTGCCAGTGCAGTTGTGGAACTGAAGTCCCACAGCTTGCTCTTCCGGGCTTGCTGGCTGTGGTGGTTGGGAGCTCACAGCCACACCTGCTGACTTGGAACCCAAAAACCCGCCTCCAAGTCCGGCCAGCGTGGCCCCCTCCGCTGCACGTGTAAGTGAACCCTTGGAGTTATGTTGGACTCGGCCAGGGGCTGGCCGAGCCATTTACTGTATTCCAGAGCTCCATGGGTTGCTTCCATATGGGGCCGAGTGACACAGTTGTGGGTCTGGAGTGTTTGATTTTGGAGTCTCTCTACTGGTGTTGCCAGGGCAGCTGTGGGTCTACATGGGTCTAATTTTACATGGCATAAATATTTTTTAAATTTATATTTTGTCCCGGAGGTTACACTGGTAGCTTGCCAGGCTCTGCTGTGTAGGTGGGGTACTAGTAGGCTCTCATCTCGTGCATTTATTGATGAACCATGTAGCTAGCTGCAAAGTGGCTGCGTAAGATGGGCTTTTCTGCTGGGTGGAGCTCTGATGAGCTGTGGAGTCTGGATGTTGAAAATGGTGGCCCTCAAGGTGTGGGGGTTCCTCTGGCTTCTTGTGAGGCTCTGCTGGAATGGCAGGCCAGGGCTAGAACCCGCCTTCCCTCCTGGGCACCTCATGATCAGCTGAGCACAGGGAGAGCAGGTATCAGCTCTACCCTGTGTCTCTGAGTCTTTGGATCAGGCATACCTGGGCTTGAACTAGACGACTGTAGGGTGGGACTCTGACGAGCAGTGCTGTGATCAGCTCTTCTGCTGGGTGGAGCTCTGATGAGCTGTGGAGTGTGGATGTTGAAAATGGCCACCCTCATAGTGTGAGGATTCGCAAAAAGCCAGAGGAATCTAAAGGTAATGCCAAAGTGAATTATTCTGATGGATTTTGAACCTTAGTGGGATCCAGAGTCTGGGATCTGCTAGCTATACATTCATGGTAAAAGGTATTAAATCCATTTCTTACAAATTACATTCTGAACTACTTTCTGGTTCAGAGATGCAGCCCCTCCTGCGTCTGCTACGGAGATTTTGCCTCAGGAAATCACGCCTGGCTTTTGTGAAGCTTGAGCCATAAAGGCCCACGTGAAGATCTATATTTCAAAAGTGTCAATTGTCTGGCTTCATCTCTAGATATAGCCCAGTCCATGGTGGACTGAGCTGGAAGATTTTGGTGGGCTTCTGTCTATAAAATAAGCTACAAGAAAGAAGAAGGGGCCTTTTTGCCATTTTGGCTTCCCTCAGCGTTTTACCTCTCCGTCCTTGCCGTTCTCTGTTCGGCTTCAACACGTACGTGGTTGAAGATAGGCCAACCCATCTTGGCCTACACTTGGCTGGGGCCCAGCTGGGAACTCAGAGTCAGGGTTTTTTCCTGTTCTTGGATTGTATATCAGAACCTGTGATAGTACAGTCTTTTAAAACTGTGCCAAATTCCTGAGTTTTCATCCATTCCCTTCCGGCTTCAGAGGTAGAAGGAAACTTGTTTCCTGAGTGTTGTTGGGGGACCCCAGCGGTCCCCCCGACAGTCTTTGGTGGTAGTAAGGGCATAGTGGTAGTGGGACTGGTATTGGAATATTGGATACCTGAAACTGTGAACATCTTTGTAAATCACAGTGTTTAAATAAAGTTTAAAAATTTAAAAAATCTTAGTTAAAAAAACTGACTCAGTTCAGGTTGCAATTCTCTCTCTCTCTCTCTCTCTTCTTCTATCTATCTATCTCTCTCTCTCCCATATGGTGCCCTGAGCACCACCAGGAGTAACTCCTGAGCATTTCTAGGTGTGACCCAAAAAAGAAAAAAAAAAAAGGTTTGTTGTAGTTCTGCTCTGCTTTTACTCTTCCATAAACCTCTCTTTTATACTTTAGTGGGAAGGGATCTCTCTCAGTCCTCCTTACCCCACCTATAAACCTATGCCTGATACTCAGAGCAAGGCCCAGAGTTCCTGTGGGTTCTCTTGCCCTGACCTTGGAGTTCAGCAGGCCCTGTGTACTGGTGCATCAACCAGGTATCTTTCAGCCCCTCCTGGTATTGGTGTTTTTTAAAATTATTATTATTTGGGTTTTTTTTTTTTTTTTTTTTTTTTGCCACTCCATATCCCTTTATTCAAGGATTTGCTTCTGTCTCTGCACTCAGGGATCTCTCCTGGTAGTGTTAGGAGTGCACCATATAACAGCCCTGCTGGTTTGCCCCCCAACATTCCTTATTATCGTATGGATGACCTGTGATAAAGAGTCAGCAAGTAGGTATAAACTCCCCTTGGATTTTGACGCCCAAAAGTTTTAGTTTGCCATGCCAACCTCTTTGCTGTCTTTAAAATTTTATCAGTTCAACAGTTTTCAGCCTACCAGTATCTGTGGAAGTTCCTTCCTCTCCCCAATGTTCTGCAAGATAAAAAACAATGGTGTGGCCCCTTTTCTTCTAGAAGGTTCTTCTTGGGATTTAAATTAATTGTGAGTTTTTTTTTGTTCATCTGGCATTTGCGCCACACCTCATGGTGCTCTGGGGACCATGCACAGTGCCAGGAACCAATTGGAGTTGGTTGAATACAAAACAAATGCCTTTCCCTTCCACTCTCTGACCCCATGTCTGTGGTTATTTCTGTTAGTTTGGTTTCTGATTTTTTAAAAAATGAACTTAGATCTCTGTTGCTTTTTTTTTAAAATATGATTTTGTACTTTCTCTGAGTTATTCTCATTGGTAGGAAAAAAAATTTAGTTTATTTCTAGTTCTCAGTTTCTTGCTTAAGTTTTTTTCAATTCTCTGCCAAAACTTTCAATTTTGCATTTTGTTGGTATAAATAGAAAAAGTTTAAAATCTCTGTGATAAGTTCAGGATCTTGAGCACTTAAAGAGCTCCCCTCTCTCTCTCTCTTTCTCTCTCTCTCTCTCCCCTCCCCCATGTGCCTGTTTTCACTTGAATGTCAACACTATATTTATAAAGTTATGGGAAAAATATGTCTATGAGACTCACAGACATGGGGCAGAGCTGCTACTGGTTCTCCCTGTGCCCAGCCGCTCACGAGGTGCCTCTGCGAGGGATGGCAGGTTCTAGCCCCTGGCCCGCCACCCCAGCAGAGCCTCGCAAACAAGCCAGACGACCCCCCCACTCCATGAGGGCCTCCATTTTCCATATCCGGACTTTGTATGTCCACCTCTCAGATTCGGCAGCAAATATTTCACATTTGTTGTTTTTATATCATTACTCTTCTCTCTAGTCTTGTGCTAGTAAGTTAAGGCTATTGGGCATTTGAAATATGATCAGTCTGAGGACTGAAATTTTTATTTAATTTGAATACAGATTTGCATGTTACATTCAATTTAATTATTGAGAGAAAATGTAAATTTGTTTGGAACAACTTGGTTACATATATCTATATTCCAAAAATGTTAATGTTATGATATCTAAATACAGACCAAGTAATTTTGATAAAAAATTTTAGCATTCAGGGGCCGGAGCAATGGTAGGGCAGATAGGGTGTTTGCCTTGCAAACAGCTAACCTGGGTTCGATCCCCATTATCTCATATGGTCCCCCAAGTGCCTCCAGGAGTAATTTCTGAGTGCAGAGCCTGGAGTAAACACTAAGCATTGCTGGATGTGACCCAAAAAGTAAAAAAAAAAGTTAGCAACTAAATTGAAATACTCTGTACATATAAAACATACACTAGATTTCAAAGGCTTTGTATGGAAAAAAGAGAATGTTAAACATTTTAATGCTGATTTTTTAATGTTGATTATAGTCTTAAAATTAAGAAGATTTTAATTCTTAATTTCTAAAATTCACAGCAAGCCTGGAAAGCTGCTCGTGCCGTATTTGATATGCCAAATACCAGTAACATTTATATTAGGTCATTCCCATGACCTAATATAATGGTTTGAGGCTCTTTATGTTCCTGGAGCAAGCGGATGCCTTTGGGTGCTACTAGCATGAGACAGGACATATGGATATGTTACTGGTGCCCGCTCTAGCAAATAGATGATGAACAGGAAGATCGTGATAGTGATAGTCTTAAAATTAAATAACTTAGATATATTAGGTTAACTGAAATATATTATAGAAATGAATTAAGTTACTTATTTACTTGGTATTATTTTCAATAACTGTTTCATATGTTCGGTGCTGCTCCAGCACCCTGGCCTAGAGTACCGGAAGCTCCCTGCCATTATCCCAAGGTCTCCTCTCTGCTCCCCAGCACCCTCAGATCATGCTTCTATTACTGTGTCTCACCACCTATTCACCCTTATTTATTTAAAAAAATTTTTTTTTGCATCTTGGGTTGCCCCCTGGCTTAATACTGCTTCTGGCAGTGCTCAGGGTGCCATGTGGTTCAGGGGATGGAATCCAGGCCTGCTTCATGCAAAATGTGCTCCGGCCCGTTATGAGCTTTCTCTTCTGCCCTGTCTTAAATTTTTAAATGTGGCTACTGGTTTAAAATTGCAACTTTATCCGGACTTATATTTCTTTTCTTTTATTGTCTCCCTCCCCACCCTTTCTTTGTTGTTGTTAATGATATTCTTTGATCCACACACGTGACTACTTCTCAAACATTTTCAACCCTGGGGCTCACTGGGGATAGTACTTTAGTTCGGGAATTCACACACTTGGCTATGGTACTCACAGTCTACTTCTGTGCACATCTGTTTGCCCCAGCATGTCCTCTTAGTTAAGGCACACAAGTTATGGCTAGTGGTGCTCACCAAGGGTTCCTGCAGTGCTCACACATTTCCTGGCCAATGGTACTCCCGCATCTTGTAAGTTGCAGAGCTTGCCAGAGTTACTACCTTATTGTGGTGCTCACACTCTCACACACACACACACACACACACACACACACCTACACGGATGGAGCAACTGAAAATTCTTTGAAGTGTGAGGAGTCAGAGACTACTAGACAAGCTAAATCAGCCAGAATCACACTTGGTGCCTGTGGGACCTGGATGTGAACTGGGGGCCACATCCTTGCATCTCCTTAGGTGCTCTAAGTGCCTCTACTATTCCTCTAACTCCCGTCCTATATTGTTGCTAATGAAGGAAAACTTCATACATTTGATTTTTTTTGGGGAGGGGGAGGTAATACCCTGTGATGTTCCTGGCTTTGCACTCAGTAATTATTCCTGATGGTGCTTGAAACCATGGGATGCTGGGGTTCAAACCTGGGGCATGCAAGACAAGTGCCATACCTGCTGTTCTATCTCTCCTGCCATGTTGATCCATTGAGAGTGGATAGAAAATACCAGCTTTATGTTTATTTGGGGGCCATATCTGGCAGTGCCTAGGGGCTGTTTCTGCCTTTGTGTTCAGGAGTTACTGCTAGCAGTGGTTGGGGGCCATGCGGTGCTCAGGGAACTCAGCCTCCCACACACATGCACACCAAGCATAGCCCTTTGAGCTCTCTCTCAGACCAGGAGCAGCTATCTTACCCATTTATCTCTACATCATTTTAGCATATATTCTTTAAGAGAAAAGGAAACTTTTCTTGAACCACCATTATGACGTAGGTTTTCTTTTTGTTCCATAGACTTCAATGTCACTATCTTCCCCGTTCATCATCTATTTGCTAGAGTGGGCACCAGTAATATCTCCATATGTCCTGTCTCATGCTAGTAGAACCTAAAGGCATCTGCTTGCTCCAGGAACATAAAGAGCCTCAAACCATTATATTAGGCCATGGGAATGACCTAATATAAATGTTACTGGTATTTGGCATATCAAATACAACACGAGCAGCTTGCCAGGCTTGCCGTGCGGGTGGCATACTCTTGTAGTCACCTCTAAATAAAGCATTTTTGATGAACCTTAATGTCAAAAAGATGAATGATCATCTGTCACTTCATAATAGCTTTCTT
The DNA here is from genome assembly GCA_021461705.1 of Cryptotis parvus. Classification (NCBI taxonomy): domain Eukaryota; kingdom Metazoa; phylum Chordata; class Mammalia; order Eulipotyphla; family Soricidae; genus Cryptotis; species Cryptotis parvus. Next base: position 8,802 of record JAJIBD010000533.1, read on the forward strand.
TTAGCAAGAATTTGACTACGGGCATGAAGTGGCCTCTGAAGAATCTTTATCACCCTAATTTTCAGCAAACTATAAAATATTTTCATATATTCAATAGACAGCTGGAGGCTTACTGCAAAAACCAAAAAGAATAGACATCTTTCAGATCCTAGATCCCCTAAAGAGCAGGAGTTTGAAATTTTCTTCCTGAACCTTCCCATATTGCATATAAAAATGGTCATTCTAAAAAAGGCATGTACTCTTAAAATGTAATAATCAAATATCTTTGAATTTCTAATACATTGTTTAAACATAAAGATGATATATAGGGGAGGCACTCAGTGATGTTGCATATGTATAAAGTGCTGTCATTTACAGTTTTGTAAGGCATCGTGCCTAAGATAAAAAGTATTTTAAGATTAAAAGTACTTTTAAAAGGCATATGAGAAACTGACATAAAACTTCTTAACTTCCCTGTTAGCTCACATGTCATTAGTAAAAAAAATATGACTTTAATATAGCCTTGTTACAACATAACAAGCTTTAAGAGTTTCCAACATTTTCTAGTTAGGAGGAACTCTGGGGCTGGAGCCATAGCCCAGCGGGCAGGGCGTTTGCCTTGCATGCAGCTGGCCTGTGCCGGCCTGGGTTCGATCCCCAGCATCCCATATGGTCCCCCGAGCACCGCCAGGAGTGATTCCTGAGTGCAGAGCCAGGAGTAGCCCCCTGAGCATTGCCAGGTGTGACCCAAAAAAGCAAAAAAAAAAAAAGGGGGGTGGGGACTGAAGCGATAGTCCAGCAGGTAGGGCATTTGCCTTGCACGCAGTGGACCTGGGTTCAATCCCCAGCATCCCATATGGTCCCCCGATCACCGCCAGGGAGTAATTCTAAGTGCAGAGCCAGGAGTAACTCCTGTGCATCACCAGGTGTGACCCAAAAAGCAAAAAATAAATAAATAAATAAATAAAATAAAATAAAAATAAAAGGGGGTGGAGTAATAAAATAAACTTCGTACTGACTGAAAATGTTTTTTTTCAAAGTAAAAACAAACATGGGCCGGGCGATAGCCCAGCGGTAGGGCGTTTGCCTTGCACGTGGCCGGCCTGTGCTGGCCGGGTTCGATCCCGGCATCCCATATGGTCCCCGAGCACCGCCAGGAGTAATTCCTGAGTGCAGAGCCAGGAGTAACCCCTGAGCGTCGCCGGGTGTGACCCAAAAAAAAGCAAAAAAAAAAAAAATAACAAAGTAAAAACAAACAAACCATGTGTATATTTGTGTGTCTACAGATACACAGACATGGTTTGACTTAGGGCCGTAAAAAGTGGGCAGATCCACATGACTTGATTTCAGAAGAGGGGCTGGGGGGCTTACAGATCTAGTATAGTTAGTTGGTACCTCGGTCACTACTTTTATGTTGAATTATATTTCCTCTTCTCCTTCCTTCTGCTGATGGTCTGATGACCAAGGAATCGCTCACATGCTCAGTTGTGGTACTTGCACATTTTGGGTTGGGAACTTACCAAGGGTCAAACCCCCAGGTTGTGGTCTCACACGCCCAAATGCAGCGCTTGCCAGGGGTCATACTCCTTTGGTTGCTATGTTTGAACATCTACTTGCCAGGAATTGTATGCTTTATCATTATTTGGATATGCTCGTCTGGCTGTGCTTAGGGTTTACTCCTGGTTCTGCGCTCAGGTATCTCCCTGGTGGGGCTCAGGGAACCATATGGGGTGCCAGGGCACCTGGGTTGGCCATGTGCAAGGCAATGCCTTACCCACTGTACTATCTCTCTGGTCCCAGAAGTTGCACATTTTAGTTGTGATGTTCACACATGGCTCACTGGGGTGCAGGAGAACATGTCAAGGTCCTGGCTATGATGCTTGCAGATCTCTTTAGTTGTGGTACTTGCTGTGCTCACATACTTTCTTTCTTTTTATTTTTAAAAAGCTTTATTTAGGAAGCCGAAGTGACAGCACAGTGGATAGGCATTTGCCTTGCATGCAGCTGACCCTGGTTGGATCCCCGGCATCCCATATGGTTCCCTGAGCACTGCCAGAAGTAATTCCTGAGTACAGAGTGAGGAGTAACCCCTGAGTATTGCTGGGTGTGACTAAAAAAAAAAAACCCACAAACTTTATTTAAACACCATAATTTACAAAGTACAAAAATTTTCACAATATAGTATTAGAAAGATTCATCGTTCAACACCAGTCCCAACACCAGTGTGCCCCCCACCACCACCAGAGACCCTCATTTCCTACCCTCCCCATCCCCATGCCTGCTCCCTTAGCTAGCACTAATTATATTGACCATTACAGCCCATATAAGGGAATGGTATTGATAAAGTTGTGACTTTTTTTGGGTTGTTATGTGCGAGTCTGGCTGATTTCTGTTATTGCATTCACTTTCTGAGTTTCTAGAATAGAGTGGGTTTCTACTAGTCAACCCCAGACCCACCACCACTGCATATACAGTGACAACACTTATTTCAAATTTTTCTCAACTTCTGTTTGAACTTCTCCTACGCATATCCTAAATAATCTATTCTATATTGCTTGTTGGGGCTACTTCTCTAAATACATACAGTAAATATAATCTTAGACAAAAGTCAATGGAGATTATAAAATTTCCATTGTGCCATTTGAGCCCACTATATAGGAAATTATCCTTATGTTCCCACAGACTGCATATCGTGCCCACACACTTGTGATTGAATGCCCAGTACTTAATTCTATGAAATGTGATGGGATACCTGGTACATCAGTATTCCAGGCTTTGGGATATTGCAGGGCCACAAAATATCCAAGTGCCACAAAGAGAGCCAGCAGCGCTCTTCCGTGCATGTGTCCCTGGATCATGGCCAAGAGCGCTGGCAGCAGTTCTGGGTAGGCCCACTGGGCCTTCCAGAGAAGACCAAGATGGGGGGAAGGGGCCCCAGCTCCAGATCCATGGAAGCCTGGTGAGTTTTGCCACAGAGACCTGCATACCCGTGCTTGAAATCGGCTTCTCTCTTAGATGGTTCTCTGACCAGCTGGGTCACACACTTTCTCTGCAGCGCTTACCCACACCTGGCGGCACTGCAGCCAGAGTCATTTCTGGCACTAGGGCTTGCAGACAGTAGAGATGCTAGGCACAGACAGAGCTATCATAATCCTGCTCAGCACTTCAGGGTAGCACTGGAGTTGAACTGTAGCCAGGGAGCCGGTGACTGGCATGAGGGAAGATGGGAGAGCCATAGACAGGGGCACCAAGATGAGCACATAGAATGAGTAGTAGTAGATGAGAAATGAAGGAAAGGAAATAAGGCAGAGACATTGTTGAAGGAGGCAAAGGAGAAGGGGGAAAGCATCCTTTTGAAGAGTTAGCAGAAAATTATAGTTTTGAAGAAATTAAAAAAAGACAAAAATAAGCAAGAGTGGTAGAGGCTTTATTTTATTTTGGTAAAGACTTAAGAATCTGATAGTGGAACTGTAGCAACAGTACAATGTTGAGGGTTCTTGCTTTGCACACAGTTGACCCAGGTTCCAGGAATAAGTACTGGACACCACTGGATGTGACCACAAGAAGCCAAGAAAAGAATCCACTAGTGAGAACATATCTCAGGTCTTTGCATTGCCTGTGTGACTAGGTGACTTCCAAGAACCAAGAGTTGAATGAGTGTAAGAAAGCATCGTGAATTATTTCCAGAAGGGATGAGTCAAATTCTTTAGGCATTTGTAGAACATACATTCTATACAGTGATCCCTTTGCTGTTTTAGGATGAAAGTATATATGAATAATATACAAATAACTGTGTCTGGCTATGTTGACAAAACACTTTACAAAATCAGGCCACAAGGCAGATTTGGCCCATAGGCCCCAGCTTGCCCCTCTTTGGGTTCAATCGACGTCTAACCTAGACTTAGTTGTGTGTGAGAATTATCTTTTTGAGAATTTCCAATATCCTTCATTTTGTTCTAATCCCTTATTTGTTGATAATAACAAAAAACCAAACAGACCCGATTTCCAGGATGTCCATAAAATACTAAATAGTGGATGCCACTATTCTAAGAGCATGCCATTTGCTATAGAGTGGAATTAGTGAACAGTCAACCGAGACAGCTGGTTAAGTGAGCTGCCAACAGGGCAAGAGCTTTAGGACCAGGCTCCATTTATTCCACTTCCTCCACAGAAAACAGAACTTGCTGTTGTCGGGGCAACTACTTGTAGGATGTTGAATTTGTTGTCTGGTGATTTTTCACAAAGTGTGAAGCTGAGTGACAAAACCATGCATATGATCAGGAAATTAAAATTTCTTTCAGGATAGAATACCAACCACCACACTTTTCTTTCGGAATGAACTATCATAGTACTCTAAAGTAGTTTGGTTTCCTCAAGTCATGCTGTGTGCCCCTTTACAGTGTCTTAGTCCACAAGAGACCACATGTGCAATGTCGTCTGTACTACCACGTATGCGATGGTGGTCCCCATAGCCTAGACCATATAGCTTAGGTGTGTGTTTGCATCTGCCGCCTAAGTTTGTGTAATTATACTCTAAAATGTAGTTCATACAGTAGCAAGAGTATCAATAAAACATTAAAAATTATTCATAAAGAATACATCCTGTTGTTAGATGACACATGACTATAATTAGAATGAAACTGGGATTTGTGACCTTCTTCACGGTAGGCGAAACTCCTCGGGATTTTCTGCTTTGTTTCAGGAGACTTTTCAAACAGCAGTTCCACTCTTCCCCTAATAATCTTTGAGTAAAACCCTTTCAAGCTTTTCTATCTATTGTATGCAAACTGCTTACTGCCTCCCTATACTAGTTAACTTTATAAAAGGAATAAAATAGAATTTTCTATACGAGTAGGAAAGAAAGCAATGTTGTAGTTCTTTCTGTACAGGTGCTGAAAAGGACCGGCAGTTGCTCAGATTTCAGTTCAGTCTTGTCCACAGTGAGGGTTGCAGCCAATTGCTCCCACCTTGTGTTACCTTGTGGCCCACACAAACTGCCTCTGCAAGTTTTTAAATTTTTACCTATTGTTCAGATTCATCATATTCCTCCTATTAGCATGATGTTTATCTCCATATGTGAAATGCTATCCCTAGTCTATTGTGTTAAGGGCATTTGATTCTTTCCTGAACTTATTAGCAATATAAAGAAAACAGTGTATATTACAGTGGTTCTCAAGCTTGAATGCATGCTATAATCACCAAGAGGGATTGTGAAACTACAGTTTACTGGACTTTATCTCAGAGTACCTAATCCATTATTTCTGTGGTGAAGTTTGAGAATCTGTGTTATTAACAATTCCCCCACGTGAAACTGCTGTGCCAGAACCAAAATTATTTGCTGCAGTAGAGCTCTGAGATAAATGGTGGTGCTCTTATTTCCTTTGATATAAAAGAAGAAAGAAGGTGTATCTCAGTTTGTATCTCTACACTGCTTATAAGTACAGTTCAAAATACTACATTACTGGGCAGAGTGATAGTGCAGTGGGGGAGGGCTTTTTGTCTTGCGTGCAGCCAACCCAACTTTGATCCCTGGCATCCCATATGGTCCCCCTGAGCACCACCAGGAATAATTCCTGAGTGCAGAGCCAAGAAAAAACAAAACAAAAACCCCTACACTACTAAAAGCAACTTATCTGTATGTTGACACCAGACTTGAACACATGGCTTAAAACTTTAGACAGACAGCACCATGAGAAATAGTACCAGAGTAAGGTACTTGTCTGGTATGTGACCAACCCCTGTTCAATCCCTAAAAACAGAGCCAGGAATAATCCTGAGCACTGCTGATGTATTCCCAACAATATCACACCCAGAAAAGTTGACTGAAAGCAGTATATGGATAACCTATCACAGAGGTGAAAGGCTCTCAACTGGGCCCAAGGCCAGGATTCATTTTCCTAAGAGTTAGTCAGATTCTTTGAAAGAAATATTGAATGCCAAATGCTTCTTTAGTATTAGGATAATCATTTACTCATTCCTTTATTTTTCAGTTATGTGCAACGATGAAGAATGATGTTTCCACGAAAAGATTTTAATAGTTACTTGGTGTGAAGTTACATACAATAAGGCAATTATTTTTATATCATTTCTTTATCATAAAAGTGCAACATTTTATTTCTTCACTCTAGGAACACATTTATCAACAGATATTTGTTGACAAAAGAATTAAGTGTTCAACTTTACAAAACAGAGTCTACCTCTTATCCAATCTAAGTTGCCTCTGTCAGGGAGAGATGACATGGTATTGGGAACTCCAAGGGAGGGGAGGAATGAAGAGGTGTTCAAAAAAGTGCACGAGGAGCCACAACGATAATACAATAGGGAGGGCATTTGCCTTGCTTGCAGCCAACCCAGGTTCAATGCCTGGCATCCCACAAGGTCCACCGAGCACCACCAGGAGTAACTCCTGAGTACAGAGCCAGGAGTAACCCCTGAGCATTGCCAAAAGTCCAGAAAAAAAAGTGCAGGAGAGAGGTGCAGTTTTGCCAAGGAACTTCTGCCCAAGTATCTGCTTAGGACTGACCAGGCCTAATAATTGTCTGCATCAGAATGCACAGCCTAGTGGACAAATGGGACAGAGACCCAGACTCCAGCCTACTTATCAAGCCAGATCTATGAACATGGTTCTGCTACACCACAAAGAAAAAGTTTGCCCAATTTTCCCAAAGACATCTGATAAGCTATTAGCAGCTTCTGAATATTCTCACCATTACTAGTCATCCTTCAGCTAAATATTAGTTTCTGGTATCACCTATATGGCAGCCTGTGGTAGAGTATCAAGAATTTTTTTTTTGTTTTTGCCCATCAGCAGAAGACTAGAATATTTTCTGAAACTTCCTGTGAACAGTGGAAAATAGCGTTATTTAGTAGATTCAGGACTGATGAGGTAAACCCACCAGAACCATACCTTATTGAACAACTGAAATAATTTGAGTATTTTGCTATTAGCATTTGCTTTTAGCACCGGTGATTTTGTCATCACAGTACTGAACAGAGGATACTACGGATTCACACAATCGAGCCATTTCCTTCATCATGTGCTCTCTGGAATTTAAAGAAAAAAAGGAAACAAAGGTCTAGTTTCTTTGGGGTCTTATTTTTGTCTATCTCATTGTCCCTAGTACTTAGCACAATCTCAGTTAGTAAACCCTCAGCAAACATATTTTGGTTTTATTTTAGGCAGAGTGGTAACATCTGTGTTCACGCCTTACTCCTGACTGCTCTCAAGTAAATATATTTTGATTGAACAAATGAATATTAGCATCAATAAGTCTGTTCAATTCTCTGTTCAGTTATTTCATAAAAATTAAGATTCTTGGATTGGAGTGACAAGTCAGGGGCTGAACACATGATCTGTACATGTGTTCATGTTGGTTTGATCCCAACTCCCAACATTGCCCGGTTCTCTGACTATCTCCTGAGGTTGCTCTTGAGCACTGAGCAGAGAGTAGTCTTCAGGTATCTCAGGATATGGCCCCAAAATCAAACAAAAATTAAGATCCAGGGCCAGAGTTTAGTACAATGGGTAGGGTGCTTGCCTTGCATGCAGCTGACCCATGTTTGATCCTGTCATACTGTTTGGTCCCTCTGAGCACTGCAGGAGTAACCCAAGAGCACGAGAGCCAGGGATAAGTGCTGAGCACTGTTGGGTGTAGCCCCAAATCAATAAAAAAAATTAGATTCTATGTTGATATCCTAACAAAATTTATTTAAGAAGACTACACAAAAAAGTTGATTTCAGATTTTTAAAAAATCTAAATGCTAAACTCAAATTAGTATTCAACTTCAGATTAACTGAGATTTTTCTCACTTGGAAGTCACTTTTTACTTGGAATAAAAATGTTTTCTGTCATCACCATCTGCTTCCTTCATTTGACTTTTTGTGTTTATTTTTTCAAATAATCTTTGAAAAATTATTTGATTGTTGATTATTTGAGGTTATTCCCTGTACCAGAATGCTAGTACCATGGGTAGCATTTGCCTTGCACACAGCTGACTAAGGTTTGATCCCCATACTACATAGTTCTTAAGTTTTTGTTTTGTTTTGTTTTGTTTTTTGCATTTTGGGGTCACACCCGGCAATGTTCAGGGGGTTTCTCCTGGCTCTGCACTCAGGAATCACTCCTGGTGGTGCTCAGGGGACCTTATGGGATGCCAGGGATAGAACCTGGGCCAGCACAGGCCAACCGCGTGCAAGGCAAACACCCTGCCTGCTGGGCTATCGCTCCGGCCCCATACTCCATAGTTCTTGAAGTGCACCCTGAACACTGCAACAAGTGATTCCTGAGTACAGAGCCCTGAGTAAGTCCTGAACACTGCCAGTATGGTCCAAAAACATAACAACAAAAGTCAGGCTGTTCCTGGCTCCATACTTGAGTGTCACTCCCGGTGGTGCTGGGGATTGAACCTGGGTTTCCTCCATGCAAAGCACCTACTCCAACCTATCATCTCTCTGCCCCATTTATTTTGTCTTGATGACACTGGCTCATTAATTGATTAAAAGATGAAGTCAGGTTTCATCTAGCTATTTTCATCTGCTTAAAATATGTGACCATCTTTTTGACAGTCACACAGTTGTGGAACTCTGGAAAGTTGGAAGATATATGTCTTTCATACAGGTGTTTACAACTGAGCCAACATCTGAGAGAGGGTCTCTAATTCTGCTTTCTCTCCTGCTGCTCTCATTCTACTATATAGTTTGTTAATGCCTCATTTTAAAAACAAGCCTTTGAGCACTCAGTTTCCAATTAATTCCCCTTGAACAGAAAGTGGACAATTTCTGCCCACCATGTCTTCTTTAGCTTGTGTGTGTGTGTGGGGGATGGAGGGGGGCTACTGGGACTGGCCCCAGAGCCTCACACATGAGTCATAAGCCCTGTATCTGAGCCACATCCTTGAACCCATATTTTAATTTACTATCTCCAGATTAGAGCAGTTCTTTGGGGCCGGGGTGATAGCCCAGTGGGTAGGGCATTTGCCTTGCACGCGCCGGCATATGCCGACCCGGGTTCGATTCCCGGCATCCTATATGGTTCCCCGAGCACCGCCAGGAGTAATTCCTGAGTGCAGAGCCAGGAGTAACCCCTGAGCGTCGCGGGTGTGACCCAAAAAAAGCAAAAAAAAAAAAAAAAAAAGAACAGTTCTTTGAACTTTTGACCTGCACTTCAATATCCCCTGTCACAGCTATAGTGGATTTTGTTTTTTTATGGCACTAAAAATCCTGTTACGTGTCCCAAACTCTCCAATATATATTCATTTCTTTTTTAATATTTTAAAATTTTTCAATATTTTTAAACTTTATTGAAACACTGTGATTTAAAATTTTTTCTTCTCAGTATAGTGTCACAGGCGTTATTGTTCAACACCAGTCCCACCACCTGTGTGCCCCCTACCACAACCAAAGGCCACTGCCTCCCAGCCACTCCCCATGCCCACGCCAGCTCCTCTAGCTGGCTACAACCACATTGATCATTGCCACATCATACATTTATTTCACATACATACATTTACATGCCTACATGGCATGCCACTGGGGCCCCTGCTCTGGGAACTGCTTAATTTTCCCTAGTGGAAGTAGTTTTGTGATTTGACTTGCAGACATGGGGCAGAGATGCTACTGGCTCTCCCCTGTGACCAGCCGCTCATGAGGTGCCTGGGAGGGATGGTGGGTTCTAGCCCTGGCCCACCATCCCAGCAGAGCCTCGCAACAAGCCAGAAGACCCCCCCACTCCATGAGGGCCTCCATTTTCCACATCCGGACTTCTCTCTCGTCAGACCTCCACCCAGCAGACCAGCCTATCAGCGCCCGGCTCATCGAGTTCCACCCCTGCAGCAGTCTTTCTTAAATCCGGCTCAGGTATGCCGGTCCAGAGACTTGCAGACATGGGGGCAGAGCTGCTACTGGCTCTCCCTGTGACCAGCCGCTCATGAGGCGCCTGGGAGGGATGGTGGGTTCTAGCCCTGGCCCACCATCCCAGCAGAGCCTCGCAACAAGCCAGAAGACCCCCACTCCATGAGGGCCTCCATTTTCCACATCCGGACTTCTCTCTCGTCAGACCTCCACCCAGCAGACCAGCCTATCAGCGCCCGGCTCACGCGGCCTCTTTGCGGCGCGCCGGTTCATCAATAAATGCTGGACTTAGAGGTGCCTACAAGAGTATGCTACCTGCATGGCAGAGCCTGGCAAGCTACCCGTGTTGTATTTGATATATGCCAAATACCAGTAACAATTATAGACCTCATTCCGGAATGGATTGGGGCTCTTTATGTTCCCTGGAGCAAGCAGATGCCTTGGGCTCTACTAGCATGAGACAGGACATATGAAGATGTTACTGGGGCCCGCTCGAGCAAATCGATGATGAACGGGAAGACAGTGATACAGTGAAGACAGTGGAAGTAGTTTTGTGATTTATTGTACTGGGTGGGTTCAGATCACTCCAGAGCTGGAAGCTCCCTATATTTCCATACCTTAGAAAGAGGAGGGGAAAGTGGCAAAATTATCACTTCCATTTTGCCTAATAGCGCTTAGCAGCAAGCAGTTCATCAATAAATGCTGGATTTAGAGATGACTAAAGTATGCTACCCACACGACAGAGCCTGGCAAGCTACCCGTGTCGATTATTGTTATGCCAAATACCAGTAACTATTATAGACCTCATTCCCATGACCTGAGGGAATGGTTTGAGGCTCTTTTATGTTCCTGGAGCAAGCAGATACCCTTGGGCTCTACTAGCATGAGACAGGACATACGGAGATGTTACTGGGGCCCGTTCAAGCAAATTGATGATGAACGAGAAGACAATGATACAGTGATTTTGCCTATTCTGAGATTTTTTAAAAAATAAAATGTGAATGGAAGAAAATATTAATAACTTCATATATAACAAGTAGATAACCTCATGTATCATTTATATATCAAATTCATTGAATCACTATTTAGACACTACAAAATTTCTAAGTTTATTTCTTATGTATCAGATACAGCATATACTGGAAAATATATTCTGCTAGAAGAAGACATGAGAACTATTAAATACATTGCATATAACAGGGATAATATGTGAGTTAGATTGATCTAAAAGTTATCTCTGTTGTATTTTTTTCTGCTTTTTTTGGTTACACCCAGCAACGCCAGGTGTTACTCCCTGTCTCTGCACTCGGTAATTACTCCTGGCAGTGCTCGGGGGACCATATGGGATGCCCGGGATCAAACTCAGGTTGGCCGTGTGCAATGCAAATGCCCTACCTACTTGCTTTTGCTCTGGCCCCTATCTCTGTTGGTAAGTATTTATGCAGATAATTACTGCTATGGCAATAAAGTGGTCTTTAGAGTCAAGTGGATTGGTTATGCACAAAATATTGGTTCCTCAATTTAATAGCCAGGTGACTTTTGGCAAGAAAATCTACCGCTCCAATTTCTTTACTCTTAAAATTGGAAGTATATATTGAATTGTACAGTTTTTATAATCCAGCCTAGGTTCTCAAAAATCACTGCACTATGTAAAATGACATTTTGAAAACCAGAGCATTTATGGAAAATAATAAAATTGGGATTGGGATATAAAATGAAAAATATTTCTGAGTTGCATGAAAAATTATAAAACCTCATAAAATGATAGTTTTATATGCTGAGTTAAGAAAATACCTGAATTCTATAATAAGGTATTTCACCCTTAAAACATCTACATTTACTTGTAGAAGTGGGTATCAGGAGGTAAAGTTGTAGAAGTAAAGTCCTCTAATCAGATATAAATATAAAAAGATGTAAAGAAGAAAAGCAAATGTCATTGACTAAAGTAGCTTGAGGATATTTGAATTTGTATATTTAAGCAGTTCTACCCACTTCAGTTCAGCTGTAAGTGACTGAATTCATTTAGTGGTTTTGTTAGCTAAAATGGCAAATTGCTTATTTTTCCTTATCTTTTGGATCTCAAACTCTTAAACCCTTGTTGGGCCCAATAATCTCTATTTCTGGGTATTCACATTCATGCATAATCCCTGTCCACGTTGTAGCAGGGACCATGTGTGACCAATGAAGTACAATATAGCATAGTGATGGCAGGCCACTTTGAGATTATTTTATTGAAGGACTGGAGGGTCTGTCTTGGAATTTTTCTTTCTTAGACTGTTTACTCAAGGGAAAGTTAGTACCATGTCATGAGCACACTCAGGCATAAGAACTTGAGATCTGGTGGCAAGGGGAGTACAGCAGGTGGGTGCTTGCCTTGTATGCTACCGACCAGGGTTTGATCCCGGCATTCCATAGAGTACCCCAAGTCTGCAAGGAGTGACTCTTGAGTGCAGAGCCAAGATTAACTTCTGGTGTAACCACCAGGAGTAACTTCTAGGTGTGGCCCAAAAATCTAATCAAACCAAACCAAAACAAAAACCAAAAACTAAAAAAATAACTTGAGATCTTTGACTACCAATAAGATGAGTGATCTTGGAATAGATTTTAAGACAGAAGATAACTGTAGTTTTCACTCACTACTACTACAACTTCATGAGAAACTAAGCCACAACCATCTATATAATCACTTCCAGATTCCTGCTCCACTGAACTGTGAAATAATCATTTGTGTTTTGTTTTATTTTATTTTTTTGCCTTTTTGGGTCACACCCGGCAATGCTCAGGGGGTTACTCCCTGGCTCTGCTCTCAGGAATTACTTCTGGCGGTCTGCAGGGAACCATATGGGATGCCGGGATAGAACCTGGTCGCTCACATGCAAGGCAAATGCACTACCTGCTATGTTATCGCTCCGGCCCTTATTTGTGTTTTAAAGTGCAAAAAATTTAGAGTCATGTATAACAAATAACTCACTCAACTTAACTCAGATCCTGTCTCACTGCTAACTTTACTGGCCTCTTCTATAACAAATCTCTAAAGTTGTGATTATCAGAATACAGCCCTGGGTAATAATGATATTGTTATTTATAGTAAATACACTTATTCATCTTCATCCATTGAAGGCGAAATATGTATTTTGTTCTCTTAACAAATTCTCGTTAAGTAAAACTGATCACTTGATCACTTGATATCCTGTTATTCGTCGATTTGCTCGAGCTTGCACCAGTAACATTTCCATTTGACCCTATCACGTGCCAATGTAGCACAATGGCATCTGCTTGCTCCAGGAATACAAAGTGTTTCAAACCGGTCTTGACAAAGAAGTCTGACCACCTTGTAGGTGGGTGGCCACATGATCTTTTGACATCCCGTGGGATCCAGTCAATAATGGCTCTAATCCAGCGGTCGTCTCCAAATTGCATTACACGTTCAGCCCATCTAATTTTTGATGCCTTGGCAAATGAGACAGTGTCCCTGATTCTTGATTGTCGATGGAGGTCGGAACTCCGGATTCCTTCTCTCACTTGAGTGAGGTGTGATATTCCAATCATAGATCTTTTAATTCCTCTCTGGGAGACCCGAATAGCATTCTCATCCTGCTTTCGTAGGGCCCAGGTCTCTGAGGCATAAGTTAATGCAGGGAGAATAGTGGAGTCGAAGAGATGTGCCTGGAGCCAGAGGTACTTTGTCCTTTTTAGCCATTTCTTCGATGCTCTTGAAGGCATTCCATGTCACTCTCTTCCTCCTGTGCTGCTCAAGTTTTAGGTCGTTCATCATATTGAATTCTCTGCTGCATTCAGAGATGTTTGTTCTGTTGAGGGTGAATGGGGCATCTGGAACTAGTTCGTTTCTCATGAACATTGTTTTGTTGAGATTCAGCTGGAGATCTATCTTTCCACATTTTCAGTTGAAGTCAGCCAACATTTGTGCCACTTGGTATTATTTGTGCCTTTGGTTTCTAATGTTTGGTATTATTAGAACAATGTCATCAATGAAGCAGAAGTTGCTGACCGTCTATCTTCACTCCTATTTCTTTCCTTTCCATTCTAATTGTCACATGTTCTCAAGAGTGGCTTTGAAGAGTTTTGGTGAAATGGTATCACCCTGCTGAACCCCTCTTTTGACATCAATGATCACTTCCTTGTAGAATGGTGAGATCCTGGTGGTGAATCCGTAATACAGTTCATGAATTATTGAGTAATTCATGATGTGTTGGGTTTGAACGTTCCATTCTAGGCCATGGGTCCCGATGTGGAGTTCTTCGGCAGATCTTCTCAGTCCTATCTTGGCATTAAAATCACCAACTATGATCTTGTAGGTGTGATCTTCTTTATAGAACTTATCCAGTTCCATGTAGAATTTCTCAATTTCATCTTCCTTGTATGTGGATGTTGGTGTGTAGACAACGAAGATAGAAACTGCTGGTAGTGGGCCAAATCTCTTCAAGTATAATCGCCCTATCTGGTTTGTTAGGCATTCAAATGAATCAATGCTCATGGCCAGGTTTGTGTTGACAAGAACACCAATACCACCAAGGCCTCTTTTGTCGCATGTTCTAAGGAATAGTTTTTCTCCGGTGTCAAAAACAGCATGATGCAATTGACCCCTTCTTGTCTTGGTCAGACCATTACGTCTTGATCTTTTGTGCTTGCACCATCAGGTCCTAGATATATGCTTCTGATGCCAGCATATGTGCATTGAAAGTACAGTCATTTTAGTCCTTCTTTGTTTTGGCATCCTAGTTTGGCCCTGAGATTTTATCATCCTCTCCTTGCTCATCCTTCTTAGTGCTGCCATATTTAGGGCTCTTTCAGGTTCAGGGAATAAACATAGTTTTTACTGGTTTTGGCATATCGAATACATGTCGGACAGCTTGTCAGGCTCTGCCGTGGGCAATATACTCTCAGTAGCTTGCCAGGCTCTCTAAGAGGGGTTGGTAGAATATTCTTGGTAATTTAGCAGCTGCAAAGTGACTGCATGCAATGGGAAGAGCTGGTAGCAGCTCTGACTGGTGTATCTGTGTCTGTGTTTCAAGCATTCCTGGGCTTGAAATACTTTCCCTCTGAAGGGTGGGTCTCTGTAGGAGGTCTCTGACAAGCCAGGCTTGATATTGGCTTAGTCTCTTGGGTGGAGCTCTGATGAGGTGTGGAGTCCGGATGATGAAAATTGCTGCCAGCATGGTGTGGGGGTTCCTCTGAGTTCTTCTTGATGCTCTATTGGGTTGTTGGGCTCAGGCCAGAATTTGCTCTCCATCTCTGACCTCTCATGGTCAGTGGAGTGCAGTAGTGCAATGGGGAGAGCTGGTAGCAGTTCTGCCTGGTGTATCTGTGTCTGTGGTGCAAGCATATCTGGGCTTAAAAATACTTTCTTATGAAAGGCGGGTCTCTCATTCTACTATGTAGCTTGTTAATACCTCATTCTATGCAAATGATGTAGAACTGAACTTGTGTTAATGAAATATATTTTTTGGAAAAGTCTGCTAAAAATGACAAACTGGCCGTCAGGAAAACCAACCACTATTAGAAGCATGGGACCGAGAATCTCAAACACTGATTTCTGGGTATGGGAGAGGGGTTAGAATCTGATTCAGTCATCAATGACCAATGCTTAATCAATCATGCCTAAGTAACAAAGTCCCCATAAGCCCTAAAAGTGTTCAGTGCTCTAGGTACTGCTATACGGCCCCAAACTTCACAAGGACAGAGTCATCTCAACTCAGGATCTTGCTTTTGTAAAGCTCTTTATCTGTTGATTCATATTCTGTGTAATAACTGATAGTTTGGAGAATAAACTGATTTCTAGAGTCAGTGAACTGCACTAGAAATTAATTAACTTCAGGGAAGTGACCTATGAAACCTATGATTTATAGACCTGTTGACTAGTAGCACAGGCAACATCCTGGACTTTTGATCAGCAGGAGAGTAGGGGGTAATCCTGTCAGACTGAGCCCTTAACCTTTGAAATTTGATGTTATCTTCAAGTAGGTAGATGTGAGAATTATCGTGAGTTATAGAACACCCAAGTGGTATCAGGAAATTGACTGTGTATAAGGAATTGGAATTGGTGTCAGAATTGTAGTCAAATTCTCTTCTCCCTCCATAGTCCATTTCCTATTTGTTATATCTTTGTTCTTTATCTCCAGGCTGATATAATCCAGGAAAATTGTCAGTCCACATTTCACTATATACTTTACCCTTCTACTTGAATGTTTTCCACACTCAAACTCAATCAATTCAAAATAAAATTCCCAATATGCTCATTCTTCCTTTTCTGATTGTCTTGAATTATCCCAATTATTATAAATCTATCCAGTTAATCAAAGCCAAAATCTTAGAGCAACATCATTTCTTCCCCTTTCCTAAACAGCTATCTGCCTAAGATGCCATGGGGAATAACTGACTTTCTTGTTTTCTTTCTGGGCTACACTCTCAGGTGTTCAGGTCCTACTCAGAACTCTGAGCAGGAGTTCGGGACTATATGTAGTGCCAGTGAGCTAACCAGGCTCTGATACCAAGTATGTGCTTGACTTGTTGAACTCTCTCTCCTTCCTAAGGATTGTCAATTTAAGACAATTTAAGGCATATTTTGAATTTGTCTAAAATTCTCCTTCCTTACCATGATAATCATTATCTACTTCTGACCTGTTCCTAGCACCCAAGAAATGTCAAGTTCTGAAACTGATTATCTAAATTTCTCCTTCCTTTCCATGATAATTATCTCCCCTAAACTACTAAAAGCAGCTTCATACTTGCTATCTCTTGGCACTGCCAAGCCATTTCTCACTATAATTTGAACGAACTTTTAAAAACACATCATAATATTCTGCTAATTAAAGTTTTTCAGTAACTTTATAATGCAGTTGAAATCAAAACCCTTATGTAGCTTATATTTCCCAACTGTTTGATATTATTGCATTTGCTTTTAACCCTCGCCTATGTGTTTTTTTTTTTTTTTGGGTCACACCGGTGATGCTCAGGGGGTTACTTCTGGGTCTGCACTTAGGAATTACTCCAGCAGCGCTTGGACCATATAGGATGCCAGAGAATGAACGCGTGTAAGACAAGTGCTGCATGCAAGGGCAAGTGCCCTATCCACTGTACTACAGCTCAGCGCCCCCTCCCCCAGCCATTGTAGTACTATCCCTGTGCTATGAGATGAACACTTTCTTAGTTGTGTGGGTAGAACTGAGCATTGAGACTTCTTAGAGTGCAAAAACAAGTGATAATTTGTCTGCAACTGAACTGGGCATTTGTTTTAAAAGAGGAAAGGAGCTGGAAAGATAGTCTCTTGTCTTCCCGTTGTTCATCGATTTGCTCAAGCAGGAGCCAGTAACATCTCCATTGCTTGGGAATGAGGTCCATTATTGTTACTGTTTTTGGCATATCAACACATCACCACAGGTAGCTTGCAAGGCTCTGCTGTAGCTCTGGGTTCAACCCAGGGGGCCAGTATTTTTCTCTGCCAGACCACCAACCATACAGGGCCCATGGGGCAGAGCCATGGGTGTAGACAAGCCTGTCTCCTGTCTGTTACCTGCCGACACAGCCAGGCACCGTAGCCACACCCTGCAACACCTCTAGGGGTAGGGGGAGAGATAGTACAGTGGGTAAATTACAGTGGGTAAAGTCTTGCCTGGATCCTGAGCAGTCGGGTGTGGTCCAAAAAAACCAAAAAAAAAAAATTAATGAGAGAACGAACTGTTTCTTTTTAAAGAATAACTTATTCTTGGTGACTATTTCTACATAATTCTTTTTTAAAAAATCTCATTCTGGATGGATCGTGTCTCTGAGTTAACAGCAAGAGGGCATAGTTTTGGGGCAAATATTTCAAATATGTCTCACAAAAAATATTCTGTTCCATTTGTTGTGAACTTTGTGAGGAAGACACACATCTTATGGGACTTAAGAACAAAGATGAAGTCACAATTTGAAATAAAAAATCAAAATTGCTGACTATTAAGGAGAAATAGTAACAAATAGTACTGGATGAATAGTTTGGGCAGCTTTAAACACTGGGGAAAACCCTGCATTCATGGTAGACAAAAGAGGATAAAAGGGGGAGAAAAGACCCAGTCAACTTGCATTCACCAACTGAATATGAATGAGGTAAGGGGGAGCCGTTTACTTCATTGGTACAGGTATGGGAAATTGCCAGACCATTTGGGAAGCTGGGTTTCTAAATAGGACTGCTTCTCCTCATGAGCTGGAGTTCAGAGTTCTTGTTTATGAGCAATGTTTGGTAAACTCACTGAGAAAAGAAGTTTATGGTGTTTGAGAAATAGTAAAGCAGATAGAGAGTTTGCCTTGCATGAGGCTAACCTAGGTTTGATCCCTGGCACCCATACAGTCCCCTGAGCCTGCTAGGAGTGATTCATAAACTCAGAGCCAGGTTAAACCCTGAGCACAGCCAGGCACACTCCTTCTCCAAAGAAAACAAACAAACAATAACAAAACCCCTAATAAACAATAACAACAAAATGATGGAGCCGGAGCGATAGCCTAGCGGGTAGGGCGTTTGCCTTGCATGTGGCCGGCCTGTGCCGACCGGGTTCAATCCCCGGCATCCCATATGGTCCCCGAGCACCGCCAGGAGTAATTCTTGAGTGCAGAGCCAGGAGAAACCCCTGAGCATTGCCGGGTGTGACCCAAAAAAGCAAAACAAACAAACAAACAAACAATAACAAAATGAAACAAACTTATGAGGTATATACACCAGTTAGCTCAAAGTAATAGCGCAGGGCTGGTTGGGATGTGGCAAAAAGGGAAGCTGAGTGGTCAGTCCCAGCGGCCTAATGCGATCCTGGCAGCTCTGCTTGTGGTCCCTGGAGATTTCTAAGCCTTACTGCAGCCAGGTTGAGCTCATGTGAGCACCGCAACCAATAGGGGAACCCTAGGCAAGCACTGTAACTAGAGATAATTTGTGCCTGCTTCAGTAGCACATATACTAAAATTGAACGATACAGAAGAAGGTAGCATGGCCCCTGTGCAAGGATGACACCAAATTTGTGAAGCGTTCCGTATTAAAAAATATTTGACCACGTTAGTCCTTCCCGCAGCACTACAACCACAATGTGTGGTACCATAATCCAGCATGAGTGCAGCCCTAGTTACTGCAGCTACAATAGAGGGAGGGAAAGGAAGAGATTTTACAAAAGTATCCGTGTTCAAACACACAGTGGAAACACCATCCGCACTTTTATTTTCATAGCAGCACTATTCATAATAGCCAGAGTCTGGAAACAAGAACTGATGACTGGACAAAGAAACTTTGGTACATCTACACAATGGAGCTGTTAGGAAAAATGAAGTTATGAAATTTGCCTAAACATGGATAGACATGGAGAGGATCATGTTGAATGAAATCCTGAAGGAAAAAGGACAGATATAGAATGACTGCATTTATTTGCATGACATATCATATATATATAATGATATATAATGATATATATCATATATATAATTATATATATAATTATATATATAATTATATATATATATATAAAATGATACCAATATCCAAGGTCAGGCGAAACATGGATCAGGAGGTCTTGTCAAGGGTGGAAATTACCACAAATGTGTGGGGAGTCAGAGGTTAGGTAAGACAGAAAAGGGAACAGTGTGGTAATAACTGTCAAAAGTGATAATACCAGCCTAGAACTGAGCATTAAGTATAGGCAAAAAGATACACATGATAACCTCTAAATATGTATTACAATCCACAATTGTATAAGAGAAGGGAGAAAGAGAGAGAGAGAGAGAGAGAGAGAGAGAGAGAGAGAGAGAGAGAGAGAGAGAGAGAGAGAGAGGCAAAGTGACTGCCATAGAGGCAGGCTAGGGGAGGGGGAAGGAATTGGGGAACATTGGTGGTGGGAATGGGCACTGGTGAAGGGATGGGCGCTGAAACACTATGACCGAAACCCAAACATGAACATCTTTGTAATTGTATATCTCACGGTGGATAATAAAATATTAAAAAAAAGTATCAGAGTTCATTTTACACCCCCTTCACCCCCTCCTCCCATCCCAAGAAAAAAGAAATAAAAGAGTAATACAAAGTTTGGAAGTTTGGGAGGCGCAGGAATCAGAGGAGAAATGTGCCCAAAGTCCAGTCTCGAAACAAGCCTACTCAGGAAACTTCTGTTGATTCCTCCAACCACCTTTTTTTTTTTTTTTCCTTTGTAGGTCACACCGGTGATACTCAGGGCTTACTTCTAGCTCTGCTAGGAGTTCCTGGCAGTGCTCTGGGGACCAGGTGGGATATTGGCATTGAACTGGGTAGGCTGCGTGCCAGGTAAAGACCCTACCTGCTGTACTATTACTTCAGCCACTGACCCCATTTTTAAAGCCTGTCTGTTTCAGACTTTTCTTTTCTTTTTTGGGTCATACCTGGCAATGCTCATGGATTACTCCTGGCTCCGCACTCAGAAATTACTCCTGGCAGTGCTCGGGGGACCATATGAGATGCGGGGATAGAACTTGGGTCAGCCCGCATGCAAGGGAAATGCCCTACCTGCTGTGCTATCACTTCGGCCCTCTAATAGACTTTCAATTCCACTTTCATTCCTATCTTCTGTCCTTTTCAAATATCCAATTTTGTCTGGTCCTCTTTCATTTTTAAATTAAAATCAACATTTTAATAAAAAAAAATGTTTTAAAGTTTATTTAAACACCATGGTTTTACAAAGTTATTCAGAATTGTTCTGAGCATTCAATGGTCTAACACTAATCACACCACCAGTGTGACTTACTCGCTACATAACCAGGCCTGCTCCCTTAACTGGCTCAAAACAATTTATTTTATGCAGCTTGCTACAACTAATAATGGAATTATAAAAAATACTCCAATAAAGGAAAATTTATGAAAATTGTTATATCTCACCATGGGGTTATTAAGTCACTGAGAGCTTACTAAGCTGTTCATTGCTGAGTGTTACTGTTTTTATTTATTGAGCTTCTTGGTCTTCTATGCTATTCTCCACCTAATTGGTGTGCCCCTACTGGGCTATCCATATTGTGGAATTTGGAGGAAGCTCAGCAGCATATACAAGCCAGGAACTCCAGGATCTGTAGAACTGGGCTCATGAATTTATATGGCTCAGGGTGTGGGGTGTGTGTTTGGCTGCCTGGTCTTCAGCAAGGTGGGGACTCGGCCTGTCTCCCTTCGCCCCTCCCTTCCCTGTATAACCCAGGTTGCCATCTTCTGGGATTAGTTGTGACTCTAAGGAGCTGAGTTCTCTCATCACAGGATGGTCTGGTGCTGAGTCTGGAACTGACTGGGGCCCACAAAATATATACCCAGGGAAGACCTTGGAAGGGATGTAAACAAAGAGAACCACCACCAAATCAGGGATAGAAAGAAATATTCTCAACTTGGTAGAGCATCTTGGCGGAAACTGCATTTTGTCCAAGACGCTTGCAGGCAATCTTGGAAGTGAGACTAGCACTGTGCAGTCCCTTGGAGCACCTCCTGGAGCAATCCCCAAACACTGGTTGAAGCAGTGCCATTTCTGACAAAGTCTTCTACAAAACCCCTGCAAGGGAGTGGGCTGGCCCTTAGTGTCCTGTCCAAACAACGTTGTGTCCCTAAATAGAGCCCTCTTTCAATTATTTCAAAGCAAAACCTAAACCAATTCAAGCTAAAATAGTATATCCAAGGTCTTTTACAAACATATTCACAGTAATTGGTGAGTTAAAGGACCTGACAATTCAATAGATGTAAAATTTCCATATTCCTATTTACTTTTTGTTTACGCTTTTTCTTGGAATAATTTAAAATTTTTATCTAATAGCCCTGTTGTTTACCAGAGCTCTTGATATGTGTCTTTTCCCCAGCAGCATAAAAGCATCATGACAAAGAGTACGTAATGGAGAATTTGCGCTTGTCAGAGTAAAAACAAGAGTAAATGTGTTTAATTTTGATCTAAATCCAATATCCTCAAATTTTGGTTGGTACAAGCAAAAATAATAAAAACAATATGATCAACTTGAACCCAGGTCAAGGGAAATCTGGCTTTTTTAATTTTTTTTTTTTTTTTTTGGGCGGGAGGAGGGCGCGGGGAAGGGGTTTTCAGCCACTCTTCGCTTGGGTAGCACCTAAGGTTTTCAGGACCACATTGGGTGCAGGGGATTGAATCCTGGTCAGCTGCTTGCCGGGGCTCACCCGTTGAACCATCTCTCTAGCTGCCCTCCCCCGCCTCCTTTTGAAAAAGGATTTATTCCAGTGTATATCCTCGATTGCTCACTTTAAATTTGCAGCTATGCCTGGGATAGGAGGATATTATTTTCAGTATATCTGCAAAAGAGTGCAGAGAAAGGCTAAAGATTCTGTTTGGCGCTGCAGGCAGATTTTGGTAGTTTTAAATAAATGGATTAAGGGCTTTTAGCCTTAAGGGGTGTCTTCTCTAGCCTATCCCCACCCCTTTCCAGCAAACTGCCTCAGAGTAGTATTGAGCCACCTACAGTTTCTATTTCTTTTCAATAGTTTAGCCCTTCAGCACAGATTACCTCCAGTTTGGGGCTAACTAGCACACCACAAGCTGTAGATGGCGGCGGAGGGCCCAGGGGTGTACTTTAAAAGAAAACCTAGAATTCATCCCATGCAAACGGAGTTACCCCTTCTCACACTGAGCTGCTCCAATAAGCCTTGGGGAGCCAACTGGCTTGCGCCCTGGTGCATCCCTTGAGAACGGGTGCTCCAGTTCTCAACCAGGGTCCAGAACTGGCGTCAACCAGGCTTGGAAGACCTGCTGCACCTCGAATTCCTTTCAGACAGCTGACGTCCCTAAACACCCCAGTCCTAACGGGTAGAGACCCTAAGGGAGAAAGCGCACAGTAATGGAAAAAAGCATTACGGCTCGGGGCGCAAATTCTGTGCGAATCAAACGTGGCTCCGCTGTTTCTGAGCTGTTTTTTGAACGACCAAGCTCTGTGGGAGCTAGAACAGTTCGGGGCCAGAGCAAATGATGCCGGGTTTCGGGATCGGATTTATTACGTCTATGCCCACGTTCCGAGGTGCAGGGTGGTCAAGCTTGAACAACACGCGAGCCAAACAGCGTTTTCTAAGCAAAGTGGCCAAATGGTCCCAGCCGCCCCGGAATGCTGCAGTAAGAAACCCGTCAGGGAAGGGACAGCCGGGTGCGACGCCACTCGGGAAGCGACGTAGGTCGTGGCCATCTTTCTCCTCTCCCTAGCGCGTTTGGCACGTAAGCTAGAAATGCAGAAAGCACACCCCCACACACACACACTTCCGCCCCCTTCTTAGTTTTAGGCGTCCAAGGAAGTGGGCGCCTCCTGGCGTAGGGAAAATGGCTTGGATGCGGCACGATCGCAGCCGCTTTTCATTTCCAGGACCGATTCTAGCCTTTCCTCAGAGTGGGGTTCTCTCTTTCTCTCAGGTCTGATCCAACCCCACAGGAAAAATGAACCACACACAGAAATGGGAAGGTAGAAGGTCGCAAGGGTCCGCTCTCAGTTAGGAAACTGACGCCAGCGACACCCACCGCAAGAGCCAGGCGGCCTCACGGACCGACAGACATACCCCGCCCCACCGGGTACCAGCCCACAGCAGAGGCTGGGACCGGAAGGCGGAGCCGCCAAACTTTCGCGCGAGACTCCTTACGAGACTTCCCAGAAAGCCTCAGGCAACATCTTCCAGGCGGCGGCGAAGCTGGTGGAGGGCGGGCGGGTGGGCGGGGCTTGTGCGGATATTTAGTGGCCCCGGAGGCCCCGCCCCAAGTCGGAAGTGACGGAGGCGAGCTCGCGCGTCGAAGCTCTATGGTTTGCCTCCCGTTCTTGAGTCGGGGAGATGGCCGCTGTGTAGTTAACAACGGAGCTAACTCCTGGGGACCGACCTTCGGCTTGGCAGGTAGGGCTCCCACTGCGTTCAAATCACTCAAAGGGCAGTGAACACTGAAGACGAATCCATATTGAGTCTTTTGTGGGGGGCGATGGTGCGACGGCGACCGGAGCACCCACGAGGCGTTCCGCCGTTATCTCGGTGTTTTTCCGTCAGTTCCCCTCAGGTTTTCGAGGGACGACGGGCCTCAGAGGGGGGGGGGGTGGGGTGAGGGAGAAGCGAGAAGAGCTCGCGGGCGCGTCCCCGCGGCCGCGATGTTGGCGCGAGAGCTGGAGACCGCGCGGCCTGGCCGTGCGCGTGCGCAGCGCGGCCTCGTCAGCCCTTCCCCCATTTTCTCGGCCCGGAGCCCTGCGCGCGCCCTGCCGCGAGCTCGCTCTGCGCAGGCGCCCTCGCTGCTTTCCCCCGCGCTCCGCCTCCGCTTCTCGCGGCTTCCTGCCGGGCATCTTGTGTTGGGCTCTCATTGGCTGGCGTCGTCGCCGCCGCTGCCCGGCCGTGCGGTTGGTCCGCAACTGGTGAGCGATCGCCCTGTTCTGGGTAGGTGGGCGGCTGGTCCCCGCGTCCCGCGGGCCTCTTTTTTTTTCCTTCGGGCTTCCTTCTCTCCGCCTCAAAACATTGTTTCTGCTTCGAAGATTCTATTCTGCGGCCCTCGGTAACTCCGCCTCCAGCCGTGGTGCCGCGGGGCCATATTTTTTGCGCGGTTCGTCTCGGCTTCCCGGGCAACCCGCTCTGTTTGGAAGCGGTCGGGCCTGGCTACCGTTTCCGGCACTTCCGGCCTGTCCGGGAGCAGTGCGGGGCCAGTGAAGACGAACGTTAGTGGCCCAGCACCGCGCACCGTGAAGAAAAAGTACCTGAGACCGGAAGAAAATGGAAGGCAAATATACCCCAAACGGATCAGCTGCTTTCTAACTCGTATTTTACTTCCCAGCACTGCGTTTATTTTTTATTTTTGCGGGTGGGAGGTTAATAATGCAAAAATGTGTAAACCTTGTGAATCCTCATTCTAGCAGTTCTATCTGGGTTACTGTTTAGACGGTGAAAAACCGTTGCATAGAAAAAACTTACTGCAGGCTTTTATTTGTATATGATCCACGGCAATTAGGAACAGTTAAATCGACGTGAAATGTGTCTGAAATTAATCATGGTCGAAGAATCTTAAGCCAGTTTGTTGGTGCTGGATAGAATCTTGTTTTCTTTGTGTCGCAGCTCTAATCCCCTTTAATTCAAGTATTTTAGTAGCAAAGGAAAATAATAGAATATGATTCTTGAAAGAGTGTTAGTTTGTCGGTAGGACTTGGGAGACAACTAAGAAAAGGGTCATTGGGTATACTGGGGTAGAGTCGAATTTATTGAATGACGTGTGAATAGCGCTGTCAATTGCAAGATTATAGTCGGAAGGCATGTAGAATTGCATAAGGATTTTTTCAGGTCTACGCAACTTGGTGCCGTTGCCGTAGAGTTTCCAGAAACTCCGTTCATAATTGTTGATCACTAGTTGAATCTTGTATATTTTAAGTGACTTATTAATGGTGTATTAGCGGAGTAGGAAAGGGATTAAATTTCCCATTGTAGCCAGGAGTTTATTTAATGTTTATATTTGCTGGTACGACTTTAGTTTCTTAAGTGGTACCGCAGTTGTTACCTCAGATATTTCCCCCGTATTTCACTTTTTTTGTGTGCCATTAGGTAGTAGGTGAGGGAACCCAAACACTGTGGTGGAGGAATATTGAAGTAGGTCCTGGCATTGTTGAGGAAGATAATAGTTAAGCTAACGACAAATGTAGCAAAAGGTAGCAAAAGATCTAGTCTCTGACGTTAAAAAAATTGTCAAGTTGAGATAATCCTCCCCAGTGGGGATAAAACATCTTATTAAGCTTTTTACTTTTCCTTCCCCCAAGTACTGCAATTCAGACATTGAGATAACATTATTAGTCTACATTCATATAGTATCTTGAGGTTTAGGAGCACATTAATTTTACTTAGTATTTCTACTTTCACTGGGTGGATTCCAGAAAAGTTGAAAACTTTTAAGACCATATGAGGCATGGGGCCAAATACTTACTTGCCTGTCGCTCACTGCATTGCTATTTGGGTCTGCCCAGTGTTGATCCCTGGTATCATATTTGGCCTCCTGGGCTCCACCAGAAATGATAATAATGTCTTTATTAATATTACCTTTTATACTTTAGAAATTGAAAGAAGTGTAATGTGATAGAATTATTACAGATGAGAAGATAAGTGTTTACAGAAATCTGGAGATTCAGATTCTGAAACTCAGTAGGATTTGGCTTAAGTATGTGTAAACTAAAGAATCCTTTTTAGTAGACTTAGTTTTCCCTATATTACTGAGTCTTTTTTTTTTTGGTTATCTTTATGTAGTCACTATTTCCTCAATAGGTTCAGCAGTCCCTTTGTGTACTTCAAAGATTGTGATGAGTTAAGTTACTTTTATATAGGTGGAATCTGTTAGTGGTTTTGGTTGTTAGAGTAGTAGGTTGGTTTGATTTTTGCCAAAAACTAACATATTGGAAAGAGCACAGGATTTGGTAATTGGAAGTTGTGTCCAATTTCTGGATTACTTTTATATTTTGTGACTTCTAAGAAGCAACCTATAAAAGCAAACAATCTTGGTTACACACACACACACACACACACTTGCCCTTCTCCCATATATTTGTGCCCCAAGCAAGATTGATTTTTATTGTTCCTTTGCTCCACATCACTAACAGCCTATGGGCAAGTACTATTAACTAAATTTTCAAACAGCTTTTGTATTTGCTTATTTCCCCCGTTTATTCTTCCACCTTAATCTGGGTAACCATATATTGAACTTCGGTCTTCTAATTTGTCTGCCTAGTTTTCTTTCCGTATTTTCTACTCTTTACTACTCTGGTAAAATGTGAGTCAGATAGTATGCCTTCCTTGAGCAAACCTGCCAGCTGCTTTGCCTTAAATTAGAATAAAATCTAGATTCCTACTCTGACCTACTTACTCAATGGCAGTTTGATTCAGTGGTTTCCTCTCTTTACCCTTTTCTTATTAACCTGCCTTAACTTGGCTTTTCTTTTTTTTTGCCCTGAATTTGCTTAAATTAGTGTTCTCTGCTTTTCGCTCGATCTTGGCACTGTCTACTTTAGCTTAAATATTACCACCTTAAGGGCTGGGGCCATAGTAGAGCAGGTAGGGCATTTGTCTTGTATGTGGTTGACTCGGGTTCCATCCCTGGCATCCCAGTATGGTCCCATGAGCCCAGGATTAATTCCTGAGTGCAGAACCAGGAGTAACCCCTGAGCATTTCTGGGTGTGTCCCAAAAAAGAAAAAAAACACTTTAGTCCTAATGGACCTTTTCCCTAGTCCTCTTCACCTTTACTACACCATTTGTGTTTGTTTTGTTTTGTTTCTTCAGTTGGACCTAGACTTTAATAGAGAACTTACTTATTTCCAGTGCTAGAATAATAGTGCCTGCCATGTAGTAGGCACCTTATAGGTTCAAGTGAATTCTGAAAGCTTAACTTTCTCTTCATTGGAAAAATGATTGATAGATGCATAGCTCACTAGATTATGGGTTATGGCATTAAATGAATTGTCACCTCGCCCAGTTCTTGCCACACTGTTGGTATTTAGATATATTATTTATGAATTGTTGTTGAGTTCTCTACCTCCATAGCTGTCTTTTGTAGAGTAAGAACCTTCTAGTCAGGTTTCCCTAATAGTGTTTTGTGCATATATTTATATTTCAAAACTGGTATTAACATTATATAGCAAGTATTACATGTTTTTTCCCGTTACAGTTACATCCGAGTTTTTAGTTCTTGATCTGAATGCCTGAGGGTGTGTGTGTGGTGTTTGTGTGTGTGTGTGTGTGTCTATCTCACATTGCTATTTTTGTATAATTTCCTTTAGACTTCAAGTCATGACATGAAGCAAGGATTTGACAGTTGGTTCTTTACTGGACATAGAAAAATTAAAATAAGTTGTTCGTTTTCCTGAGTTAAAGAGAGGATTGTATTTTAAGAGTCACTGGGCTAGCCAGGTGACAATTGGATTTTAGGGGACTTTTTATTTTTCTGAATCACTACTTTAATCTTACATCATAGGTATAGTTTCAGAATTTTTTGTAATTTTCTTCTGATTGAGTACTTGGAAGGATTCATAGATATCAGTTTCAAACATAGGCATGTATTACCAATTTTTCTCTGTAGGCAAATACCAATCTTGTATATTTTTCATTTCTGATTCCCCAGTGGTTTTTGTTACTTTAAACTAAGCATATAATTTTCAGTACTTAATGTTTTGTATAACATTTGTCTCCCACAAGTGATAAAAATTAGGACCTATGTTGACTTCTGTAGATTTCATTTGTCAGCTTTTTTTCTTGTTTGTTGGGCCACATCTGCAGTACTCTGCACTCAAGGATCACTTCTGGTGGACTTGGACTTTATGAGTTCCTCTGATCAAACTTGGGTCCAATTGCAAATTTAAAGAATGTATACATGTGTGTATTTATATAAGTAGAGATCAAATCCAAGATCTGATGGCTGCACTCCCAGTCTAAAAAAAATACTTAAAAAGTGAAAGTGCATGCTATCAGTTAATGTCATGGTTGCATTTTGATTAGAATTTCTCTTTTTTTTTTTTTTTTTTTTTTTTTCGGCTACGCCGCCCAGTTTCTTCAATTTTCATGATAAAAGTTTGTTACCTTTGGGGCCTGGAGTGATAGCACAGCGGTAGGGCATTTTGCCTTGCACATGGCTCACCTAGGTTCAATCCCGGTTCAATCCCATATGGTCCCCGCACCGCCAGGAGTAATTCCTGAGAGCAGAGCCAGCAGAGCCAGCAACCTGAGAGTTGCTGGGTGTGACCCAAAAAAGCAAAAAAAAAAAAAAAAAAAAGCTACTTTTCGACCTGCAGGATAACAAGCAGGTAGGGCATTTTGCACACTGCTGTGGCGTCCCATGTAGTCCCCGAGCATCACCAGGTAATTCCTGAGTTCAGAGCCCAAATAACGCCTGAGCATTCCCAAGTGTCACCCAAAAAAAATAAAAAATAAAATAAAACTTTGCTATCAAACCATTTCTTCTTATATTAGTTTCGCTGTACTAAATCTGCCATAATCAAATTTATATTTTTGTCTTTGTCAGGAATTTGAATTTAGAGATTAGTTTCTCAACATTCTCTTCAGGAAGAATTCTACAGTATTCCCAGGACCTCAAAGACTATCTGATCCTACAAGAAAATCCTAGGTAATGTTTTCTAATTTTCAGTTTTGACTTTTTTGAGTAAGCATTTAATCATGATGACTTCATTCAGTGATTAAAAGTAATGTGTCAGAACTTGTGATTTGCTTGTTTTGGTAACTTAGATTTATAAGTAAACTAGGTTTTAAACATTAGTTTTAGGAAAAAGATTCTCTTTATCTCTCCTGCCTCTAGGTTGAATGTTTACTGTTTCTTCTATAAACATCTCCTTAAAGATTCAAAATACAGAAAGCTATGTTTAAAAAAGACAATACACAAAGCCTTGTTTAACTCATCTTCCTTTATGCACCAAGAGGAATTCATAATTTTCTCCCTTTCACTAGTGTTAAGGTAATTAAAACTTGATTGCTTTTTTTGCTAAAAGCTCTACAAGTGAATCACATGTACAATTCATTTGGACTCTTCGCTATTTTTATTTTCCTTATTTGGAATGAAGAGAAAGAAAACAAAGATGATTTGTCCATTAAGAAAATAGATTTATTTTGAAATGAATTTTGTTGAAACATAAGTCATTTCTAATCTTTGATATAGTTATATCCTTGCCTCGTCTGTAATCTGACTTAATAGTTTGAAACACTTTCATAAGTGAAGCTGAGATGAAATACGTGCTTTCAGAAGTCAATTGTAGGAGAAGTGCGTGAATTTGCAGGCAGTTTCAAGTTTGGTGAATTTGTATCAAATGATTTCTAATATTTTAAATATTTATTGATTTACTGTGAATCACCAGGTTACAAAGTTATTCATAATTTGGTTGTCAGCTGTAAAATGTTCCAACACCAATCCATTCACTGGTGTCTACTTCTATCCACTGGTAAAATACTTGAGTAATAGATTTTTGAAAATTTAGAATTAGAGATCAACTTGGAATGAAAGTTTTGTATCTGATTTTTGTAATCAATGAGGTCTAATTTACTATATGAGTGCTAAGTAGTATATAAGAAAAGATAGGATGATGGTGCTAAAGTTATTCAAGTTTTGGTATACTTTACTCAGTTTATGTGGTGTATCTTTTGCATGTATATCAGAAAATGTAAGGGAGAATTAGAAATTGTTACATAAATCAGTTTTTATTCTGCAGTCATGACGGTAGAATAGAACCATCTGTTCTGACTTAGTGGAATTTATGCTGCTAGGAGACTACCTACCTGGCATTGTTCCCATTTCAGAATCAAAAAGCACTTACTTACTGTTGGTCTGGTAGGTTATTTTTCTTAGTATTGCTCCACTTTTTTTGTTTGAAGGTTTATTACCTGTAATAAATATTTTGACGATTTATTTTATGGGAGAGGTAGGCATTTGTATTGGGCATGAAATAACATCTAACATACTTTGTGCAGTCTATCATTATTTCATTGATCTTTCTGGCTTGAGCAACTGTTGCCTTTTTGGACTGAGACACATAGGTACAATAGATACCTTCTATTTCTTCAGTATGCAGACTATCTTGCAGGTGAAAATACAGTTTTAGTCAGGGGTTATTGATGACTTTTGCTCACTTACAAAGTGATGGTAAGGGCTGGAGTCATAGGACGGGGATAGGGCATTTGCCTTGCTCTTGGTTGACCTGAATTTGATCCCTGGCACGCTGTACGATCCCCAACACTGCAAGGAGTAATTCCCAAGTGCATATCCAGGAATAGCCCCTGAGCACCATCCCTCTGGGGGGTTCCTGCCCCAAAAGATAAGTTATTTTTTTTTCTTTTTTGGGCCACACCCGCAATGCTCAGGGGTTACTCCTGGCTCTGCACTCAGGGAATCACTCCTGGCGGTGCTCAGGGGACCATATGGGATGCTGGGGATCGAACCCGGGCTGGCATGGGCGGCCGCTGCAAGGCAACGCCCTACCCGCTGGGCTATCGCTCCGCCCCAAGATAAGTTATCTTGAAAAAGTATGTCTTGTAAAAATCTGTTTTGTATATGACATTGAGTTAATAGTGTGAAACTTTTGAGGTATATTGCATTTTTTTTAACTTTTTTGCTCTCCTATTTGACTAGGATAAAAGAAATGGGTCGCTCCAATTCTAGATCACATTCTTCAAGATCAAAATCTAGATCACAGTCTAGTTCTCGATCAAGATCAAGATCTCACTCTAGAAAGAAGAGATACAGGTGAATTATGGTGTCTTTAGTTCTTTTAGTAATGGTATCAGTATCGTTTGTGGAGTGCTTATTATATATAGACGGTGCTAAAACCATTAATGTTTAAAAATAAATGGACATAATATTCTCATTCTGTTGTTGGATAATTGAGAATTTTCTTAGTTGTATTTTAGTAAACAGCAGAATGTAGATTGGAATCTGGTTAGTCTGATAGCACATTCCAGTTTCTTAATGTTTCTTTGCTTTTATTTTTTTACTTCTATTTTTTTTTTTTTTTGCTTTTTGAGTCACATCTAGCGACACTCTGGGGTTACTCCTGGCTCTGCACTCAGGAATTACTCCTGGCGGTGCTCCGGGACCGTATGGGATGCCGGGGATCGAACCTAGGTCGGCCTTGTGCAAGGCAAATGCCCTACCCTCCGTGCTATTACTTCAGCCCCTTCTTTACATTTATAATAGGAAATGGGTGATGGAGGACTTGGCAGTAAAAACGGTTTCACAGTTTCTAATTACTGACCTAAGTCTCCATAAGTGG
The DNA here is from genome assembly GCA_021461705.1 of Cryptotis parvus. Classification (NCBI taxonomy): domain Eukaryota; kingdom Metazoa; phylum Chordata; class Mammalia; order Eulipotyphla; family Soricidae; genus Cryptotis; species Cryptotis parvus. The sequence continues at coordinate 40,374 of JAJIBD010000533.1, forward strand.
ATTGATTTCTTCAAAAGTGAATAACTGATTGGCATCAAATATTAGCACTTTGTATACAAATTTTAGAGATAGCAATTGAAAATAAAATTCACCCTAATCTTACTAAGAATTAGTAGTTTATAATATTTCTGTTTTTCTAGATTTTGTTTAGCCAGAGGTATTTCACTGTGGCTAGTTAATTTTTAATGTTTTTAGGTATTTTTTCACTTTATCACTTGAAATGTCTGAATAAATTTATTGTAGTCTGGTATGTTGTGTTGTACATGTTCCCCTCATCCCTTTTTTCTGTGCCTTATTTCCTAAGGCCTGTAATCTGTTCGTTTAAGTTTTTGTTTTGGGGGCACACTTGGGGATGCTCATGGGTGTCACGCCTGGCTCTGCACTCAGGAATTAACTCCTGGTGGTGCTTTGAGAACCATATGGGACACCAGGGATTGAACTTGGGTGAGCTGTGTTCAAGGCAAGCTCCTGGGCACTGTACTAGTGCTCTGGCCTCTCATTCTCTTGGTATTTACCTTAGAATTGACACTTGATTCCATAAAACTGAGTGTTTACAGTCAGTATTTTGAAATGTGTTTGACTTTGGCAATGTATTTATGTTATGTTCAACCAGATGTATTTAGAATGGTAGGATGAATTAGCTTTTCTTTCATTGATATTTATTTTATTTTTAGTTCTAGGTCTCGTTCCAGGACATATTCAAGGTCTCGCAGTAGGGATCGTATTTATTCTAGAGATTATCGTCGAGATTACAGAAATAATAGAGGAATGAGACGACCTTATGGGTATAGAGGAAGGGGTAGAGGGTATTACCAAGGAGGAGGTGGTAGATATCATCGTGGTGGTTATAGACCTGTCTGGAATAGAAGACACTCTAGGAGTCCTAGACGAGGTCGTTCACGTCCCAGGAGTCCAAAAAGAAGATCCGTTTCTTCTCAGAGATCCCGAAGCAGATCTCGTCGGTCATATAGATCCTCTAGGTCTCCAAGATCATCATCATCTCGTTCTTCATCCCCATATAGCAAGTCTCCTGTTTCTAAACGATCGAGGGTCTCAGGAAAAACAAACCAAAAAAAGCTGAAGGGGAGCCTCAAGAAGAGAGTCCTTTGAAAAGTAAATCACAAGAGGAGCAGAAAGATACGTTCGAACATGACCCATCTGAATCTATTGATGACTTTAATAAATCATCAGCTACATCTGGTGATATTTGGCCTGGTCTTTCAGCTTACGATAATAGTCCTAGATCTCCCCATAGTCCTTCACCGATTGCTACGCCGCCTAGTCAGAGTTCATCTTGCTCTGATGCTCCTATGCTCAGTACTGTCCATTCTGCAAAAAATACCCCTCTCTCAGCATTCACATTCCATTCAGCATAGTCCTGAAAGGTCTGGATCTGGTTCTGTTGGAAATGGATCTAGTCGATACAGTCCTTCTCAGAATAGTCCAATTCATCACATCCCTTCAAGAAGAAGTCCTGCAAAGACAATCACACCACAGAATGCTCCAAGAGATGACGCGAGGGGACGAGCATTTTATCCTGATGGTGGAGATCAGGAAACTGCAAAACGGGAAAGTTCTTAAAAAGGTAAGCATTAGAGAATTTGGATTATATTAATTTTGTTCCTTGAATTTTTTGTCTGGATTTAAAAGATGTTGAATTGTGATGTGGTTTAGTGATTATAGCTCATAACTATTGTAATTTTTTTTTACTTGGATTTTGAATTATTCTTACTTGGAAGTTGTATTTTAACCAATATTACTTTGTATTTTCTTATAAAATATAATATTTCATCATCATTCCAGAAACAAGGTTGTAAATGAGAAGAAATTAAGTTGACTAAAACATACTATCATTGGGTGGGAGCGATAGCCCAGCGGGTAGGGCATTTGCCTTGCACGCGGCCGGCCCATGCCGGCCGGGTTCGATTCCCGGTATCCCATATGGTCCCCTGAGCATCGCCGGGTGTGACCCAAAAAGCAAAAAAAAAAAAAAAAAAAAAAAAACTATCATTAAAAAATCATGAGATATATATAAACAATGTAGTTTGATTATGTTTTCACTTGGGATATAAACAGTCCAGCTCCCCAGTTTTAATATACCTAAGTATAGAAAAAACAATGTGTTTTAATGGTTCTCTACACACTTTAATTCTGATTTTAGGCATTGCTAAGAAGTGCTTAAAAACTGAAAATTGGTTGCTAGTGTAGTGTGATTGACTTAGAAGTGAGGGACTATAAAGCAAGCATAGTAGTACTTATCTTGAATCGTATACTATTGTCAGGAATCAAAGCAGAATATAAACTTTCTCTGATTCATTTAGAATATTAAATATGTTAATACCAAATATAATAAATGAATTAGTCTTCAAATTTATAGGAATTCTTATAGACATTTTTATTACTGGTTCAGACAATTTAAAATTTGTGTTGCAAGTGTAAAATCTCTGGAAAAAGTGCAATCTGATTAGGCTCTTTGAATAGGTGGTTTTGCGCTCATTACTGGTACTGTGATACTTAGGAAGCACATTTAAGAATGCAGGTGATACGCAGTAAATGCAATCTAGAATTACTCTCCTCTTTGCTTATTCACAGGTTCACAGATGAAGAGTCTAGAGTGTTCCTGCTCGACAGGGGTAATACCAGAGATAAAGAGACTCCAAAGGAGAAAGGATCAGAAAAGGGAGGGCAGAGGGAGAGTGGGAAGATCAGGAAGCTCTAGATTATTTCAGTGATAAAGAGTCTGGAAAGCAAAAGTTTAATGATTCAGAAGGGGATGACACAGAGGAGACGGAGGATTATAGACAGTTCAGGAAGTCAGTCCTTGCAGATCAGGGTAAAAATTTTGCCTCCACATCTCACGGAATACTGAGGAGGAAGGACCCAAGTACAAGTCCAAAGCTTCACTGAAAGGCAACAGAGAAAGCGATGGATTTAGAGAAGAAAAAAATTATAAACTCAAAGAGACTGGATATGTAGTGGAAAGGCCTAGTACTACAAAAAGATAAGCACAAGGAAGATGACAAAAATTCTGAGAGAATAACCGTAAAGAAAGAAACTCAGTCACCCGAGCAGGTAAAGTCTGAAAAGCTCAAAGACCTCTTTGATTACAGTCCCCCTCTCCACAAGAATCTGGATTCACGAGAAAAGTCTACCTTCAGAGAGGAGAGCCCACTTAGGATCAAAATGATAGCCAGTGATTCTCACCGTCCTGAAGTCAAACTCAAAATGGCACCTGTTCCTCTTGATGATTCTAACAGGTAATTCTATATTGCTACCTGTAAATAATTATGGGTGGTTAATTTTCCAGTTACTTGTTTTCTGAACACACTTCCATTTTCATATTCAAACCATTTGGTATATTTTGTTTGTATGTGTGTTTGTTACTGTTATGCTCCAGACCTGCCTCCTTGACTAAAGACAGGCTACTTGCTAGTACACTTGTCCATTCTGTCAAGAAGGAGCAAGAATTCCGATCCATCTTTGACCACATTAAGTTGCCACAGGCCAGCAAAAGCACTTCAGAGTCATTTATTCAACACATTGTGTCCTTGGTTCATCATGTTAAAGGTACGTTTAGAATGCTTAGTATTTATTGTGAATTAAATATTTCTCCCCCAAAATGAATAATTTAGTTATGTGCTTATGTATCTGTTACCAAGTATGCTTAAGCACATTTAAAAAAATGTGATTATAATAAAGTGATTAAAATGCTATAGTTGGAACACAGCCTGGAAGTCAGATCATAAGTAGAATATTATAGATTTGCTTTTTTTAAATGACTGCCTATATTTGTACAAATACAAAATGCATTTATCTTTTATCGTGTGCATATGACTTGTGATATTTTAGTACTTTGACATTCGTTTATAACGTGGGCAGTTTTATTACTGGATGTTGTCTTTGTTTAAACTAGTGATAAAGCCTTAAGTTTTTATCTTGTGTTACTTTATTAGAGAATATTTAGCTCTTAAATGGATGATAAATGAATTAAAAGAATCCCGGAATTGGAAAAGTTGAAGAATGGAAGTCAATGAGTACATGAATAGTAATGAAATAATTTTTTTTAGATTCTAAAGAATGTTAAGTGTGTTATTTCAAAGTGCTGTTTTGAATGCATTCTAGTTTTCGTTCTTTCATAGGATTTAGGGTATGATTTACGGGCAATTAGGTTTTGGTTATTTTTTCCTTGTTTAAAAGGCAACTTACCATGAAATAGGTTCTTACACAGGACAATCTTCTTGGCTATTGGTCTTCATCTTTTTTTCAAACAAAAGTTAACAGAATTTTTTACATTAGTTGAAGCTTGTCATTAGCAATTCTTTATGCACTTGATGTTTCAAAACAGTGACATTTTATTGTAATTAAACATGGTGACGATTTTGTTGATTGTAACTAGCTTTTACCAATTTGTGACCGTATCATGGTACATAAAATATGAAGCATTGAAAGTTTTTCTTTTTTTCAACTTTTTTTGGGACCTGTCTGTATTTTACAGTTATTGCTGAATTTTGAGATCAGGTTTCGATAAACATTTTTCCCACTTTTTTCCCCCATTTTTTAAAAAACTATAGTTATGTTTCATTATTGGTATTGTGCAGCGATCTGAACAGCTCTTATTTAATTCAGAGCTGAAAATGCCCAGTGATGTTTTCTTTTTCATTGTAACTAGGTCCTGGAATATGTTTTGAAATGGCAAAATCCCTGTTTCAAAGTAAAATAGCTGTTGAAAGATACAGGCAAAGTTGAATCTTCTGTCTTCCTGGCAAAAATGGCATAAAAACTGAGTTGCTAGCTCAAATTCCTGGGTTTCATGGAATTATGATTGAGGCACTACCCTTGTAGTGGCCGTTTCAAGTTTTAATGATTGGTTATGAGACATTTGCTGGATATTGGGCGGTAAGTTGACACAGATGTATGTTGACCTGTTAAGCAGATAGCTTGCTTCATAATGTAACATTTCATGACTTTACATGTCTATTTTACATTTACAACATTTCGAACTGGTTTAAAAACTAATCGGTATTGATAATACTAATTATAAAATCGTTAGAGACGACAATATCACGTGCTTGTCAGGTTTGCCAAGATGCCAGATTTTTTGAATAATTAGTGAATGTTTAGTTGACTAAAAATAGTTTCGTGATTGAAATGGTGGTATTCAGTTTTTTATTAAATTCAGTTTTTGTTCCCAACATGTTCTTGATTACATTTTGTTTATTAAGGCCAACTATAGTATTTTTTTTGTTTTCTGCAAATTATTTGAAATATCTTTTTATTGACAAGGTGTAAGGACAGCCACATGCTCTGTTCTGTTTTGGGAAGTGTAGTGCATTATTGAATTGGAGCTATTTTCTAATTATACGTAGTATTGATGCAAATTGTATCACTTACGTGTGCAGGTACGAGAAATTTAAAGGGTAGGAGATCTTTGTAATTTTGGTTTTCTTCTGCTAGGTTTCTTGTATTTTAATTTTCTTTTCACCTGCTACATGCCCTTCTGTCACAATTCAGAGTACTTTTTAAAAGAAAATATAACTAATTGTGCAGTATTTCTCCTAATCAACAGAACAATACTTCAAATCGTCTTCAATGACCCTAAACGAGAGGTTCACGTCATATCAAAAAGCCACTGAAGAGCATAGTACTCGGCAAAAGAGCCCTGAGATACATAGGTATGCAGCAAGTGTACTTGAACAGAACTTGCAAACATGATTTGATAGCGTCTGTATCATGTTTAAACTGCATTGTATTCTATTGTTAACAAGTTCTATATATTCCAGTCTGGAAAATTTCATAATGTTCTCTTTAATTTATACTATAAATATTGGTCATCACTCTAGTATGAAATAATTTTTTTTTGAGGGGTTTGGGGTTGAATGGCATCCTGTAAGTGTAAAATGAAAGTGTTTGGTAAGGATACAACTGGTTTCAATGAAAAAACATGAGCGTTGAAATGAGTGAATTACTTTCGAAACCTAGCTCTGTTGGATCATTGCATTGTAATGAACAAATTATATAATCTCTGAACATTATTATTTTTCATCTATGAAATATGGATAACATGTTTTTTTAACAGGGTGTTGGTTATAGTGTCTTTTAAAATAACTGAATGCTTCATGCATAATTGGTGTGTTTTTTGTAGTTATTGCTAAGAAGTTCTGGGAAGTTGCGGTTGACACTACCTTCTTAAAGGCAAGGAAAAGCTTAGAATAAGATAAAGGAGCCACTGAATGTAGATTTATTTAGTTGCAAAAATCCTTTGGATTTTATAGGTTTTTTTTATAAGTGATGGTTATTAAAGTACTTGTATTTAATCTAGTAAAAGCTTTATTTTTTTTTTAAAGACAAGTGATTGGTGGGCCAGGCTCAACCTTTCTAATGGCAACAGGCTAGGCTTATGGACTTTGATTGAACAGGTCTTTTCACATGCTATGTGTGGTCTACTCCTTGAACTAGTCCCAGTCTTTCTGGTTTTGATGATTAAAATAAGGTTGAGTTTATTTTAAAAAAGATTGCTTTCAGATATAAAAAAAAATCTGATCCCAACATTTCCTTTTTAATAAGTCTTAAAACTTACCTTTTTTTGTTAGAAGTTAAATTACTAATCTTACTGTGCTGAATATGTTACTTGGGAGAAAAATAATTTCAGCATTTCCTTTATACAACTAGCAATTTTTAAAAAGCCATCAAGTTATGTGACTACAATAAACTTTCTTTTCTATTAAGGAGAATCGACATCTCTCCAAGTGCCCTGAGGAAGCATACCCGTTTAGCAGGGGAAGAAAGAGTTTTTAAAGAAGAAAGTCAAAAGGTAAGTTTCAAATAAACATTTTTCATATAAATTCAATTTAAAGATGTATTAAATATAGTCCAAGCAAAATACTTATATAATCTTTCAATTTTACAAAATACAGTATGTATAGTAATGGTGTGCAGTCTTCCTAACAGAAATTAAGCAGACAGTGTACTTAAGTATCTTAAGTTGAATCAAGAATAGTTAATAAAAAAAGTATGAAATTAAGTTTAAGACAAAGGTAAAGAATCTTGGGTCAAATAAGTACAATTACAAAGGTAAAGATTACAATATATATTGGAGTTAATAACTTTGAAATGATACAGATGAGGCCGAGTGCCTCATCTTGATTTATATGTCCCCACATTAGTGTCTTTTGGTTCTTCAAAAAGATTAAGAAGTAATCCCTATGCTTCCTGGGCACTTTTAATTTGATCTAGGAAATTAGCTAAATCTTGATTTATATATGGGCCATTGAATCAAAGCTGTGTATTGTAATATTTGTGGACTAGTGGAATAAAGGCTTTTTAAACTGCAGAAAGGAGTCCGAATTAATGGTGTAGAAGGACTTCTGATAGTGGAGTTAAATTGTTATGGGGACTCTTAAATCTGGTAATATTCTAGTTCATAAAAAATAGAGTGCGAATGGGTGGAAAAAGAACAGGTACAGGTCTCTGTCTTACTGTAAAGGTAAGGGGACTTGAAAACCTAATTAAAGGTAAGGGGACTTGAAAACACTAATTCACAGTTCTGGCATCACATAGTACTGTCTCAGTAATACCAAAAAATTAGTTTGTTCAGTTTGCTTAGAGTTTTGAATTAGAAAAATAGGAATATTTGTATTTTGAAGAAGTGTTTAATAATTGGGTATTAGGAAAAGGTTGACAGTTGTATGCAATTAAAATATGGCATATTATGAACTTGATAAGGACTTCAGATCTTAGAATGTGGTTATTTGCATGGCATATTTAAGAAAAGTAGATTCGGAGAAAATTACTAATTTTTGCTTTAGATACCTTGGGTTTAGTGTTGGTCAGTTTTGTTTTGCCAGTAATTTATATTTGGGCAGAGCACCTAGCTTCTCTCATTAGCCAGGCCAGCTTTTGATCTGAAGGAGAGATAATAGTGACCGGTGATCAGATGGAAGTGACAAGTGGATGTGATTTTTCTCCTTCATTTTCCTATGTTAGTGGGTAATTAGCATAGATGTGTTAATGCAAAATCAATGTATACATAACTTGGAGTTTTAAAGTGCTTATGTTATTACTTTTGGGCTTTAAAATATCTGAGAAAAGTATCAACTCTTGTTCTTGATTACATTTTCTGTTATTTGACAACAACTAGGTGAGTAGTTGATAGCACTGGGAGATAAACTTACTCTATCATTTTTATGAATGCTTATAGCTAGACTTCCCAGGTTAAGTACTCTTATTATTGAATACTAGCAAGGATGTCCACATTGCTTAGCATCTTACTGATGTATAATTTTTCTTCATTCCTAGATGCCTCTTTCCATCTTCCTAAATTATATAGTATTTGAAAAGGCAATGGAACAAGAAGGAGGTGAATTGTGACCCAGTTAAACTAATGTCCGTTGCAATACCTGAATTGAGAAAGGGCAGTATATGGCCCCAAATACAGAGTACAGGATTGGGAATAATGTCTTTCTGACTTTGTTTTATTACTATTCAAACTCAGTTGTTTTCATTAATCTTATTCCACGTGCATGTTCTGGAAATCATAGAATTCTTTTAAGTGGTTTTTTCTTATTGGGATGGTCAACTTGAAAGAGCTTAAAATGAGGTTTTAATGATGAGAATCGTTTCTTAGGGTCCCTTAATAGGCAGAAGGCTATGCTGCACCTATAGATTATAATGTATATCATTGTTCAGCTTTTATAAATAATGACATTTTGGAAGGATGAGTGATTAGGATAAATACCATTGTAATATGCGAAGTTTATTATGGATTGCTTTGAGCAGAAATCTGACAGTATCAATGTAATTAGCTTTTTATTAACAATTAGTTCTGTTACACTTTGTACACATGCTTTGGTAGAAGTACCTTTAAAAGTATGGATTTAGTATGTTCATATTTAACTCATAATAAGATGCCAGTTTAGGAACTGGTATAAATTTTTTCTATGTATTTTTTTTTCCTATATCCTCTGAAATCTATTTCACATCTGTTTTTTCTAGGGAGATAAAAAATTACGGTGTGATTCTGCTGATCTTCGGCATGACATTGATCGTCGGAGGAAAGAAAGAAGTAAAGAACGGGGGAGATTCCAAGGGCTCCAGGGAATCCAGTGGATCAAGAAAGCAGGAAAAAACTCCAAAGGATTACAAAGAATACAAATCTTACAAAGAAGACAGGTAATTGTCAAAACTGTGTGCGTTAGGTTTTAGCTTCTAATTAGCCTTTAATAATTGTCAGCTTAATTGCTTTCAATTTTGATTGTGTAATCGAATGTTTAAATTTAAACAATTAAAATTATTTGTTTTACAGCAAAAAATGTATTTGTCTTTTACGGCTTATGGTGGATGAGGACAAAAACTTTGGAATAGCAAGCTAACACTGAAAAAAAAATGACAAATTAATGTGTCCTATTATCCAGGCTACATCAGGAGGTTGGACTTCAATGCAGTGCATTTCTAGAAACAGTTTGTGTAAGAACTTTGGTTCGTTATGCTTGATTCCGCACTTTTTCAACTCATAACACCCAGAGTACAAGAACTTTAAACTGATAACTAGTGGTTTAACATGGGAGACATGGGGGGAGGAAAGACTAGTTTATATGAAATACCAATGTGTATTAGTTTTTCAAAGTAATTTTTCCATGGATACTGTTAGCAGTGGTAAGAGTTTATCAGGTATGACCTTTCCGGGTGTTGTATTAGAATCATAAATTGATCATCATAGAGTCAAATAATAGGAATGCTAAGTAATATAGATAATCGTTCTTGCTATTCATTAGGTAAATCGTGGATTTTACTTGTGTCCTTTTAATTTTTACTTGTATTTGTATGTTGTATGCTTTTCATTTCTATAACGGCGTTATGGCCCAAATCATACCAACTGTTCTTGTCCAAGGTGTACAAACTGCAATGATTTTGAAACTTGGCCTTAAAATTATTCTTACTTTTTCCTACTCTTCCTTTTCCTTCCTTTAATACACAACAACAACAACAAAAAATAATAAGATAAATATTGAAGAACTGAATCTTATTCTTGGTTTCTAGAACTGCTAGTTTCTAACTGACAGACCATAGTACGTTTCATGTAGTGATGTAAAACAAAAGACTGGAGGAGAATGGAAACAGATGGTGTCATTAACACCCAATTATTTAGTGATACAAAATTTCACTTGGGGTAGTTCTTTTGACAAGATTCAGCAGGATTTTTATCTTTTTAAAAATAGCACATATTCTTTTGTTTTCTTTCTTTATTTTTCAGTAAACATAAAAGTAGAGAGCAGGATCATTCTCGATCTTCATCCTCTTCAGCGTCACCTTCTTCTCCCAGTTCTCGAGAAGAAAAGAGTAAGAAGGAAAGAGAAGAAGAATTTAAAACTCACCATGAACTGAAAGAATACTCAGGCTTTGCAGGAGTTAGCCGACCGAGGAACCTTTGTAAGTACTATAATTATTTTTGGAAGCTTGATAGGACAAGCTTCTTATATTCTTCTTTTCTTACATCTCTTAGATATAAGAAAAGTAAGATGGTTTATTGTTATGTGTGACGTTATTCCTATAGTCAGAGTAGTCTTTAATAGGAAATATTTTAAATTAAACTTAGTAGAAATGGCATTGAGGAAACCTGAGGAGTAGGACTTGCGTCTGGGATGATACTTTTCTTTCTTGACACAACAAATACATTTCTTTTCCTAATTTCATATTTGAGGTCTAAAAGCATCTTTATATAAACAACTTACATTTTGGAATCAGTAACTGTTCATCGTGCACTAAGGACTCAGTCAAGGATAGTGATTGGGACCCATTTCTTTTGTCAGTTTTTTTTTTTTTTTAAAGATAATGTACTCGGATAATTTTTCATATGTGTGGCTGGGGAAATAGAGGCATTCCGGTACATGTACTTGACCCCAGGTCAATCCCTGGCATCAGTGATTCTCCAAGCCTCACTGGATGTAGTTCTGGAGGCCGTAAACACTGTTGGGTGTGACCTTGGAGACATCCAACACTGTTGGGGAGGCCTCTATAGTCCCAGACATGCAGCCCATGTCTGATTCCTGAACAATCTCAGTTGGCTGAGAATCACTGGGATTCATCCCCTGAGCACAGCTTGAAAAGCCCACCATCCTCAGTGAAAAAAGCTGATAATTAAAGTTCTTACGCTTATTTGTTGCAGCTATTTTCTTGAAGGTCTTATTTGTACTTAATGTTGGTCTTAAAATTTTTTGCCATAGCATATAGTACATTCTCATATTCCCATAGACTTGTTATTTGCCCAATGACTTTGTAATAGTACATCTTGAATCTTTAAATTTTTATGTTTAGGTTTTTATCGTGAGGGCACATTCTTTCTGATGTCATCAAGAGTTCACTTACAGGTTCATTTAGCAAAGTGGTGAAGGGAAAAATAAGTGGTAGGTGTAGTTGAGTGCTTGGGGATCCTATGATAATTCAAATGCATTAGCTCGATCAGTAAAAAAGAAACTTGATATTTTAAAATAATTTCAGGCCATCTCATGTGTTGTTTTAACACTGTAGTTAATTGTGTATTTCTTAACCTGCTCGACTTTTAGTAGGCAGAATTTTTTTTTGCCCTTGATATATTAAAAAGGGCCTTTTTAGTCCTCAAAGGCTATTCAGTTGAGATTTAGGAAAGAAATTGGAGAACATGTTATTTGTTACTGCAGTAAAATTAGAGTTTGCATGTAACTATAATGCCTTTTGATTGCATTACTAAACAATTTTGTTAATGTTAATCAGTTTGAATTAGAGGCAGAGGAAGAGCCAGAGGAGTTTTGCTGGGACAAATACTGGTCCAAACAACTCAAATACTACTTTTCAAAAGAGACCGAAGGAAGAGGAATGGGATCCAGAATATACCCCCAAAGAGCAAGAAGTACTTCTTGGTGGGTGTTAGAAATCTGTTTATTTGGTTTGCATTGATTTTCAAAGCTTACTGGCTGAATACATTTTGAGTACAAGCATCCAGTACTATGAGAATATTTCACCATAATTTAGGAAACCATTTTAAAAGCTCATAACCCAGATTTCAAGTTTTGAAAAAATGTGGGTTTCTTTTATTCTTGTTTTACTTTATCATATCACCCATAATCTGCTCAGTGGAATAAAAAATTAACCCAATACAATTTGATTTAATAGCCACATTCATAGAAATAATGTTTCATATTTGAGTGTCAGTTGTAGAAGCTCCTCATTAAGATTACTTTTTCTCATCACAGCCAGCTAATTAAAAGATTTCAGGGAGGCAGTTAACTTTAGTTAGAAATTAAGTAAGGTGCAAACTATGACCAAGTTACTAGATCATTTCATGTTTCCCTGAATAGTTAAGGGCTAACTTGAAGGGAAATGAGCCCTGAACAATCTATAGGTAAGATGGAAGTTTTTTGCAGTTTGTCACAAGCGTAGGAGTTTATTCTGCATTGCACACAAGGATTAAGAAAATATCAAAGCTATTATCAGTTGTAATTTATGTTATAGCTTCTTAGGGAGGTAATATTTCTGAAGTTACTTCAGATTTGTTAAGAAGTGAATAGTATAAGCTTTAAACATTTGTATCATTTCTTTAAGTGTGTTAGAATACATGAATATCTGTGATCTCACCTTAAACCTTAAGTTTAAGCCTGAAGTTTAAGGTGCATTTTGAAAAATTTTGACTTCTCTTTGAGCAAAAAAATTTTGCTATTTGAGTTTGTTTGAATTGATAACTGGGAAAGAGAATTTTGTTATAATTTTCACTGATTCATTTGCTTTTGATTTAAGAATGCATGTATTGATACACTGCTACTATGCTAGTTACTAAGAACAGAAATGTAAATAAGATTTGAATTATATTTGAGAAACTAGTAATGAAGCAAGCATCCTAAATATATATGACAGGCTTTCTCTTATGGAGGGAATGGTTTATATAATTGCAAAGGGAGTGTGATTGGAGTGACCATTGAAGAGCTTGGCTTGATTCTTGGGTTTAAAATTTTAACATGGGTTTGTGCATTGCCAAAGTAGTGATAACGTCCAGGTACAGTGAACTCCAGTAGTTGGATAGATGAATTGTTTTCAAAAATTCTGAAAAAAAATTCAGGAGCTAAGTTGTAGAAGATTGTAAACTTTTAATATGTTGGGTTTCACGGTAAACTTTCTTATTCCTTTTTGGTCACACCTGGCAATGCTCAGGTATTATTCCTGGCTCTGCACTCAGGAGTTACTTTTGGGGGACATGGGATGCTCGGGATCGAGCCCGGGTTGGCTGTGTGCAAGGCAAACACCTACCCGCTGTGCTATCGTTCTGGCCTTTTGCTGTAAATTTTACTTCACTTGATCACTTGAATCCCGTTATTCATCGATTTGCTCGAGCGGGCGCCAGTAACATTTCCATTGGACCCTATCACGTGTCAATGTAGCCCAATGGCATCTGGTTGATTCAGGAATATGAAGAACCTCAAACCGTTCCTTCAGGGTCCTTACAAGGAAGTCTGACCATCTTGTAGGTGGGCGGCCACGTGATCTTTTGACATCCCGTGGGGTCCAGTCGGTAATGGCTCTAGTCCAGCGGTTGTCTCCAAATCGCATTATATGTCCAGCCCATCTGATTTTCGATGCCTTGGCAAACGAGACAGCATCCCTGATTCTGGAATAGCGACGGAGGTCAGAACTCCAGATTCCTTCTCTCACTTGAGTGAGGCGTGATACTCAAGCATAGCTCTTATCGATTCCTCTCTGGGGAGACCCGAATAGCATTCTCATCCTGCTTTCGTAGGGCCCAGGTCTCTGAGGCGTATGTTAATGCAGGGAGAATGGTGGAGTCGAAGAGATGTGCCCGGAGCCGGAGGTTCTTTTGTCCTTTTAGCTATTTCTTCAATGCCTTTAAAAGGCATCCCATGCCACTCTCTTCCTCCTGCACAGCTCAGGTTTTAGGTCGTTCATCATGTTGATTTCTCGACCTAGGTACACATAACTGCTGCATTCAGAGATGTTTGTTCCATTGAGAGTGAATGGGGCCTCTGGAACTAGTTCATTCTTCATGAACATAGTTTAATTTAGATTCAGCTGTAGACCTATCTTTCCACATTCTCGGTCAAAGTCAGCCAGCATTTGTGCCGCTTGGCTAATGTTTGGTGTTATTAGAACAATGTCATCAGCGAAGTGGAGGTGGTGTAGTTGCCGACCATCTATCTTCACTCCCATTCCTTCCCATTCTAATTTTTGCATGATGTTCTCGAGGGTGGCGCTGGAGAGTTTTGGTGAAATGGTATCACCCTGTCGAACCCCTCTTTTGACATCAATGATCACTTCTTTGTAGAATGGTGAGATCCTGGTGGTGAATCCGTAATACAGCTCATGAAGGATCTTGATGTATTGGGTTTGAACACCCTGTTTGGCTAGGGCTTCGATGACTGCTTCAGTCTCCACAGAATCAAAGGCTTTCTGTAAATCAATGAACGTGAGACAGAGCGGCATCTTGTATTCCCTACACACCTCAATGAGCTTGGTTACTGTATGGATATGGTCGATTGTGCTGAATCCTTTCCGGAAGTCTGCTCGCTCGCATGGTTGTCCTTCATCTAGTGTTCTGCTAATCTGCATAATAAATTTTACTTATTTTTGTTTTATTCTTTTTGGGCCATACCCTGAGGAATTACTCCTGGTAGTGCATGGTGGGGGACCATATGAGATGCCAGGGATCAAGCCCAGGTTGGCCAAGTGTAAGGCAGATGCCCTACCCGCTGTACTATCTATTGCTCCAGCTCCTATGGTAGATTTTAAGGAAACTTGGGTATGGGAACAAATCTCAGATACTGTCTGAACTAAGGGACCAGATTTTAGAAAAGTTACTATTTATAAGGATCTCTTCAGAGGTTCTCTTTCTCCTCCAGTTGGGTGTTAGTCGTTAATGAAGAGAAGGAATCTGTAGGTAGGGAATACTGTTGAAGGAAAGAGTAACCTCTGCCAAGTGCTGTGAGAAATCAAGGGAGATTTGTAATAAATGCGAAAGTAGACGGGAAGAATGAAATAGTGAACCAAGGCTCAATAAACAAATTAACACAGAAGGCTCGGCTGGCAAGGAACAATTTAGTGAAACCTCAGACAAGTACTTGGTGACCCCATAGTGGAACAGTTTATACAGATTTTCTTTTACCTGGAGTATTTTTTTGATTTAGCCATTCAGTTGTAATAAGCAATATAAAATAAATTATTGGGTTGGGAAGTGGGGACAGTGGTGGAGGAAGCATTACACTGGTGGTGGACTTGGTGTTAGAATATTGAATGCCTGCCACAAATGAGAATGAACACTAAACCATGGAGTAATATAGGGAAAAGAACTTCAAAGTGCATTTGTAGAGATTGTGTACTGTTAGACACTCTGGGATTAAAAAGTTTTACTTCATACACGAAAGTACAGATGTTAATCACAGAGGCTCAGACAGTGAAGCGTGGTCAAAATTATCAGAATTTGGCTAACCAGTAGTGTTTGAATCCCCTCTAATTGGGCTCTAGATTTAGGGTTTTGAAAGCTCCATATGAGTTTCAGTTACTTTTAAATTTTTATCCTCTGTTAACTTCATTTTAATGTGAAATTTAGATGTTTGCAAAGTTGGAATAATTCTTATTTTACTCCTGGAAAGAGTAGTTTTAGAACCTGGAAATTCTCTGTAGGGCTAAATTGAAACTTCATTCTGTTCAGAAAAAAGAGGATTCATAAGATTTTGGTTCTAAAGTGGCTACATGTTTCTAGCTGTGTGTAAAAAGTGTCTTACATTTTACCTTCTGATAATTTTTAAAAAATGATAAGACTAAAATACTGGTCTAAGATTTTTTTTTCTTCTTGTGTCACATTCGGCAGTGATCAGGGTTTACTCCTGACTCTGCACTCATTAATTGCTCTGGCGGTGTTTGGGGGTCCATATCGTATGCTGGGGATAGTACAGGACCCATTGTACTCTGGTGCCTGAACTAAGTATTTTAAGGTCAAACTATCACTATGCTAACTGCCAGGATAACGGTGAATAACCCAGTGCAATCTTAGAGCTGACCCTGTTTTGAGAAATTTCAGAGTAATTTCAAAGTTAATGTTAGTGTCATTAACATTAACTTTGAATGTAAGTGTAATTTACCAGTGTAATTTACCAGTAATTTGTTTCTCCTAATGCATAATTGCCTTAAAGGTTATCATTTACTACCTGGGAAATCTGTTGGTGGTCATAGGATAATGGAAAGGGTTATGTGTGGCCTGTAACAAGCCAGTTAGTCTCTCTGCCTTACTTTTTTTTTTTTTTTGCTTTTTGGCCAGTCCCACCATTGATAGAGGGTTACTGCTGGCTCTTCACTCAGGAATTACTTGTGCTTGGGCTACCATGTGGTATGCAAGGGTTAGCTTTACTTACTGTACTATCGCCCGCCACATTCTCTCATTTTATTCCTGAAATGTTAGTTCTACTATTTTAGTTACTCTTGGGATTAGATGATTAAATTCATGGAAAGAGTTCAGAACAGTGCTGTTTTCTTTGCAAGTATTCTATAAGCATTGCCTTGTTTTTTTGAGTGCCTGTTTATCAGATATGCAGGAGGGCATATTTCACAGATCCTTGTTTTTAAAAGTGAGGGAAATAAAAGTCATCAAGTTTGCTGCTTATTTTTGGAATAATGTTTAAATACCACAAATAATATAAACTCTACAGAGTTGGGTGTGCTAATAACCAAAAAGGGGCCAGAAACTAATTACATGGGCATTGAAAAGCAAACGTTTGCAGTTGAAATATTTTCACATATTGCAGTTTATATGAACTTCAATATTTTCTGGTCTTTTTCCATCTTATGTAGATCTCTGAGTGCTTTCTGCAGCTCATCTTCAGTCTCACTGATTCTCTCTTCCGCTGCTGTCATCCCACTGTTGAGAGCCCCGATTGTGTTTTTTTTCATTTCGTCTACTGAGTTTTTAAGCGATGATATTTCTATTTGCATGGTTCTCATTTCTGCTCTCATTTCCTCCTGTAGTTTATTGACTGCCCTTTCAACTGCTTAGTTTATTTTCTCCTGTATTTTATTGGACATCTGCTCAATTTTTTTCGTTGAGCTCCTTAAACATACTACCAATTTCTTCTCTAATTTCATTGTCAGATCATGCACATCTGTATTCTTTTTTGAGTCTTCAGGTCGATTCCTTCATCTGTTCTTCGAGCTGGGGATCTGCGTTGTTTCCCCATGGTGTGGTGGTGTTCAGGGATAGATTCCTCTGGTGTACTGTTTCTTTTTTCTTGAGGGTATTACCTTCCCTTGGTGTTGAATTTCCTAGTTTTTCTATTAATAAGCGGCCACGCATGGTGGCGGCCTGCCTGGCGCACACCCCAGGGAGGAGGTTACCTGAGGTGGAGTCAGGCCAGTGTGAGAGTTCAAAATGACCATTTACTTCCGGTTCCGCTCGGACTTCTGGGGGTTGTAGTTCCACCTTCTGCCGAGACCTGGGGCTTACCACGACCCCACGCCCGCCCGGCCAGCCGCACATCCCAGGGAGGTTACCTGAGGTGGAGTCAGGCTGGTGTGAGAGTTCAAAATGACCATTTACTTCCGGTTCCGCTCGGACTTCTGGGGGTTGTAGTTCCACCTTCTGCCGAGACCTGGGGCTCTACCACTACTACCCCACGCACCCGGCCAGCCGTACACCCCAAGGAGGTTACCTGAGGTGGAGTCCAATATTTTCTTTCTTTACAGAAACTATACTTTGATCTAGTGATCTTTGATTTGATAGAGTATTAGAAATTGATGAGGTTTCTTTCGTAGTCTCTAACAGGAGGGTTATCTGTAATACATGATATGCACAGCAACAACCCGTTTTGTTTTGTAAAAGCTACTCATTCAAATAATTGAATAGATTTGTAAGTTTTTAGATAATTGATTAATACAGTTAATAGAATGTGTTGTAAACAGTTTATATAAATTGAAATGGGCAGTAGTTAAATTTTGCAAGAATGTAGACTTACTTTGTATTTTAAGATTAAAATCTTTACTCACAAAATCAAGTATTTATCAGTTTTCATATTTGTAGATTGTTTTGGTTAAACAGAATTATTGGGCGGGGCGATAGCCCAGTGGGTAGGGCGTTTGCCTTGCACGCAGCTGGCCTGTGCCGGCTTAGGTTCGATCCCTGGTATCCCATATGGTCCCCGAGCACCGCCAGGAGTAATTCCTGAGTACAGAGCCAGGAGTAACCCCTGAGCATCGCGGGTGTGACCCAAAAAGCCAATAATTAAGAAAAATTCAGGTGGTACCAAAATAGCTGCACATTGAAGGAAGGAATAGGTTGCGGATACTATAGGAATTTTGTCACCATGATTGGCACATGAGATTTCCCTAGTTCTGCAGTTACATAATTAATGATCTAGATTGAAATCTCAGGATGAGAGAGACAATTACAAATCAGTAGGATTTTAAGTTGTTCTATGTAATTCTTAATACTTCTTAGTTCTTGATATTAGGGTAACATTTTTTAAGACTAAGATAAATAATTTTGGGGAAAGTTCCTGGTATTGTTACATGCACTTATGACTTAGACTGAAATACAATGGAAAAAAAGCAAACATCTGCCAGTTGAATTAGAACATAAAAACAGTTTTAGCAGTTGAAATTCTTCAAGTTGTTCGGCGATCTTAAGTGCTTGGGAGCTACTAAACAGTAATAATTGTTCTCTGAAAATATTTTTTGTTACAGAGTTGTTTCATTGGTTTTAGCTTGTCTAATCTTAAACTATTAGAAACTCAATCCTTAGAATAGTTATACCTTGGTGATACTATTTTTCTTAAAAAAAAAAGGTACTTTAGTTGATGATTGTTCTTAAACTTTCTGTAGCACGATGACAGAGATGATGGTGTGGATTATTGGGCCAAAAGAGGAAGAGGTCGTGGTACTTTTCAGCGTGGCAGAGGGCGCTTTAACTTCAAAAAATCAGGTAGCAGTCCAAAATGGACTCATGACAAATACCAAGGGGATGGAATTGTTGAAGATGAAGAAGAGACTATGGAAAATAATGAAGAAAAGAAGGACAGGACGCAAAGAAGAAAAGGTAGAAAATTTCTACTTGTCAGTGACTGACAAATTTTATTTTGTATATGATTTATGGGCATTTTCAGTTATTTTTTGAAACAGTAATGATTATTGATCACATCTCATTTGTGCTAATTGTAATTTTCTTTTTTTTTTTTCTTCAGGAATAGTAAATCTGAAATGAGACTTCAACAGAGAGCAGAACTTGCACCCACCATTTTTTTACCTTATTTTTGTTTTCAAATAAGAATGTAAGCATTTTACTTAAATTTTACTGTTTTGCAACTAGTCTATAGAAATTTTGTTTATAAGTCTTCAAATATCTTGAAAAATAGTAGACTGTATGTTGAAAATTGTACTGAAATAAAGTAGAAAATTGTTACGTACCATATTTGTAACTATCAACTTTTAAAAAAATACTTTTACTGTTTTTTGTTACATGCATTGTAATTCTGCTTTGTCTATAAGATATGGTCAAGTACAGCTCTGTGAAAGTTCTGATTCTCTACCCTCCCTGTTTGTTAATGTTTATTCTGAAGTAAGCGTTAGCTCTACATATAAATCTCTGAACAGAAATTGTTTATAAAGACCACACTAATTACTTTAATTATACATCTGTTAACATTTATTTAATTCAAGCACACTACACTATATAGGGTGACTAATTCTTGAAGCATACCACAGAAAAGTTACTTTGGGAAACTAGTTTTAACTTTCCAGCAAATGTTTAAGGAAGAAAAAATGCCTTGTCAGTTATTAAGCAGGCTACTCAAAATGAAATAGAAAGAATTAAGATTTTTTTTTAAATGAGAGCAACTGTCTTACAAAAAACTTCGCAGGCACATTTACTTGGATTCAAAATTCAGTTTTCTCTTTCTGTTCTTACTTGAAAATTTGAGTCATGGTCTTAAGTGTCAGCTTTTTCTTTCAGGGAAAAATTGATTTATGTCGTAGTCTTACTGAATGTTTTTCCAAAACAACCAACAAAAGATGGCAAACTATTGTAATACTGGTGTTGGTATGAAAGAAGATTGTGCTGCAGAATAACATGATACATTAAGATGCTCCTGGTTTCATAACTTTAAGTATTTATTTTAGCTTTAGGACAGTTGAAATGTTAAGGTTGTGGTCTAGCTCAACAGAGAAAAGCAGTTCATACCGTTAATATAGTGTTCTTGAATTTCAGTCACTAATAAATATTGACAGAAAAGTTGCTGCCATCTTGCTTTAACTTCACTCCTTCCCTCATTTCAGTGTTAGTTTGTAAAGTTGCTTTCTTTTCTTCCCAAGGATTCTAGAATTTATTGATGTTAGATAATCTTTCAAATGTGAATTACTATTCTGTTGATAACTATTAAAATCTAAAATAGTAATTTTCAGAGTTGTAATGGTGCTTTATGAGCATATTAGTTCAATTTCAGTTAATTCAGTTAATTAGTTGTGTATGTTTGCATTCAATGGAAATAGTGCTTATTCTGTTAGTGTAAACTTTTTAAAAGACTTTGAACCTTTGATTCTTTAATTTTGATTTGCAAAGCTCTTCTAGCACCTCAGGGGCATTTGCTAATTATAAAATTGGATGGTGGGGGAAAATGAAAACAAAACTATATGTAATGATTGTGACCCGAAAATCTTTAGTATTGCATGATATCTTTTTTTTTTTTTTTGTCTTTCTAAAATTGTTATGAGAGCCAAGGAGTGTTGTCTAAGCAAATATGTGTTGCATTAATCAGGGCATTATCTAGTCAGAATAGTACATACATGCTAACGCACAACATGAATTTGACCTCTAGCACAGGAAAATTTTCGTGACAATTTAATTTTATACAACTAAATTTGGCTATTAGCTTTATAGCTGTTTGGCTAGACACTGATTCTCAGTGTATCACTAAATGTGCAGTTTGGCTTTTCTACTTAAGACAATAGGAAAAAGGAATTTGCTGAGAAATTGATAGACTGTGGGAATAAAGCCAGAGAAGCCCTTATAGCAAAAAATACTGTTTTAACCCAAGTATATATGTGATTTGGTTATTTCCATTTTCTTTAAATTTGAGGAAAGAGGATTGAATAGTGGGGTGATTATGAAAACTGCAGTAAAATACTATTGTGGATGTTGCCTTTTTCCAGAGCTAAGCTATATAAAAAGTAACCTGTGAGTATTTTTTTAATGCCATGACTTCACACTAAAAGTCATTTTATTTTATAAAGTTGAATGGTTCTTCTGGTAAAGATACTTGTTTGCAAGTGCCAGAAAATAATAATTCTTTGATACCTGCATTAACAGTATATAGAGAAAGAAAATGAAAACCAAAGGATTTTTCCACAAGGGATTAAGAAAGCTGTTTAAGACCATGACTCAGTTCTTAGCTGTGTATAACTTTGAACAGCCTCTGAATTTTAATATAAAAAGCAAAGTGTTTTTTCCCAATTGCAGCCTATTAAAGAATTATTATAGTTCCCCTTTGTTACAGTTAAAATCAGGTATTGGGAATTAAGATATAGTTCAAAAAAAAACATTACCCAATAAGAATGAATGTAGATGGCTAAGCGATTCTTACTCAGTGTGATGTATAATGCAACAGGGACCCTTGTAAATTGTTATATGCCAATAAACTGTCATAAGTGGTAACAGGTGTTGTTTATTTACCTAATTTTGAGACTTTTTGTGTCTACACTGCAGGTTAATTTCTATTCATCTGGGTTTTTAGAACACCAATTAATTTCTTAGACATATTGATATGAATTGGAAAATTGTCTTTTCAGGGTTGGTAAATAAATGCAACAAAATAGTTTCTAATAAGAAAATTGGCTTGGGGAGTGTAAGAAGGGATACATATTCAGGGAGAAAACAATGGGTTTCTCAGTTGGAAAATCGTATTTTTATAAAATTTCTTAGCTCTTACTCAATTCTTGTGGGAAATTTCATAGTGGGTAGAAAACATAGAACTTTATTTAGCCTTTTTTTGGGTCACACCCAGTGATGCTCAGGGGGTTGGTTACTCCTGGCGGTGTTCAGGGAGTATGGGATGCCAGGGATCGAACCCAGGTTTGGCGCATGCAAGGCAACCACCCTCCCAGCTGTGCTATCGCTCCAGCTCCAGAACTTTTAAGATTTTGAGTTCGGTCTTTATTATAGGAACTTCATCCTTTCTAAAAGTTTAGTAGTTAATAACTACAAAGAATGTTTAAAAGTTTTCTTTTTGTATACCAAGATGTATATTTTGACTGATAGAAATGTCAAGCCATTCCCTTACTTAAAATTTTTAAAAATAAATCACCGTGAGAAATACGCAGCTAGAAAGTTAGTGGTTTAAACCATTCCTTTAAAACATAAACCCTAAAAAAAAATAAGCCCTGTGAAGAATTCATATATGCATAAATGTATTGGTTGGATAATTTAAATGTTATAAACATTTTTTGGCTTTTTGAAGGGTCACACCTGGTGATGCTCAGGGGTTACTCCTGGCTCTATACCCTGAAATTACTCCTGGCGATTCTTGGGGGACCATATGGGATGCCAGGAATCAAACCCAGGTCTGCCGCCAATAAGGCAAACACATTACCTGCTGTACTATCACTCCATCCCCATGTTGCATACTTTTAAAGGCATATGCTATCTTAGTTTGCCTACAGTTACATAATTCTACTTTCTGAAAATTTCCCCTTAGGTTTTATTCCTTGTTCACTTTAGCAAAAAAGCACAATGCTTATTTTTATGATTTAGCAAAAAAGCACAATGCTTATTTTTATGATTTAGCAAGTTATTTACACAGCTTAGATGTATATGTTAGTTTTTTTCCCCTCTGCATCTAATTTTGGCAACTAATTGTATACAAAAGAACAGGAAGCACAAGAGGAAAACTTTCTGCCTGATAGTTTGTAAAATCTCCCTGTCAGGAATGGCTGTGTTACCTGATGTTGAATTTCTCAGTTCTGGGACCATATTTCACTCAGGTAATTTTTTTTTTTTCTTTTTGGATCACACCCAGCAATGCTCAGGGGTTACTCCTGGCTCTGCACTCAGGAATTACTCCTGGCGGTGCTCGGGGACCATATGGGATGCCGGGGATCGAACCCGGGCCAGCACAGGCTGGCCTCGTGCGAGGCAAACGCCCTACCCGCTGGGCTATTGCTCCGGCCCTCAGGTAATTGATTAAATTGGAGTTTATCAACTGGAATTACCAGTAATGCACAATTCTATTGTTAGAACATTGAACAAGCAAATTTTTTTTAAATTCTGAAGATAAGTCATATCCTATATTTATAGGCCAAGTTTTTACAGACCATTCACTGTAGATATGGGAGAAATAATGTGTAAGGCATTTTGCTTGCATGTGCCTGATCAGGATTCTAACCAGGTCCCAAGGGGCCTGCCAGCGGTGATTTCCTGAGCACGTGTAGGGGTAAGCCTCAAAACAGGTGTAGTTCAAAAACAATCAATTTTAAGACATCATCTAGGATTATTTTATAGGACATTTTTGTTGCCATGGCATGACAGTATTGAAGATAACAAGTTTATCACAAAAAAATGGAAAAAGATCAAATGTCAACATTAGGGGTGCTAATGTCTTTATGTGGATTGTTTGGAGGTTTCGCGAGTTATGACCCCCGGAAGATGATTTTTGGTCTTTGATTTTTTGTTCTTGGGCCACAAGCAGTGTAATGCTCAGGGGGTTACTTCTGGCTCTGAATTCTGGAATTATTCCTGTCAGTGCTTGGGACACCATATGGGATGCCAGGGATTGAACCTGGATTTGCTACAGGCAATCCCCCTATATGCTGTACTATGTCTTCTTCCCCAGAGGTGACCTTTGAGGTCTTCCTACCTGTTTCCTGATAGGTTAGTAGACAACCCAGTTTTCTTAAGTTGTTTTTGGAGCCACAAGTCTGCTCAGAATTAATTTCTCCAGAGTCTAAGCTCAGGGGATCACTCCTGGGGAACAATAAGTGTACCAGGGATTGAATAGGCCAGCTGGCGCAAAGCAAATGCCCTCACCCGCTGTGTTTTAACTCCAGTCCCAGTTCACTTAAGCTTTCTTTTCCTTCTTCTTCCCTCCCTCTGATCTCAGGAAATAGTCTTGGCAGTTCTTGGGGGACCATACGGGATGCTGGATATCCAACCTGGGTTGGCGGCATGTGGGGCAAAGCCCTACCTGCTGTATTGCCGCTCTAGCCCATACTTAAGTTTTAAAAAGTGTGTTTTCTTTGTCCTACTTGAGTAATCAGTTGTGAAAGTGAAAGACTCAAGTGTTGTATAGGTGAGCATATTGTGGACAACACTACAGAATTTATCAAGTCTTGAAAAAAGTTCATGCTTTAAGAGGTCTAGTGGATGTACTGTTAAAAAATGGTGTGAGTAGACACAACACCTTTGTGTTTGAGTCCACCATACACCTACCCTTGTATATAAATAAGGGCTTAAGAATTTTTACTTTTGTCACTTAGGTTTTGGGCTTTTAAGTGTTCCTAGAAGGAAACAGCAATTCATAGGGCAGAGTAGGTAACTGAGGTAGGTCTCAGCTGTGTTTTCTATTGGTTCTGTTGTCAATACATAGTGTGTACTGCATCATTACTCTTGAGGCTTCAAGTATAGGCAGAATAGAACAACTTTATAAATATAAAATACGACTCTGGACATGCATGACTATCGAGGTCATTTATTCTGAGATCTTATATGGCACAATGCTATATTATATTCCAATGGACCTCATTCCCAGCGAATGGGGATATTACTGGTGCTCCCTCGAGCAAATCGATGAACAACAGGAAGATAAGTGATAACAGTGATCCCTTTGAGTTCACATAATTACCTGAAATTGAGGCTGTCACAAGACCAATGTCATTCCATTGGACATCGCAAGATTGAATATCCTCAGCTCTGTCCGCATCGACCCTCTATCAGTTCTCGGAAAAGAATGCCTAGTACTGGGCATGTAGATCATTTAAGAATTACCGGATATCCAGAATTCAGTATGATACTTTTGAGTGGTAGAAAAAGACATCTAGATTTCAATATGTTTTGATTTGCAATTAAGTTAGATGACAAAGGGTGAGACCTGGGACAAAGACAGTCTTAAGTGGAGACAATGCATGTGGCATTCCAGGTGGGAGACCCGGACCACCACCCCCAGAACGTGGAAATGGATCCTTGCAAAAATGGGCATAGGTTCAGAAAGAACTCACCTAGGGCAGATACAGGGGAAATGCACACCGCAGGAGAGGCATGGTTTTCCCTCCGCCAACTTGATGAATACAGTTTTATCAAACAGCCTCCTAAAGTCGCCACGGTGGGTGCCAAGCGGGAGGGTGAACTTGGTATTGTTAATGGTCTCTCGGGAACTTAACATGGCCTTTTGTTCAAGTGGTGGAGCATCTCTCAGGGAATCCAGCCGTGCACTGGACCTGGACATTCATTTTTTTTATAACGACATTTTATTTGGGGGAGGGGGGAGTGGAGAACTGGGGCTACACCCGGCACTGGGTCCAATACTGCGGAGAATTGGGGATGGCGAGGACGTTAAGGGTGCCCTGGATCTCCTGTCAGCCCTGTGGTGGCATTGTGTGGAAAAACAGACCACACGCTGGGGTTTTTCCATTCTTTTATAAAATAAATGGGTATTTTATAAAATGGGTAAATTTTATAAAATGGGTATTTTATAAAATGTAAAAAATGGGTAAGGATTTTTAAGATTATAAAGTCAGAAATTTACTGAATTGTGTGATCCTAAAAGTTAAGGAAGGATTTATTTTATAAATATGAAATAGTACATGTCTGGGGGCGGAGCCATAGTACAGGGTGACACGTTCCTCCCTCTACCCCTTCCCCCACCGATCAGACAGATGTGTTTAGTTGGGTCAGTGGTATTGGACAGGGAACTGAGGAGGGCTTCTCATGGAAAGTGGTTTGCAGCATTTAAGCTCTCGCTGGCAAGGATTTTTGTGACATAGAAGAATTTATCATCTTGAAAACTGGAGAAACATTTCACGCCGTTTGTGAAAAGGAGAGTCACAGTTTAGCCAGCCAAAATTGTGATTTTGTATTATGTATAAAAGTACTGTAATTGACTGGAGCTATTGGGTTACCACAGTAGCCAAAATGCCAAAGTCACCTTTATGGTACACACTGGGGAAGTTTTAAAAATGAAACCAAGTAAGGATAAAGTACATGGAGAGGTTTAGCTCAATGTAGGAGAATTTTAGAAAGTAAGCCATCATATTTGGGCACTGCTCAAAAGCTGTAGAAAAGATTATAAAGTCAGAAATTTACTGAATTGTGTGATCCTAAGAGGGAGCGGGTAGCCCTGTCGACCCGGTCACCCCGCCCACCCCCGACCCCCCGGCCTGAGTGCAGGCCAGAGACCCAGAGAGGGCGACCAAAAAAAAAAAAAAAGTTAAGGATTTCTTTTATAAATATGAAATAGTACATGTCTGGGGGCCGGAGCCATAGTACAGCGGGCAGGGCGTTTGCCTTGCATGTGGCCAATCCGGGTGCAATCCCTGGCATCTCGTATGGTCCCCTGAGCACCAACAGTAGTAATTCCTGAGTGCAGAGCCAGGAGTAACTCTGAGCGTTGCCGGTGCGACCCAAAACGAAAAAAAAATTCATCTTATGAAAGCCTGTCAAGTGAGTGTTTGGGAATGCTAAAAGGTCGCACTCCCACCTTAGAAGGATGCGGGGTTCCCCTGGTGGGTCATGACAGCTTCAGGTAGTGCACTCTTGCCTCATTACCCTCTGCTGTGAGTCAGGAAAAACCTAGCACCATGACCGTCTGCTCTGAGCACCTGAATGGTATAGACCTGTCGTCTCATCACCCCTCAGAGGTGGTTGTCAAGCCGCACCTGGGTGGGAAATGATCCCTACACCCGGTTTGAGGAGCTAAGGCTGGATCAAGTGATTGACCTTCGCCAGGAAAGGAAAGTTCTAAATCTTACTCAAGCTTTTCAAGTCTGTCACCTCTTCGAAGTTTCAGGTGATAGTCAAGTAAGACAAATTTGGGCAATGAAGGGGAAAATAAAGATGTCCAAGAGAGAACATGGGTATCTTCACAGTGGGAAGCAAGTACGAATCCCGAACAAGTCACTGAATCCCCGAGCTGGTGAATACATGCAATAGGGTAGGCCAGTAGGCATTCCAGGTGGAGACCGGGCCACCCACCCCCAGAACGTGGAAATGGATCCCGGCAAAAATGGGCATAGGCTCAGAAAGAACTCACCTAGGGCAGATACAGGGAAATGGGAAATGCACACCGCAGGAGAGGCATGGTTTTCCCTCCGCCAACTTGGTGAATACAGTTTTATCAAACAGCCTCGGTGGGTGCCACGCGGGAGGGTGAACTTGGCATTGTTAAAGGCCTCTTGGGAACTCTAACATGGCCCTTTGTTCAGTGGTGGAGCATCTCTCAGGGAATCCAGCCGTGCACTGGACCTGGACATTCATTTTTTTTTATAACGACATTTTATTTGGGGGAGGGAGGGTGGAGAACTGGGGCTACACCCGGCACTGGGTCCAATACTGCGGAGAATTGGGGATGGCGAGGACGTTAAGGGTGCCCTGGATCTCCTGTCAGCCCTGTGGTGGCATTGTGCGAAAAAACAGACCACACGCTGGGGTTTTCCATTCTTTTATAACATCTGGGTTGGGTGAGAGCTTCAGGGCACAGCAGCAGCTCCAGGAAGGGTGGAATTATATGCTGGTCCTGTCTCCTGGGGTCAGGGAGGCTTCATGCCAACTCTTCTCTCAGCTCTTAATCGCTTGTTTTTGGGATCGTGTCTCAGAGCCCCTCAGGTTTAGGTGCCATAGTTTTTCTACAAATATACATGACGGCTCCACCCAGCAGACTAGACTATCACAGGCCGCTAGCGGCCGCGCGGTTCATCAATAAATGCTTTATTTAGAGGTGACTACAACAGTATGCCACCCGCACGGCAAGCCTGGCAAGCTGCTCGTGTAGCATTTGATATGCCAAATACCGTAACATTTATATTAGGTCATTCCGGTGACCTAATATAATGGTTTGAGGCTCTTTGTTCCTGGAGCAAGCGGATACCTTTGGGTTCTACTAGCATGAGACAGGACATATGGAGATAATACAGGTGCCCGCTCGAGCAAATAGGTGATTAACGGGAAGACAGTGATGGTGATAGTGATACATGACGGGCACCTGTCTTCCATCTCTCTACCTGTAGCACCTTTCCTTAGAGTACCCTTCACCTCTTGACCACACTTGAGTCACTGGATGTCACTAATCTGCACGCTGCGTAGTTCCAAAATCATTCTATAGTCACTTAATATTGGATGATTATTACGTGCCAATTAGGCACTGATTATTCAGCTTGGATCAAAACCAAGTTCCTGTTTCCGGAGTTTAAATCTAATTTGGCAGCTGAGAAGCATAGCTACGCTGGGGATTGGTATAAAGAGAAAGAACCGAGTAAAGTGCGCTGAGGAGTAGTTGAGCAGCTTCTGCTAGTCCCATAACCAAGTGACACAGCTGCGATTCCACGTAGCAGGCGGACTAGGGTCACGGCGTCGTGTCGGGAACGACTCTGAGAAAGGTCTGTGTGGGGTAACTACTCGCACTGCGGGTTGAGAGTCCCGGAAGGATGGATCCCTAAACCGGAGGCAAGAGGAACCCAGGCAACAGTGGGATTCCGCGTTCCCGCGCGGCCGGCCCCTTCGTATGAGGACGCGGCCTCGCGGAAAGCCCGCCCTCTTGAAGGGAGACGACCAATGGCGGACCAATTGCGGTCACGTGATGTGATACAGTAACCAATAACACGCAACGATATTCAGCCTTGTGCAATTCGATTGGACACGGGTGGCGGCCCCGCGGAGTTTGATTTTCGTCCGAGGAAGCGGAAGTAGTGAGCCAATCGGGAGGCCCGCGGTCATTCGGTGGGGGTCCATGAGGGATATCCGGGCTCCGGGCCCAGCC
The DNA here is from genome assembly GCA_021461705.1 of Cryptotis parvus. Taxonomy (NCBI): domain Eukaryota; kingdom Metazoa; phylum Chordata; class Mammalia; order Eulipotyphla; family Soricidae; genus Cryptotis; species Cryptotis parvus. The sequence continues at coordinate 69,347 of JAJIBD010000533.1, forward strand.
CAGGGTCTGCAGGCTGAGTGGCGCTCTCCGGTCAGAGTCGATGTCTGAACCCGGCTGCACCAGGACCCGCGCGCGTCGGCGTTCGTGAACGGAGAACTCCGCGGCAGCATTCAGTTAACGCCCGCAGCTGGTTCTGGGCTGGATGCGGGGAAGGCTCGGGTTCCGTGGAAGGTGCGCGCCGAGGCCCCTCGGGATTGCTAGCCGGGGGGGACGCCGTGGGCTTGTCTCTGCCCGTCGCTGGTTGGGCGATCGTGTCCCTTGGGGGGCCTAGGAGTGATGGGTGCTTTTCCGTTCGGCGCTGTTCTTCTGCTACATCTGGAGCTTGCCCTTGCGGCCCTCGCGCGGTGGAGGTGGAGGGCTCAGCCTCCATCCCCCAATCCAAAGCTCAGGCGCTGGGGAGTTGACAGACTGCCTTAGCTTGAAGGTTTTCCTGTCTCTGTCTATCTGTCTGTCTCCGTCTGTCTGTCTGTCTGTCTGTCTGCCTGCCTGCCTGCCTGCCTGCCTGCCTGCCTGCCTGCCTGCCTGCTCTGTCTGTCTGCCTGCCTGCCTGCCTGCCTGTCTGCCTGTCTGCCTGTCTGTCTGCCTGCCTGTCTGTCTGTCTATCTGTCTGTCTGTCTGACTGTCTGTCGCTCTCTCTTTCCTTCCCTGTCCTATGTTGATAGGTATTTGTAATATTGTGAACACGTGAACAATACATTGCATAGTGAAATAACACCTTTAGTAGTTTTAGGAAGTGTGTTATTTATTACTAAAACAGCTCCAGTTATATCTTGTAATACTTACGTGGGTTTCCAGTTATTTCATATCGTTTATGTAGTATTTGTCAAGAATAATTTTCAGTTTTTTACCCCCAAGGCATCAAGAAACCAGTAATGTTACCTTGAGTGTGCTTCTGTATCTGCTTCATCGATGTCTCTTTTATTGAATATCTTAGGAGAGGTGCTGGAATATTTTGGTGTTCCCATAGACCAGGTAAAGAAATGGTTTTTAATGGGCTTGAGGGAATCTGTTGTACTTATTCTTGGGTCTCATTTTGAAAATGATTTATACATTGGTGGTGGGAAATGAACACTGGTGAACTGATGGGTGTTGGAACATTACATGACTGAAACCCAACCATGAACAACTTTGTGTATCTCACCGTGATCCAATTAAAAAGATTAAAAAAGATTTCTATGTAAACATTTCATTTAAGGCAAAATATACACATTGCCCCCTCCACCCCTTATTCTCCTCTGTCCCCCTAGATTCCCTTTGTTACTGTTGGAAACTCCCTGGCAGTACCCATAACAAGGCATCGCTGCCCTGATACCTGGCCTAGCGTTAGGGCCTGGTGCTTTGGTCCAGTGGTGCTAGGCGCCATTTCGTGTTGGCCATGGCGCATGTGTTGTTCTTGGTCAACTCTGGGGCCCTGCTCGCAAGGTTTGCCTACCAACCCTTTGAGCTATTGCCCTCGTCCCTTGTTATTTTCTTTTTCAAAACCAAAACTTAACTTTCTTTACTTTTATTTCACCACTTTCCACTTTATTTCTTCATTTTTTTTTTAAACTGAATCACCTTGAGATACACAGTCACAAAGTTTTATGACTGGTTTTAAGTCATACAATGTTCCAACACTCCCTTCACTCGTGTACATTTCCCATAAAGTCATGCAATGTTCCAACACTCCCCCAGTGTACTTCCCAACCCATGAGTTCCAACACTCCCTTCACTAGTGTACATTCCCACCATCAGTTTCCCCAGTTCCCTTCTGTCACCCTCACCACCTGTCTCCTGCCATCTTCCCCACCGACCCTGGCCCCATTCTCTCTCTCTGTCTCTCTCTCTCTGTCTCTCTCTCTCTCTCTCTCTCTTTCTCTCTCACCTTCTGGTCTTTATGGTTTTGCAATATGGATACTGAGAAGTTATGCATGTCCCTTTATCTACTGTTAGTGCTGTTCTTGTCCAGAGTGATCAATCCAACCATCCTGTCTTACTGGCCCCTTCTCTCTACTAATTGCCCTCCCCTGGCCGTTCCACTTGTGACAAACTTTTACACGTAGATCAGTCCTCCTGGCCCTGTTTTCACTGTCCATGGGAATCGGTCTCATATAGCAACTTCTTCATATCCCACAGATGCTACTGCCCACTTTCTATCCCTCAGGCAACCTCAGTTATAAATATCTGATCGTTTATTTATTTTTATTTTATTAAAATTTTTTTTAATTAATTTTTTTTTTTGCTTTGTTTTTTGGGTCACACTTGGTGATGCTGTACTATTGCTCCAGCCCGTTTTTGATTATTTCTTTTGTCAACAGATTTTGTTTCATTTCCTTACATTGTGCATATTGATGTAACCACCCAGTATTGGTCTTTCCTCTTTGCTTTGCCTCAGCACCACTAACTCCTAACGATTTGCAAATGACAATATTTCCTTTTTGATAGCTGAATTGTGTATATATACCACATTTTTATGTAATCATCTATGATGTACAGTTCTGTTGTTTTCTTACCTGTGCTTGGGGCTTATTCCTGATTCTGTATTCAGGATCACTCCTGGTGCTGCTCAAGAGACCAAACGTGCTGCTAGGAGAGCCCAGGGGAGGGGTCAGCCGCATCCTAAGCAAGCACTGTACCCTGCGCTGTCTCTACAGTCACCACCACCCCATTCTTTCACAGATCCTACTCCTGGCTCTGCTCACGATCACTCCCTGACGGGGGCTCAGGGTACATATGAGGTGCTGCTTTGGTTATGTAAAGGGCGGCGCTCACCAGCTCTGCCCACTGTATATTACTCCTTCCCGCCACCAGCTTTTTAAATGACGAGTAAAATATGAGTGAAATTTGGTTATTGGAGAAAAATGCTCTGAGTATGCCATTCTATTTTTCTTTTGAAAAATATCTCTTCTACATCAAATTTTTTCATAGACATGTAATCATGCTCAGTAGATTACTGTTAAGATAATGCTTTATGTTTAAACAGGTTTTGCGTGATTTGGAAAAATAAACACTATGGATCAGCGCGAGCATTGTTCGAATTATTGGGAAAATTCTTCCTTTAGAACCTTGTCCTAGGCCAAATTTTGAGGTAAGTCAGTCAACATTTACTATTGAAACTTACAGGAGAAGAAAAGGATCAAGGGTCTTGGGATACAGCAGGTTACAGGAGACAAATTCCTGGAAAAATGATTGCATTCAATTTTGTGTTATTTTGCCTTTGATTACATTCAAAGAAGTATTATATAAAGCAGCACTTAGGTGGTTTTTGTTGTTCTTTTTAAAATTAAAAAAAAACTTATTATAACACAATGAGAAAGACATTTACAAAACTGTTTATAATTGGGCTTTAGTCATAACAATGTTGAAGCACCCATCCCTCCACTAGTGCACGCTTTCCCACCACCAATGTCCCCAGTTCCCCTCCCTCTGTTGTCTTTTCCTTTGTATTTTATAACAGGCTATTTAAGCAGGGGAGAGAATATTGCTATATGTTTAAATCTTAATTTATTTTTTTCTCAAGCACTTGAGAACAGCTTTAGGTTCTAAATTTTCCTAATTTAGAACAATTGGAAAGGCCTGGAGAAATCTCCATAGCTGCTACTCATCCCTTAGCTCTGCCATCAACATCTGCCACCATGGAACCGCATCTGTTACTGTGAGGGCCACACAAGGCACACCACGTTGGCCTCAAATGAATTAATAAGATTCTTTCTTGTACACCTTGTACATTGTATCGCACATTTTATGGGTTTGGACAAATCTGTTATGACTTGTATGGTTCATTATAAACCATACAGAGTATTGGCATGTTCATTCCTCCCATCACTTTTTTGTTTGGCTTTTTTGGGTCACACCTGGCTATGCTCAGGGGTAACTCCTGGCTCTGCACTCAGGTATCACTCCTGGCAGGGCTTAGGGGACCATATGGGATACCCGGACTGAATCCAGTCTGTTGTGGGCCTGGCAAGCGTCCTACCCACTGTACTATCTCTTTGGCTCCCCTCCCATCACTCATCACTTTTTTTTTTTTTTGGCGGGGGCGTGGGGATTCATACCTGGCAATGCTCAGAGGTTACTCCTGGCTCTGCACTCAGGAATTACTCCTGATGGTGCTTAGCGGACCGCATGGGATGTCGGGAATGGAACCTGGTTGGTTGCATGCAAGGCTAACGCCCTCCCTGCTGTACTATTGCTCCAGCCCCTCCCATCATTCTTAATCCCAGATTCAATCCCAGATGACCACGGATGTGTTTTTGTGTTTTTTAAAAAATTGTGTCCAGGGGCCGGAGTGATAGCCCAGCGGGTAGGGTGTTTGCCCTTGCGGCCCGGCCTGTGCCCGCCCGGGTTCGATCCCGGCATCCCATATGGTTCCCGAGCACTGCCAGGAGTAATTCCAGGAGTAATTCCTTGAGCCAGGAGAAACTCCTGAGCATTGCCAGGTGTGACCCAAAAAGCAAAAAAAAAAAAAAAAAAAAAAAACCTGTGTCCATAGTTTGCTTTTTCAGACTGTCAGACTGTTGTTTAGCCTTTGCTGATTGGCTTTTCACTTAGTGATCTGTATTCAAGTTTCCTTCATGTCTTTAATGGTTAGACAACTCATTTCTATTTAGCTTTGAAAATATACTTCTTCCGAAAGGAACAGTGTACCAATAATTATTGTAGATGATAATACCAGCTTAGAACTGAGCATTGAAAGTAGGCAAAAGGATATACATGATAATCTCTAACTATGGATTCCATGCCACAGTGTGTAAAAGGAGAGAGACAAGAGAGAGAGAGAGAAGAGAGAGAGAGAGAGGAGAGGGAGGAGAGGAGAGGGAGAGAAAGAGAGGGAGAGAGAGAGAGGGATTGAGAGAGAGAAATGAAAATTGCCTGCCATAGATACAGGCTGGGGAGGGGGCAATCAGGGGACATTGGTGGTGGGAAATGGGCTGGGTGTTGGAAGGGATGGGTGTTGGAGCAGCTGTATGACTGAAACCCAAATATGAATGCTTTTGTAACTATATCTCATGGTGGTATAATAAAAAATAAAAAAAAAAAGGAAATATACCTCTGCCTGGATGTAACATGATTTACCGATCCAGAAATTTTTTCACTCCCGGGGCCAGAGCGATAGCCCAGCCGGGTAGGGCGTTTGCCTTATTTGCGGCGGCCTGTGCCGGCCTGGGTTCGATCCCTGGCATCCCATATGGTCCCCGAGCACTGCCAGGAGTAATTCCAAGTGCAGACCAGGAGTAACCCGGGCATTGCCAGTGTGACCCAAAAAAGCAATAAAAAAATAAAAATAAAAAAAAGAAAGAAAGAAATTTTCACTCCCTGAAGGATATGTTCAACTTCTTGCTTTGATTTTAAAACAGATCGAATTTGACTTGTTGCCTTTTTTTGGGGAAAAATAAATGACTCCATACTCCCTTGGGAATTCAGAATTTTAAAATGACCCCCAGTTTTACCCTAACTTCCTTGGTTTCCAGCATCCCTGGGAAAAAGACTGCTCTAGAATAACATTTTTCACCTTATAATTTTGTGCTAAAAAGTATGTGTGTGTTTGCACTGAGAATTCTTTTCCTTTTCAGCGTGGACTCTCAACTTAATGGTGCTTGTGGCTTTTCTCTCTCTGCAGAACTCATAATTTTTTCTTTTTTTCACTGTAGTTGACCCCAGTCTTGAATTCTGCAGGCTCGGTTAACTATGGAGCTATAGTTCCATCTTTTGCTGATATTTCGTGGGTGGCAAATGATGAAGAAGCCAGTCACCTCCGCTTCGGTAATTTTATATCTTTGACTTGAAAATTGGGCTCTGAGCTGTATTCTGACTTCTTGTCTCTGCTGGTTTCTTCGTACTAACTGAACATTTCTGTTTTGTCTGTCTCTTACTGTTCACATGTTTCTCATTTTCGGTCACATTTTCTTAAACCTAAAAGCAGACCTCGGAAGGAATGGGTAGAGCGTGTGCTTAGCATGTGCTTAGCATGTGCCTGGCCCTCGGTTCCATCCCTCCCTCGCACCACTGGCTCCCTCCTCTCCAGTCCCATGGGACCACTATGAAAAAAGAAAACTAAAACTACTATGTTCATTTTAGGGATTGTGATTTATTATCCTAGATAAGTTATATTCTTTAGGGCCGGAGATAGCCCAGCGGGTAGGGCGTTTGCCTTGCACGGCCGGCCCATGCCGGCCCGGGTTCGATCCCCGGCATCCCATATGGTCCCCGAGCACCGCCAGAAGTAACTCCTGAGTGCAGAGCCAGGAGAAACCCCCTGAGCATTGCCGGGTGTGGCCCAAAAAAGCAAAAAAAAAAAAAAAAAAGTTATATTCTTTATAGTGAATATGTGACCACTTAGAAAACATGGGAGTTATAAGGCCTGAGAGGTTGAAGAGCTTGTCTTGCACCTGCCCGGGTAAAGAGCTTGTCTTGCGCCTGCCCCACCCAGGTTAGATCCCCAGCACCATGTATGGTCCCCAAGCACTGCCAGGTCTGCTCCCTGAGCTCTGAGCCAGGAGTAAGAGCTGAGCATAGCTGGATGTGGCCTTATTCCAAAAAAGAAACTAAAACCCATGGGACTTAGGTAACAGCCTCTCTCCCCTTAGCTGATATTGCATGCACACAATTTATGGTTCCTCCAAAATTTAACTATTAAAATAGCCCGCCATTGACAGAAATTTGATAACTAAGTAGTTTCAGTTAATTTAATTTGAATGTGACATGCATGACGTGTTTTTACATAAACAGTAAACTAGAGAAAAGAAAAAGCTTATGAAATCCAAAGAAGAACATGGTGAGGCTGGATCACTAGTATAGCAGATAGGGCTTTGCCTTGCTTGTCACTGACCTGGGCTTCATTGCAGGCATACATATGGGTTCCCCCAACCCCAAGCCTTGCCAGGAGTAATTCCTGAGTACAGAGCCAGCAGTAAACCCTGGCATTGCCAGGTCGGCCTCCAAAACAAACACCCTCCCCAGCCCTCCCAGAAAAAGCTTGCTGTGCGTTGTGCTTTATTCATGGATACTGTGACTCTACATCACTTGTTTATAAGAAAGTCTGTAGATAATTGAACCTTTACAGTTCAATCCTCTGTTGCCCAACACAATGGTGTTAAAGAAAGTTTAAGACCTGTATGTGTGACTTTTTTGGTGGACTCACTTTTGTTTAGTATAACAGATACAAGTTATAAGCAAAACAAAGGTTGGTTTTTCAGCTATTTTGGCTGCATTTATTAGGTATCAAAATTAGCTTATCAATTTTCAAAAAAATTAGACTACCTTAAATTTAGCCCTAATGTGTAACTAGAAGTTACTTCAATAACTTTCATTCAGAGTGTGTAGGATTTCTCAATAAATCAACATTACTGCTAAGTAACTCAGCTTTTATTGTGTTTAAAACTAATTTTGAAAACAGTTACAAGATAATGGCTTTTGTTGTACTGTCTAAAAGCAAGACTTGCTTCTTTACACCCAGTTCAATCACTGGTCACCTGTTCAAAGCAACTTTCTAGTCTGTGTGTTGAGAATGAAGAGATCATAAGTGATGTGCATGACCTCATTAACTCTAGACAATCATAGGATAGATAAGGTGCTTTGGTGTTTTCGACAGAAATAATTACTCTTTTGGAAACTTTCCTTTCCTCCTCCTAATCTTCTTTCCTCTTTCCCCACACCCTCTTCCTGTCCCCTCACAGAAATTATAGATGGAAAAATGAAGAGAAGAAAAAAGTGAAATTTTCCATCCTTCACAAGTAGTTTGGGAACCAGAACCACCAGCTCAAAGGCATAGCAGCCCAGTGACGTGTAGTCGGCCTGCAGGTGACCCGGCGACGGAAAAGCTAACCGCCCTTGAGGGAAGAGCTGACTTCCCTCCGGCGCTCAGATCGCTGCCCTCGTGAGCCTGTCAGAACTGAAACACAGCCCACGTGCCGGTAAGGAGCGTTCTGGACTTTCCGTTCAGCGAGGTATGCTCCATACCAAATCAGGGTGATGCTCCATACTAAATCTGTGAAAAGGAATATTTGCTGTGAATGACATTAAACACAACAGTTTGGTTGGCTAGATGTAATTCCTGTTGTTATTTAGAAAAGATGCATTTGTGGCGAGGAGGATGACTGATGGAAAGGTGACCTAGTTAAGGCATTGAAGCTAGCTTTTGTGGAGGGTGGGTGTCCTCGGCAGTGCTTGGGATGGGGCGGGGGTGGTCTCGGCTTCCTCAAGTTCAGGCCGGTGCTCCAACTTTCTCTCTCTTCTGGCCTGAACATACATTTTATGTTCAAAAAACTTATTTCCTAAGTAAACTTAAAACTGAGGCAAATTGCATTCATTTGAAAAGCGAGATCAGGTTTGAGGCTTCATATATTTGCTGGATGTTATTGTTGCGAGCTTTCACCAAGTTTAGGGGAATGGTGGTCATCTTTTCCCCAGATAATCTTCCAGAATTTCAGAGAGATAACTTGCTCTAACCAGTAAACGGCCCCCAAACTTATAGTCACATTCTCATATGTATATATTACGGTATCATATTTATGACATGTACAGTACTTGCATAGAATCATTTTGTGTTTGGGTCACACCTAGCTGTGCACAGAGCTTCTTCCTGCCTCTGTACTTAGGGATCACTCCGGTAGGCTTGGGAACCATATAGGGTATTGAGGGATTGAACCTGTGTTAGCTACCTCTAAGGCAAGTGCCCTATCTGCTGTACTATGTCTCCAGCCCTACCTACACTTATGCCTTATTGATAATATATAACAATAACTAAGGTACAAATACATTATTTATTAATTGATTGATTGCTTTTTTGGGTCACACCTGGTGATGCTCAGGGGTTACTCCTGCCTCTGCACTCAGGTATTACACCTGGCAGCGTTTGAGGGACCATATGGGATGTTGGGGATCGAACCCAGGTCAGCTGCATGCAAGGCAAACGCCCTATCCGCTGTACTATTGCGCCGGGCCCCGAGTATGTTAATTTTTTTAGCAGGTGTGTTATTCATGACTAATTGGGAAAAAATCTGTATTAGGGGAAGAAAGAGTTTTGAAAAGTTCAGTTTTTGATAGTACAGTGGTTAGGGCGCTTGCTTGCATTCAACTGACCTGAGTTTGATCCACGACATTCCATGTGGTCTCCCAAGCGCCACCAAGTGTAATTCTTGAGTACAGAACTGGGAATAACCCTGAGCTTGGTGTGGCCCAAACACTTAAAAAACAACAACAACAAAAAAAATCCCCACAGTGAAAAGTTTAGTATTTAATGCCTATGTCAGACTCTTCCTTGAAAAGTAAATCCTTGGATATTTCTGCAATGTCATTACAAAATGATTATACCAGTTTAAATATTCCTGGCTACAAGCTGTTGATTCTATTTTGGCTTTTTAAAATAGAGGATTATTGGAAAAATGCCTTTGTTTTCTCCTCAAATTACATTCTCTACTCTCTTTCCTCCCTTTAAGATCCTGCTAAGAGAGACTCCTAATTGGATTTAAAACAAATTTGCTATTTGGCTTGACTTTTACAGAAATTACTAAGCAGATGGGATTGTTTCTCCCTTCATGAACTTAGTAGTGTTACAGAAATTGTTTCAGTTGTGAGTCTCATTAGTGTCGTGTGAGAGAGAATTCTGCGTGTTTTTTTCATCAGGCGACTTTGTTTTTAGGCTCCTTGGACTTGAATGCTGAGCCCGATGGCTTGGGTCAGTTGCCACCATCAGAGGCTGCTCTTCCGACTGTCGCACCAGATCCCTTACCAGGTTCGGTGCTTCCTCCTCCTCCGCCTCCACTACCCTCTTGGTTTTCTTCGCTTCAATCTCTGGACTCCGGTTCTAATGTATGTGGCTCAGCTAACTCTGCAACTGAAAGCGGAAAAACAGCACCGAGGTGCCAGCAAAACCAGTCATTAGTTGCTCTGAAAACCAGAAGAGCCAGGGACGTTCCCAATATGCTGGATGTTCTGAAGGATCTGAATAAGGTTAAGCTCCGTGCTGTTGAGCGGTATGTTGGCACAGAAACCTTCACGTAAATATTGACTAGTCTTTTCTCTTATTAGTCTTTTCAATGTCTGTTGTCACTATCACTATCACTATCTTCCCGTTAGTCATCTATTTGCTAGAGCGGGCACCAGTAATATCTCCATATGTCCTGTCTCACGCTAGTAGAACCCAAAGGCATCTGCTTGCTCCAGGAACATAAAGAGCCTTCAAACCATTATAATAGGTCATGGGAATGACCTAATATAAATGTTACTGGTATTTGGCATATCAAATACTACACGAGCCGCTTGCCAGGCTTGCCATGCGGGTGGCATACTGTTGTAGTCATCTCTAAATAAAGCATATATTGATGAACCGCGCGGCCGCTAGCGGCGCGCAATCCAGGCTGTGATAGTCTGGTCTGCTGGGTGGAGTTGTGACGAGAGGGAAGTCGGATGTGGAATATGGCGGGCCCCATGGAATAGGGTAGGGTGGTCTGGCTTGTTGTGAGGTTCTGCTGGGGTGGCAGGCCAGGGCTAGAACCCGCCATGCCTCCCGGGCGCCTCATGAGCAACTGGGCACAGGGAGAGCAAGTAGCAGCTCTGCCCCATGTCTGAGAGTCTCTGGTTCAGCATACCTGGGCGGATTGAAAAAAAAAAAAACTGCTGCAGGTATGCTGAACCAGAGACTCTCAGACATGGGGCAGAGCCTGGCAAGCTACCCGTGTCGTATTTGATATGCCAAATACCAGTAACAATTGTAAACCTCATTCCCATGACCTGATGGAATGGTTTGAGGCTCTTTATGTTCCTGGAGTGAGCAGATGTCTTTGGGCTACACTACCATGTGACAGGACATATGGAGATGTTACTGGTGCCCGCTCGAGCAAATCTACGAACAATGGGAAGACAAGTGATACAAGTGATACAAGTGTGTACATATATATTTATATATTTAAATATATTATGTATTTACCTTTTAGGATCCTTGCTCCTTTCCACCTGCATATAACCCCTGTTTGGGAGCCCCCAATATGCCCACTGCTCGCCCCTAGCCTAAGCACACTGTCTCAGCTAAAGAGGTGTTAGCTCTACCTTCCGTCTTAGTTTCCCTCTTCATTGCAGCTTAGAGCATGAGTAATACTAGACATTGGATTCAGATTGAATGAGCGAATGGCAAGGTGAATAAATAATTGCCTCATAGATTTTCTTTTCATGAAATTTATAGACTTTAAAAAGTTCCTGAGCATTCTTACACATTGCTCTCCCCACTGGGAAATTAGGGGGATGAAAAGATCTGCAACATGGAGATATTTGATGAATTCTAGGCCTAATGGGTCCAGAGAACTCTACCAAGATGGTTTCTTGGGTTTTTTTTTTGGTCCTTAAAATCATGTCAGTTCAGGTTCCTTATTCTATTGAAAAATGTTTTAGACTCTTGGAGATTGTAAGTAGTTTGTAATATGTCACTCTTGTGTTTCCATTATGGTCTTCAACAGGGGCTAAATTAACACCAGTTTAATTCGATTTATTTAGGTCACCTGGCGGTAGACCCGTTCAGAAGAGGAAAAGAGCAAGTTCACACTGGGATCCAGTGTCTGTAATCTCTCATGCGCTTAAGCAGAAATTCGCATTTCAAGAAGATGATTCCTTTGAGAAAGAAAATAGGTCTTGGGAATCTACTCCGTTTTCTAGCCCAGAGATTTCTAGGGTAAGCTGTTAATAATGCAGTCAGCTTTCCTAAAGAGCACTACTGTTCATGATGTAACTTTGCCTAGTTCTCTGAACTAATTATTCAGTGTGGTCTACATAATTGTTGTTAGTGCTATCGTTTCAGCAGTTTTTGTTATATGTTCATCTAGCTTCTTGCCTACATGAAGTATTTTGAGAGCGCCGAATCCTAACCACTAGACCACCAGGGAGGCGTGAAGTATTTTGAAATAAAACAATTTACTTGAAGAATATCTGCATAAGTTTATAGACAGGGACTAACTTATGTATGAACAGGCATGAACTTAGGCAGAAACTTTGAGGGAGGAGAAAAAAGAATGTTGCACAGATTGAAGTTAACCAAGATTAAGCGTGAAACGCCAATATGTTTCTCAGTTAAGGAAAAGCCCACTGATTGCTTAAATACGATGTAAAAGAGTTGTTTGTTACTGTGTTTGGGAGGTTGTGCGCCTAAAGTGGTTCTTAGGTGGCCCATGTGCCCAGGGTCCTACCTGTGATTCTCAGTCACAGGGCAGGTGATGCAATGCCCTGTGGTACCCAGTGCGAAGGCTGGCCTGGAAGTTCTGGGCGTCTCTAGGCTTTCATCAGTCAGGACTTAGGCACAGGTGTGGTGCATTGCTGGGCATTTCCCTAACCGCTGTCTCCTGGCTCAGCATGTAAGCTTGGAATAAAAATTCAATGACAGTGCCTCTCGGGCACACTGTGGCAGGGAGAGGCGTCTGAGTCATGTGCCAGCGAGTAGTCGTGGCACTGTGACTTGCACACCGCGTACAGTGTCTGGTGTTAACATACTAAGAGAATGGCAGGGGGCTGGCGCCCAGGTAGGATGTTTGCCTTGCAGCGGCCGACCCAGGTTCAATCCCCAGCATCCCATATGATCCCCGAGCACTGCAAGGAGTAATTCCTGAATGAAGAGCTAGGAATAAGCCCTGAGCATCACCAGGTGTGACCCCAAAAAACATAAACAAACAAACAAAGAGAATGGCAGCCTTGGTAGTTCGGCAGCTCCACAGGGCCAGACCGATGGCCCCTGCTGCTGCCGGGGAAGCAGGTGGCTTAAGGAAAAGGGCTCTGGCGGGCCTTTCCTTCTTAGGTGTTCCGGAGATTAGCTGGTCAGATCAGTGAAATGACTTATGAAGCAGCCAATTAATAAGCTAGACATATGCCATATAAAATGGTATTGAACTAATAAATGTGTCATTAAATTATTTATCATTTGTATGTAAATTTATATAATTGTGCACTCTTTTACTCATCTCAGTAGATTTTCACAGCAATGTCTTTATTTTTTTTTTTATTTATTTTTTTTTTTCTTTTTGGTCACACCGGCAATGCTCAGGGTTACTCCTGGCTCTGCACTCAGGAATTACTCCTGGCGGTGCTCGGGGACCATATGGGACGCCGGGGATCAACCCGGGCCGACACAGGCCGGCGCGTGCAAGGCAAACGCCCTACCAGCTGGGCTATCGCTCCGGCCCCACACAGCAATGTCTTTAAATAAAAATCAAAGGCTGGGGCCAGGGGCGGTGGCACCAGCGAGTAGAGCGTTGCCTTACACGTGGCCTGCCCATGCCGGCCGGGTTCGATCCCGGCGTCCCATATGGTCCCCCGACCAGGAGTAATTCCTGAGTGCAGAGCCAGGAGACCCCGTGCATCGCTGGGTGTGACCCAAAAAGCAAAAAAAAAAAAATCAAAAGGCTATAGCGAAAAAGACAGCTCAGATTCGATTCCTAGTGTTTTGCCACTTGTGACCCCAGAGCAAAAGCAAATAGGCAGCTATTACCTGTTTTTTATGCATGAAGAAATGAGCCTCACAATGCTTAGGTCTGCTTGCAGTCCCACATTATAAGTGGTTTATTAACATTCTAGGATGTTTGAAGGTCTGCAAAGGAACCTTATATCAAATAGTACTTCCCAGCAGTTGTGGATCAGAGCAGTATCACTGGGTTGTCCTATACTATTCACTGTTCTAGCATTTTCTCTTCAACTGTGAAGACCCGAACCATTTTTGGTGTCCTTTATAGCACCCAGTGTAGCTGCAGAAACTGAATTGGAGGCTGCTGGGCACACGGTGTGGCGGGACCGTCTCCCTGGCTTCTGTCCTCAGCTCTGACCTCAGTCTGCTGCCTCCCCCTCGCCAGGCCCTGTGACCAGTGGAGGGGTTACGGGCAAGGACACTGGGGTGCTTGCGTTGCTGTTCTTCTTAGAATAATTTCTTTCTTTTCTTTTTTCTTTTCGGGTTACACCGGTGATGATAATGGTTAATCCTGGCTCTGCATGCAGGAATTACTCCGCGGTGCTCAGGGAGACCATAGAGGATACTGGGGATTGAATCTGGGTTAGCTGTGTGCGAGGCAAGCGCCCTACCCGAGGTGCTATCACTGCGGCCCCAGAATAATTTCTAAACATTATTTTACCCATGAAATAACTTCTGTGTTTAACATTTACTCTTTCAGTTTGGGCACCACATCTTGCAGTCTGAGGCTCAGTGAACTCGAAGAACCAGGAGATACAAGAGGGGCCGGCCAGGATGTGAGCAACCCATGCCATGGAAGGTGGCACCAGTGGGCAAAGCCCCCGGCTCCCCCTCTCCCTCTCCTGCTTTTTGCTGTCACACCTGGCAGGGCTCGCGGGTAACTCCTGGCTCTGCACTCAGGAATTACTCCTGGTGGTGCTCAGGGAACCATGTAGGATGCGGGGGTTGAACCTGGGTTGACTGCATGCAAGGCAAACCCCTGTTCGCTGTGCTGTCGCTCCGCCCGCCCCCAAGTCCCTCATCTATTAGTCGAGTGAAGGCGCTGTGTGCCCAGGCTGTCTCAGTGTGGAGCTTCTGGACGGCTGACGCCCTGTAGGAGTGCCTGTAGAGGCCCTGGTGAGAGCTGAAGAGGCTCAGCACATGTTCTGCATGTGCGACACCTGGGTTCCATTCCCAGCACCCCCGTGTGTCACATCCTGTCTGTTGTGTCTATGTCACCCCCCCACACACACACATTCAAGCCTGCAGTGCCAGGGTGACTCCCCTCAGCAAGGCCGTCTGATTTGGCTCCAAAGCTCCCAGCCCCAAAAGAAAATAACTTCATTAATGACAGGAAGTGGAGTTTTTTCCCTCATAATGTTAATGTCATTAGAAGCTGAATATTCTTTGGTTTTCCTGGAAGTAAGTGACTCTTGGGTAACATAAGGACCCTACTATAAGGTAACACAAACCATTTTTACTGGATCAAGATATTAATATAAAACTAATCAGAAATGGGTAGTGTGATTAGATTTTTTTTGAAAACAAATTCTTTTGCGGGCTGAGGGTTTGGGTTACACCTGGCCGGGCTCAGGGAAACATGCTGTGCTGGGGATGCAGTTCAGGTTGGCTGTGTGCCAGGCCGGCACCTTTCCCCCTTGTACTCTGGCCCTTCAAAACCATTTACTAAAGCAATTATATCCCAATTTAAAAGAGCCTTTGAATTGTAAGAATTGGTTATGATCTGCTTAACTTCGCCACCAGGAACTTGGAGATTTTCAAAGAATATGCAAGTTATAATGATTTCATTACAACATTTACTTTTTAATTTTTTTTTTTGTTTATTTGTTTTTGGCCACAGCTGGTGTGCTCAGACCTGGGTTGGCTCTCTTGAAGGCAAATGCCCCATTCACTGTACTTTAGCTCTGGCCGGGCATTCAGAAAGTTTAATCATATAGGTTGAGTCTTCTAAAAATTGTTACAAGGTGATTCTTAGAAACCGATTTTGATTGTTAAAGGCTAGAAATATGAGTATTTAAAGAGTGTTCATAATAACTTTTGCCTATACTTGCGGTGTAAATAAATATGCATTTAATTTTATTTCCTCTCTGATCAGTTGCACTGATACGCTGCTCCTTTGTAAATAAATGTGCCTTTTAAGCGTGCTTGTGTCTTGTGGCCATTCAATTTCTTCCTGCTTTTGGGAAACCTGCAGCTTGTGGTTGGGTGGCGCAGGTATAGCACCTAAGTTTGGAGGCGGTCGAGTGCTCCTCCGACCCTGGACTAAAGTGCTGTGTGCAGGTGGCGGCCGTTTGCGGGATGAATCCGGCTACCAGCAGTGGCCCCTGCCTGTCATTTCTGGAAAGCCATTGGCCACACATTTTCTTGTGGCCAGCAGTTGATTGCGCTCTGCTCCGTTTCCCGTGTTCTCTGGCCACAGTCCAAGGAGGTGCAGCTAAGCGGCTGCTGCCTCAGCTCCGTGAGGAACCGGCTCCTGGCGACCTAGGTGGGGACCTGCTCTTCACTGAGCCCGTGAAAGTGCCTGCAGACTTAGCTGAGCGCAGAAATGAAGTAAAGATGCTGGTGTTTTTGTTTTTTTGGGCCACACAGTGGGCTCAGGGGTTGCTCCTGGCTCTGCTCTCAGGGATCACCCCTGGCAGAGCTCAAGTACCACATGGGGTAACTGCATCAAACCCAGGTTGGCTGCATGCAAGGCAAGTGCCCTACCGCTTTGCTCTAGCTCTGGTCCAAGGTGCTCATTTTTAATGTCTAATTTTGTGTACTTATAGCAGAAGGCAGTTGTGATGGTGGACCATGAGTAAAAGCTAGGTGGCTTTGCTACCTGCTGGCTCCTGCCCAGTTTTCTTTTTCTTTTTTTTTAAAATTTATTACACCACCACCATCCGGAGCTTCAGTGGCAATATCGGTTAGCGCCACGGTACTTATTATACCACCGTGAGATGTACAGTTACAAAACTTTCATATTTGGGTTTCGGTCATACAGTGTTCCAGCACCCATCCCTCCACCAGTGTCTATTTCCCTCCACCAATGTCCCATGATTTCCCCCTCCCCCAGCCTGCGTCTATGGCAGACAATTTTCACTTCTCTCTCTCTCTCTCTCTCTCTCTCTCTCTCTCTCTCTCTCTCTCTCTCTCTCTCTCTCCCGTTTACACACTATGGCTTGCAATACATAGAGGTTATCATGTATATCCTTTTGCCTACTTTCAATGCTCAGTTCTATGCTGGTATTATCATTTACAATAATTATTAGTACACGGCTCATTTCTCTGTATTGCCTAACCTCTGATTCCCACACATTTCTTGCCCAGTTTTCTGATATGGTCTATT
>JAJIBD010000534.1:0-88611 GCA_021461705.1 Cryptotis parvus
ATTTAACTAAATGAAACTTGTCAAAAATTATTTCCATATTGGGGCCGGAGCGACAGTCCAGCGGGTAGGGTGTTTGCCTTGCACGGGCCGGCCCATGCAGGCCCGAAGTTCAATCCCCGCCTCCCATATGGTCCCCCGCGCACCGCCAGGGAGTAATTCCTGAGTGCAGAGCCAGGAGAAACCCGAAGCATTGCCGGGTGTGACCCAAAAGCAAAAAAAAAAAATTATTTCCATATAACTAGAAATTCGGCTGTTTATTATTTTACAACCATCCACTTTCTTAAGCACAATAAAGTGAAGATGGTGCCTCATTCATAATTCTCAATGGCTATATGTGATGTTGACCATCCTGAGGAATCTCTACAATTTGCTCTTCCCACTTTAAATGGTGATACTATTCTTGTTCTTCATGACTCTACTTTATCTCCTCATCTCTGGTTATCAAATGATGTTGTTATCTATATCTAAAATATTAATGACATGACTTACATACCTTGCTTTCAGATTTAATACATTTGAACATCATTTTTTAACTGAAGGAATGTAAAAGAGTAAGAATTGAAAGGTAAGAATAAAATATTTTTCAAGCTCTTCATACTGTGGTAATGTTTTAAAATGTTGACATGGGGTCAAGAAAAAAATCTATTTGAAATAATAATGCAAGATGAAACCCACGTTAACAAAGCACCACCCAGGCAAGCAAAAGGCAGCAAGTTCAATTCACTGGTGCCCCCCCACAAGCTGCTTGGTATCCTGGCGGCTCTGCTGTCTGGAACTGAGGCTGTAAGAGCATGTGATTACCAGAGCCCTGCAGCCAGGTATGTGCAAGTACCACAACTCAAGTGTGGGATAACCAGGGGACATCACACCAGAATAGGTGACAGCTAAAGCCAAGTGTGTGGGGGGTCTGACGTGATATTGGAGTGGATAAAAGTGGATAGGGCTTTTGCCTTGCACCAGGCCAACGTGGGTTGATTCCCAGCATCCAAGAGGGTTCCCTAAGCACCACCAGGAATAATTCCTATCATTGGTGTGATCCAAAAAAAACCCCAAAATAAACCAAATGTATCTGTGAGACCCCCAGTTACTGCACAACAGCATCAACAAAGGGGAAGAGGGAGAAAAAACTGGAAGCTATTCTACCGACTCCTCATTCAAATTACCTGGATCCCATCACTATAGATGGAGATGGCTAAGGGCACAAGGCCTGTTTTGATGCAGAAGGCCTGGGTTCAATCTCTGGCACTGCCTGGTTCCAGTGCTGTCAAGAGCAACCCCTGAGCACACAGCCAGTAGCCATCCCAAGAACTAGCAGGGTGTGGACCCAAGCCCCAAATAAAATCATGCAAACCTAATCACAGACATCTACAGGGAGCAGCTGTTTCCCCCCACACTAGAGTCATCTCTAATGCACACAAAAGCCAAAAGGCAGAGCATACTTGTCCACTTTTCCTTCTGTCGTATGAGCCAAGTTCATCAACTTCTTTTGTGTGTCATCCAGCATTTCTTGTTGAAGGGCCACTGTTGAAAAATAAGCAAATAAAGAACTGAAGTAACTTATTCAAATAGTCCAGGTGGCTTGAGTGAGATTTCATGGCACCCTGACCGAGAAGTGTGAATCAGACACTTCCTCTGTTTAGGAAGATACACTGTATTCCACTGCTCCTTTGGTTCAGGGAGCTAGAACCTCTGATGCAGAAATGACAGAGACATCCGGAGTATGCTTTAATTCACATGGTTATCCCCAATAAAGTGTTCAGTTTTTTAACAGAAAACTGAAAAAAGAAGACGAATAATTTCATTCTTAAAGAAATTGAAGAGCAAAGACAAGACATTTTGCATTGCTTCCTTGCATGGACTATTTCCAGCACCATTCTTTAAAGAGAAGGAAGATAAAGGACACTGTTAGATTCCTTCTCCATTTTCGGACCAGGCTCTGGCTTTGCGGTGAGCTGAAGGAGACTATCTAACACAAAGAAGAACACAGGTAGTTGTGCCATTGAAGGGGTCAAGTATTTTGGGGTAAACAGCAAAATATTTTTCAGGTCAGTGGTTCTGAAACAAACTGATCAGAATACTATAGGGTAAGAATGATTTGGAGGGAGATTTCAGATGATCAATGGGAGGATAGTGATAGTGATAGTGATCACTTGTCTTCCCATTGTTAATTGATTTCCTCAAGTGGGCTCCAGTAACATCTCCATTTGTCCCTGTCTCAGGCGAGTATAGCCCAAGGGCGTCTGCTCACTCCAGGAACATGAAGAGCCTCAAAACATTCTTTCAGGTCATGGGAATGAGATCTATTATTGCTGCTGTTTTTGGCGTATCAAATACAACACGGATAGCTTGCCTGCCTCTGCTTTGCGAGTGCTCTTAGTTTTTACATTACTGATGTGCCGGAGGGAGATTTAAACTATTTAAAGACACATCTGTTTGAAAAGGAAGCAAAATCTGTCCACTCTTTGAAGATCTGGAATTTGAGCAGGTCATGGCAAAGTCTGGAATGACAACAGGTGATCCCTTGTTTTTAAAATGAACCAAGCCACAGGGAATGAGTCTAAGGAACTCTCGGTCACTCATCAAGTTTACAACTGTCACCTCCAAAGAGGAACTATGAGCTGAAGGGGAAGTCTAGTGATTTCTGGCTAGATCATAAGCTTCACTCAGAAAAGTAGAGAGAATCTGTTATATGAGACTTTTCAAACCAAGAAATATTCACATCCTACTGCATCATATTAAGCAAGATATTTTCACTAGATGCCTTGGCTGAGAGATGTCCTAATGCCTCCAGTTGACAGTTTAAAGAATCCTAGCTCATATGGTCTCAGAACCCTTTGAATGGAAATTGATATGTAGCAACAAGCAATGGAAAGATCTGGAAAAGCCTGGATTCTGAAAATGTTAGCATAGCCTTCATTTCTGTCCTCTACGGCATACTCTGACGTCCCACAGATCCTCTCTTTCCCTCCACCAGGGAATATTTGAGTAACTTCTCACCCTCAATAAAATGACAAACTTTAATCAAAAACAAACAAAAAAAGGCTATCTCTTTTTTAATAAACTGAACCAAGTCGTAGGAATGAGTCTTAGTCTAAGGAACTCTCAAGTCATACCCATGGAGCTTACAACTGTTACCTCCAAAATGAAAAGAGGAACGGAAGGGGAAGTCTAGCGATTTCTGGCTAGATTATAAGCTTTATTCAGAAATGTAGGGAAAGTACTGGAGCGATAGCACAGCAAGGAGGGTGTCTGCCTTGCACGCGCCCACCCAGGTTTGATCCCGTCATCCCATATGGTCCCCTGAGCACCGCCAGGAGAAATCCCCGAGTGCAGAGCCAGCAGTAACCCCTGAACATTGCCGGGTATGACTGTCTCACTGTCTTCCCGTTCATCATCTATTTGCTCGAGCGGGCACCAGTAACATCTCCATATGTCCTGTTACATGCTAGTAGAGCCCAAGGGCATCTGCTTGCTCCAGGAACATAAAGAGCATCAAACCATTCCATCAGGTCATGGGAATGAGGTATATAATTGTTACTGGTATTTGGCATATCAACTATGACACGTGTAGCTTTCCAGGCTCTGCCATCGGGTGGCATACTCTTGTAGTCACTTCAATATCCAGCATTTATTGATGAACTACACGGCCTCTTGCAGCCTCACGAGCCGAGCTCTGATAGGCTGGTCTGCTGGGTGGAGTTCTGACCAGAGGGAAGTCCAAATGTGGAAAATGGAGGCCCTCATGGAGTAGGAAGTCGCCTGGTTTGTTGCGAGGCTCTGCTGAGGTGGCAGACCAGGGCTAGAACCCGCCATCCCTCCTGTGCACCTCGTGAGCGGCTGGGCACAGGGAGTGCAAGTAGCAGCTCTGCTCCATGTCTGTGAGTCACTGCACCCCATTTTCACACACACACGTGCACACACACTTGTATGTAAAACACATACACACACATCTGTATGTGAATGTTTCCGCGTGCTGTTGCTATGTTTGGTGCTGGCTGTGGGCACATCGTTTTCTTATCTTTATGTGTCACACCTGGCGATGCTCAGGGGTTACTCCTGGCTCTGCACTCAGGAATTACTCATAGTGGTGCTGGGGGACCATATAAGATGCCGTGGGTTCAAACCTAGGTAGGTTGCATGCAAGGAAACCTCTCTACTTCCCTACCCCTAACTATTATCGCTCTGGCCCCTGCAGACACGTCTTCTTAGCCCACCCCAGCTTCTCATCCCCTGAGGGCTGCGGTCCTTCCTTCCCCTGTCTGCCCATTACAGTCCCTTCATGGTTCCATTCCAGGTCTCTGAGACTCCCTCAGCCTGGTGGCCCTGCCAGTCCCGGCGGTTGCTGCATGGTCCTCTTCTGACCACCAGGTGGCGCCCGCAGAAAAGGATGAGCCGCTCTGGCTCCATCTCCCCTTCTCT
Organism: Cryptotis parvus; assembly: GCA_021461705.1. Lineage (NCBI taxonomy): Eukaryota > Metazoa > Chordata > Mammalia > Eulipotyphla > Soricidae > Cryptotis > Cryptotis parvus. Next base: position 4,420 of record JAJIBD010000534.1, read on the forward strand.
CTCTGGTCCCCTCCCACTCTCTGGAGGGGTCTGTCTCTGCCTCCCCCTCTAGGCTCTCTGGAAAGCCTTCAGAACTCTGAGCCACAATCTTATTGTGGATTGTAATATATATATTAGAGGTGCTCTCTCTTGAACATATTTTCTCTCTCAATCTCCTTTCATATCTTTATGCACAAGTTTCCTTCAAAAAATCTACCTTGCTTCACTAAAAATCAATACATACACAATGATTTATATTGATATATACATATATTTCTATATATATTTACTACTATTTATATGCAAAGACTCCTCAAAGATATATACTCCTTTTGTACTGCTGCCTTTCAAATATATTTGGGTATTGTTATTAAAATCAGAAGGGTCAGAAAATATTAGAAAGTATTTACATTGGCCATAACTACAGAGTGTAATGTGAAGTAAGATATGTGTTTTGTTTTTTTCTTTTTTTTATTCTCAGATAATATTGGAAGCTGTACAATGTAGTTACTTCAGAAGTTTTGTCTGAGGAAGAAAAATAATTAAGCAAGATTCCACTAATTGGCAAGGCAATCAGCAAATAAAAGCCACTATTGTTATATTTTCTCTAAAACGTTTTCCAAAAATAGTTGGCAGTTGTGGTAAACGGCAAGTTTTATTATAATGGAGTGTCATTTATAATACAGTAAAGTATCGATCATAAAGTATTTTTATGATCAAGTTCCTCAGAGATATCAGAGGAGGATCCCAGGAATTATAAAGCCTTGGACTATAACTCATCTGGAAACAACCTAAATGCCCGAGAACAGAGGACTGGCTAAAGAAACTGTGGTTCATCTACACTATGGAACACTACGCGGCTGTCAGAAAAGATGAAATTATGAAATTTACCTGCAAATGGATGGACATGGTGACTATCATGCTGAGTGAAATTAGTCAGAAGGAAAAGGACAGATATAGAATGACTGCATTCATTAATAGAACATAAGTAGATACCAGTGTTTTACTAAATGTGGGAAATGGTAATGGCAGATTAAAACTCACCATTGAATATACACAAAGAGACTTAAGTGATAAACTCTAAATATCTGCAGGGCTAGCCACAATGTGTAAAATAGAGGGAGAGAGATGCAGAGACAGAGAGAGAGACAGAGAAAGAAAGAGAGGAAACTGGGGTACCTGCTATTAAGGCAGCATGGGGGTGGGCGGGAGGGGGGTGGGGTACATTGGTGGTGGAAATGGGGCACTGGTGGAGGGATGGCTGCTGGTATACTGTATTACCAAGAACCAATTATGAACACCTTTCTAATTGTATGTTTCACGGTGGTATAATAAAAAATTTAAAAAAATAAAGTGTTTTAAAATTTATTGAGGTTTTAAGTTTGGAAACATGTTCAGTGGAATGTAAAACTGGAAGTGTTCTGGTTTTGGCAATGTGTACAAATTATGTACACAATTTCAAAGCTAGAAATGAAAGGTGTGTGGATTATCCTCTCCCAAAATATCAAATAGGCTTTGATTAACATTAACAAACTTGGTTTCTTCCAGTGAGTGTTACATTAATATAAGGGACTATATAGTCCCTCTAAGACTAGCATGCCTTAAGATAAAGGTCTACCATTGTTACTGTGGTAGAATTATTTTTCAAATGACTATTTGAGGTAAAGATCAGTGCAAATCTGGAGAAGTTGTGACTTTTAAGAAAGGTAGGGGAGAGATTGTTGTTGTATAAGAAAAAAAACTACTTTTCAAATCAGAAATTTCTAAATCATTGCAGGGGAGAAGGACAAATACCAATGAGCTCACTCATCTGTACCGCACAGAGACAAAAAAACAAGGGAACAGACAATGGGACCTTGACAAACTTGTGAATTGCAACCTGACTATCCAGCAGTAGGGTAAAGGGTGGAACAAAGGGTTGGACTAAAGGGGATATGGGGGCAGCTGTGTTGGGCTTTGGGCTCTTGCGTGGTGCAGTGACTCTGTGTATCAATGTTAACCCTCTCACTATTGTAACCATGGGACTTAGAGTTTAACAGATAAATATGACCGAGAAATAGCACACAGATAGGACACAAAGGTTCTTGCCAATGCTGCCTCTCCCCCAGCCCCCATTAAAATGAAACAAAAACAAAACCATATCCTAACACTAGACTTTTTCTTTCTGTTTTGCCAAGAGACCCCTGTTGAGCCTGGACTACCAAAAGTGGTTCCCAGGATGCCTGGCTCTCTGGACTTTGCAGTGCCCCAATTGAGATGGCAGCCCTCCAAGGAATGGTTCCTTTTTGATTGCTCATTCTGCCATTTTTCTTTCATTTCATGACAGTCAGGGATGGCTTGTGAAAAGTTGCTAAACATCATACTAAATGTGAAATGTGAATCCTCACTCCAAACTTTCCCTTTTCAGAGCATCAATTGAAGATGTCGTCAGGTCTTATAGTGGCTTTCTGATTTTGGTAGTCCATTGAAGAATGGAGTTTGAAAGTTACTGCATACTGTTAACAACTGTCTCCTCGAGTCCTGTCTGAAATACGATGACAGTTTATGAAAAATATCTTTAATAAAGCTGGATACAGTTTGAAACAAAAACAACTGATTAAGACAACTTGTCTAACTGATGTCCAAGTTACACAGCTTTTGATGGAAGTTCATTAAATTGGTATAATTTGGGTTAAAGTCTGAGTTCAGAAAAATAAGATGAGAAAGCACAGATAAAAACATTTTTTAAAAAAAATTTTAATTCGCATAACTCATTACTATTATACACAATTATTCCTAGGCATGCAGAAGGCTGTTTCAAACTTATGTAATAGTTTAAATATACTCTGATAGTTGAATCTAGGGGGAAAAGTCCTCACTCAGAATTTGGAGAAAGGGGCTACCAGAGTGATAGGAACTAGAAAAAAACAGACTTCTCTTTCTCCAAACCCCCAGATTCTCCTCTCATCTGATACTGAAAATATTCTCAAAAAAACCCCAAAATACTAATTCAAACTGCTATTTGAAATCAGAAATACATTAATATAGACAGACAAAATACACTGAAAAAAAATCTAATGTGTCAAAAGGATTCTTGGGAAGTTAAAGCTTTTTAAAAGACAGACGTATACTCTGAGCAATAAAGCAAGTCTGTATTCTCCTTTGAACATGTATCTAGCTTGCTCGTCTCTTTTCCTTGCTTGCCTATTGCCACTCTGGAGAAGCCTGTTTCACTCCTCAATACTGTTCTCCCCCCTTACATCTTTCTAAATAAATGTCAATAAACACTACCTCGCGACAGGCGCACACAAACCTGAAGATAAAATATAACTGATAACAAGCCATCTCATCACCATCTACGGTTCACCTATGATCAGTGACACTGCACAGTACGGCAATGCCACCTTCAGAGAACATCATAAAATGAAGTCACACTTCTTACAAGTGACTCGGCGTTTATGACAAAGTGCCCTTGGACCAGACTCCACTCAGCCTTACTTATATCCACCTGATTAAGAGAGGGAGGTTGGATCAGGAACTGAGAGTCAAAGACTGGGGCATGAGTCACGGTGCTGCAGCAAGCCTGGGTCTGGATCATGGTCCCGGTTACCAGTGCATCTGTTGCCTAGTCCATAAAGTGAGTGTGCTCATCTCTAAAGACGTGATCGCTGTGCTGAGTCCAGAGTCCTACACAAACTGTTAGTACTGACTGTTTTTAGTCAGGGATTCATCTTTCATCCCTGCCTTAGTCAGTACTAACAACAAGCAACACTATGATTAAGATTAACATAGATCATTTGCATTGGGTTTGCCTAATCTGTCACTTTCATGAGGCAAATGACTTAAGAAGGGAGAAAAACGGCTACAAAGATGAATCCACTTAGAGCTGTAGAAACAAACCAGGATCTGTGTACCTGATCTGCACTGGTTTCCTTAAAAGTAAACGTAAGCAGGGACTGGAACGATATAGTACAGTAGTATGTGGGCGGAGCAATAATACTACATTGTGTAAGGTGTTTGCCTTGCACGTGGCCAACCTGGGTTCCAGACACATACACACACACAAACACACACACAGTGGATAGGGTATGTGCCTTGTATGTGGCGGTCTGGGTTCAATCCCCAATACTGTATATAGTCTCCAGAACCCAGGAGGTGTGACCCTTGAGCAGAGAGCCAGGAGTAAGCCCTGAGCAGTCATGTAGCCCCCTTCTCAAAAACAGTTTTTAAATAAATAACAGGGTGTTGACTATGGGTCTAGTGGCAAAGCACATGTTTGGTACTGTGAGTCCTGTGTTTGATCTGGGTACCTCATGGCCCCTCCCTAGACATGAGCACCAGTGCCCCTAGACTCCCCCCCAGCAGAACTGACTGAGGCTCCTACAACACGGATGGCTCCTGTCCTTTCCATCACTGGCTCTAGAAGCATAAATAAAGCTTTTACTACTGCTAATGCTGACTCCATAAAGTGAGTCCAAAGCTCTGAAATATTTATAATGAGTACTCATTGTAATTTATACAACAATGGAGATCAGGGCAATACAGGCATTTAGTCAGAAATAATTAAAATAAGTCCATAAATACAACAAGCCATGCAATTTCTTAATCTCACCATTGCCACAGGAATGACTTGGGACAGATGTCCATAGGAGAATGAAGTGTTATATTAACAACTTGACACACAACATTTAGTCGTCCAAAACCAATGGGCACTTTCCGAAGACTATCTCTTCAGCTCCTGAGTCTAGTTCTTCCTAGAGATCATTATTTGGCTAAACTCTGGTGCTCTGAGTTCCTTAGTCTTCCAATTGATGGTGTACTTGTAATCTACCTAGACTGTTTTCTCTGTACATACTGTCCCAGGTGAAAGAAACCACTTCAATATTTAAGCACAACATAGAAAAGGAGAAGGGAAGATGCAGAACAAAACACAAAACAGGGGCTGGAGAGATAGCAAAGCATCCCATATGGTCCCCTGAGCACTGCCAGGAATAAGCCCTGAGTGCAGAGCCAGGAGTAACCCCTGAGCATCGCGGGTGAGACTAACAAGCAAAAACAAACAAACAAACAAAAAACCCACACGTCACACTATATTGAACCATTTTCTTGAAAAGAAAACCAGTCACATAGAAAGATCATGAGCTCTGCTCCTAAGGAAATTTGAACTCAGCTTATTTAACCTACATAATGGGACTCATACCACTTACTTTAAAGGTGTTTATGAAAAATATCAGAAATGGGAATGGAGTGATAGCACAGCAGGTAGGACATTTGCCTTGCATGTGGCCAACCTGGGTTTCATCCTCGGCATCCCATTTGGTCGCCTAAGCAACAGGAGTAATTCCTGAATGCAGTGCCAGGAGTGACCCCTGAGCATTGCAGAGGTGTGACCCAAAAAAGAAGTAAAATATATATATATCTGAAAGACTAAGTAATAGAGTGGTGTTATTTATATGCCAAACATATACTCAGTATAAATTGTTTCCATGCGGCCCATTTCCAATTCTTCTATTAGATTTTGAGTTTTATAGCTAGCCATGTCTTACAAACTAAACAATTTTCGCTACACAGAAAATAGCTCAAAATCAAGTTACCTTGAGGGCACCTACTTTACACCATCTACTCTGTTTAGATTTAGATTTCGATTTTTTTTTTTTTGGACATGGGGCAGAGCTGCTAGTGGCTCTCACTGTGCCCAGCCACTCATGAGGTGCCTGGGAAGGATGGCAGGTTCTAGTCCTGGCCCGCCATCTCAGAAGAGCCTCACAGCAAGCCAGAGGACCCCCCCACTCCATGAGGACCTCCATTTTCCACATCCGGACTTCCTCCTCGTCAGAACTCAACACCCAGCAGACCAGCCTATCACAGCCCGGATCATCAAGATCCACCCTGCTGCAGTCTTTTTTAATCTGGCCCACGTATGCTGAACCAGAGACAGGCATGGGGCGGAGCTGCTACTGGCTCTCACTGTGCCCAGTCGCTCATGAGGTGCCTGGGAGGGATAGCAGGTTCTAGTCCTGGCCCGCCATCCCAGAAGAGCCTCACAACACGCCAGACGACCACCCACTCCATGAGGACCTCCATTTTCCACATCCGGACTTCCTCCTCGTCAGAACTCCACCCAGCAGACCAGCCTATCACAGCCCAGCTCATCGAGATCCACCCTGCTGCAGTCATTTTTAATCCGGCCTAGGTATGCTGAACCAGAGACAGGCATGGGGCAGAGCTGCTACTGGCTCTCACTGTGCCCAGTCGCTCATGATGTGCCTGGGAGGGATGGCAGGTTCTAGTCCTGGCCCGCCATCCCAGCAGAGCCTCACAACAAGCCAGACGACCCCCCCCACTCCATGAGGACCTCCATTTTCCACATCCGGACTTCCTCCTCTTCAGAACTCCCCCAGCAGACCAGCCTATCACAGCCCGGCTTTCAGCCGTGCGGTTCATCAATAAATGCTGGATTTTGAGATGACTACAAGAGCATGCTAACCGCACACAAGAGCCTGGCAAGCTACCCATGTCGTATTTGATATGCCTGATACCAGTAACAATCATAAACCTCATTCCCATGACCTAATGGAATGGTTTGAGGCTCTTTATGTTCCTGGAGCAAGCAGATGCCCTTGGGCTCTACTTGCATGAGACAGGTCATATGGAGATGTTACTGGTGCCCGCTCAAGCAAATTGACGATGAACTGGAAGACAGTGAACAGTGAACAGTGACAGTTTCTTTTTGGGTCACACCTGGGAATGCTCAGGTGTTACTCCTGGCTCTCTGCTCAGGAATTACTCCTAGTGTTGCTCTCGGGGAATCATATGGGATTCCAAGGATCGAACCTGTGTTGGCTGCACACAAGGAAAACGCCCCTACCTGCTGTGCTATCACTCCGGCCCCTAGATTTTGATTTTTATTGTCTTAATTATTGCTATCTCCTGCTAGAGTGAGGACAACTGTCTTTAGCGTCTTCTTTGGTATCCATGCTTCAGAGGCTATTTTTTTTTTTTGTTGTGTGTGTACGCTATTTTCGGTGACACCAGCCAAGCTCAGGAGTTACTCCTGGCAGTGCTTTGGGCATCATATAGATGCCAGGGATCGAACCTGGGTCAGCCACATGCAAGGCAAACGCCCTACCCGTTGTACTATGGCTCTGGCCCCTCCAGATGCTTCCTTTATCCGCATGCCTCCTCAGTGTCTAAGTCACTGTAATTTGATACTATCTCTTCAGTGCCTACCTTTACATTTCGGTCTATTCCTAATTCCTATTTTATGCTTGTTACTTCTAATCCTATATTCATGTGCCTTGGTGCTGCTACACATTTCTACATCCATAATCGCCATTCTGACCACCTTAAATAATAAACTATTAAATGTAGCCTTGGAATAGCTTCAGCTTCTTGAGGATCCATAAATCAGACATTGAACAAGGACCTGCGATCTCTAGTTGTTGACTCAAAAACGCTATGAATCACCTGATTCTCAGAGGTTTGACTTAAATGTAGGGAGCAACAGGGATTCTGATGTAATATGCTTTGAATGAGTATGGAAAAGCACCACCTAAAATTATACAATGCTTTCATCAGAAAAGAAGAAAGGGCCCATATAAATAACCTGACCTCACAGCTGAAAATATTAGAAAAAGACCAACAAGGGAAGCCCAACCCAGGCAGAAGGAAGGGAAATAGTGAAACTTAGGGAGGAAATCAACGACCTGGAAACCAAAAAAAACAATCCGAAAGATTAATGAAACCAAGAGCTGTTTTTTTGAAAAAATTAAACAAGATCGACAAGCCACTGGCAAGACTTGTAAGGACAGGGAAAGAGAGAACCCAAATAAACAGAATCAGAAATGAAAATGGTGACATCACAACAGAAAAAACAGAAATACAAAAGATCATCAGAGGTTATTTTGAGAACCTGTATGCCACAAAACATGAGAACCTAGAAGAAATGGATAAATTCCTGAAGTCCTATAACCTCCCACGATTGAAACAAGAAGACCTCCAATACCTAAATAAGCCTATCACCATCGGGGAAATTGAAACAGTAATTAAAAGTCTGCCCAAACACAAAAGCCCAGGTCCAGATGGGTTCACTGGCGAATTCTACCAAACCTTTAAGGAGGACCTACTACCAGTCCTGTTCAAGCTCTTCCAGGAAATAGAAGAAACAGAAACACTCCCAAACAGCTTCTACGAGGCGCATATCACCCTGATACCCAAAGCAGGGAGAGACAATACAAAGAAGGAAAATTACAGACCAATCTCCTTGATGAACACAGATGCTAAGATCTTCAACAAAATACTAGCAAACAGAATCCAAAGACTCATCAAAAAGATCATACATCATGACCAAGTAGGATTCATCCCGGGAATGCAAGGATGGTTCAACATTCGCAAATCAATCAACATAATACATCACATCAATAAGAGAAAAAAAAAAAACCATATGGTCCTATCGATAGATGCAGAAAAAGCATTTGACAAGATCCAGCACCCATTCATGATTAAAACCCTCCAGAAAATGGGAATTGAAGGAAGCTTCCTCAAGATAGTCAAAGCCATCTACCAAAAGCCCACAGCGAGTATCATTCTCAATGGGGAAAAATTGAAAGCCTTCCCCTTAAGATCAGGAACACGACAAGGTTGCCCTCTCTCACCTCTTTTATTCAATATAGTACTGGAGGTACTTCGCCATAGCAATCAGAGAAGAAAAGGACATTAAGGGCACCCAGATAGGCAAGGAAGAAATCAAGCTATCATTATTTGCAGATGAGATGATATTATACCTAGAGAACCCTAAACTCTCGACCCAAAAACTCTTAGAAACAATAGATAGGTATAGTAGAGTGGCAGGGTACAAAATCAATACCCAAAAGTCGGTGGCTTTCCTATACACAAATAACGAAAGAGAAGAAAAGGGATATTAAGAAATCGATTCCATTCACAATTGTGCCACAGAAAATCAAATACCTAGGAATCAGCTTAACCAAGTGTGTAAAGGATCTATACAAAGAGAACTACAAGACACTGCTTCAAGAAATAAAAGAGGACACGAGGAAATGGAAACACATTCCCTGCTCATGGATGGGGAGAATTAACATTGTTAAGATGGTAATACTCCCTAGAGCTTTGTACAGATTCAATGCGGTTCCTATAAGGATTCCCATGACATTCTTTAAAGAAATTGACCAAACACTTCTGAAATTCATATGGAATAATAAGCCCCCACGGATAGCTAAAGCAATCCTTGGGAAGAAGAAGATGGGAGGCATCACCTTTCCCAACCTCAAACTGTACTACAAAGCAGCAGTAATTAAAACAGCGTGGTACTGGAATAAAAACAGACCGGTGGACCTATGGAATAGAGTTGAGTATCCTGACACCCACCCTCAAAGACATGATCAGTTAATCTTTGATAAAGGTGCAAAGAGTCCAAACTGGAGTAAGGGAAAGCCTCTTCAACAAGTGGTGCTGGGAAAACTGGACAGCTACATGTAAAAAAATGAATTTGGACCTGTGTCTAACACCTTGCACAAAAATCAGTTCAAAATGGATTAAAGATCTCAATGTCAGACCTGAATCCATAAAAGTATGTTGAAGAAAATATAGGAAAAACCCTCCACGACATCGATGCTAAAGACATCTTCAAAGGTGAAGCACCATTAACAAAGCAACTAGAAGAAAATATAAATATATGGGACTACATGAAACTGAAGAGCTTCTGCACCTCGAAAGAAACAGAGACCAAGATAGAAAGACAGTCGACGGAATGGGAAAGAATATTCACCCAATACCCATCTGATAAGGGGTTAATATCCAGGATATATCAGGCACTGGTACAGCTATATAAGAAAAAAACAGCCAACCCCATTAGAAAATGGGGGAGAGGAGATGAACAGAAACTTTGACAAGGAAAAAAATCCGAATGGCCAAAAAGGCATATGAAAAAATGCTCATCATCACTAATCATCAGAGAGATGCAAATCAAAACAACAATGAGATATCACCTCACACCACAGAGAATGGCCCATATCCAAAAGGGTAAAAGCAACAAGTGCTGGCGTGGATGTGGGGAAAAGGGGACTCTCATACACTGTTGGTGGGAATGTCGACTTGTACAACCTTTCTGGAAAACAATATGGACATTCCTCCAAAGATTAGAAATTGAGCTCCCCTTTGACCCAGCCATACCGCTCCTGGGAATATACCCTGGAAAGCCAAAACGCACAGCGGAAACACAATCCGCACTTTTATTTTCATAGCAGCACTGTTCACAATAGCCAAAACCTGGAAACAACCAGTATGCCCGAGAACCGATGACTGGATAAAGAAACTGTGGTACATCTACACAATGGAATACTATGCAGCTGTCAGAAAAAATGAAGTTATGAAATTTTGCTATAAATGGATGGATATGGAAAGAATCATGTTGAGTGAAATTAGTCAGAAGGAAAGGGGAGAGACATAGAATGACTGCATTTATTTGCATGGCATAAATATACTAGGTGATCTTACCAAAAGTGGAAATTACCACAAGCGTGTGGGAGTCAGGAGGTTGGTTTAGATAGAGAAAGGAACATGAGTGAATAAATGTCTAAAGTTCTGATGCTAACATAGAACTGAGCATTAAAGACAGACAAAAAATGCAAATGATGGCTTCTAAGTGTACGTGAGTGCAACCCACAATGTGTGGGAGAAGGAGGAGAGAGAGAGGGAGAGGAGATGAGATAAAGAACCTGCCATTTAGGCGGGATGTGGGAGGGGGAGGGAATTGGGGACATGGGTGGTGGCTGAGGGGCACTGGTGGAGGGCGGGGTGCTGGAACACTGTGTGACCGAAACCCCAAGCATGAACAACGTTGTAATTGTATATCTCACAGTGGTATAATAAAATGTTAAAAAAAATTATACAAAGCTAGCTGAGGCGGCAGGCAGAGGGACACCTGCACCGCACAGCTGACCTCGTTTTGAATGCCCAGCATCACATACAGGTAGCATAGCCAGGGCTCATTCCTAAACACAGAGCCAAGAATAGGCCCCGAAAACTGCAGAGTGTGGCAGCCTCAAAACAAAACAAAAAAAATTGATTCAAACCCAGTTATTCCCCCCAAAATTTACATTTTACTTGAAAATACTGCCCTCTTTAAGACTGCCCTTCTTAAGACAGGAAGGTTTTAGATAGGATAAACACAGATTGATGTTTATGGAAAAAAACATAATCAGAAAACATTGGGCAAAATTAAACCAATTTTTTTCCTGTTTTTGGGTCACAACTCGCAATGCTCAGGGGTTTCTCCTGGCGAAGAATATGGGAAAGGAAACATGGGACACTAGGAATAGAATGAGGGTCAGCTACCCTACCCACTGTACTAGCACTCCAGCCCCATTAAACCAGTACGTCTACAGTACAAGATGAAAACCAACGCAAGAATGCTCTGATATCCAGGAGATCTAAATTAAATGGAGAGCCAAGGGGGATGGAACGGAAGTCACAGACTAACACAACTGCACCAATCATGTGAAGGATGTTTGAATCAACACTGTGGGGAAAAAGATAGGAAGGTAAACCTACCTTGCTTCCTCAGTTTTTCTATTTGTTCTTCCCTTATATATAACTGTTCATTAAGTCTTGATGCAGAGTCAAGTGCAGCATTTGCTTCGTTCAATCGATCCTGAGGGAGAAAACTTGATTAAAACAGTCATGCACCGGCTCTTCCCACTCCAGAGAAGCCCAAGTTCTCTTGAACCTCTCTCTAGCTCTTTCTCTGTATTTACAATTTCCCACGAAAATAAAAAGTCATGCCAACTCTGAATTATATAACAAACTACGTACTAGGAGACATCTTAAAGTCAACCCATCTTAAGAGCCAAACTTTCCATTCAATTGTGGCCACAGGGAAGTTCATGGAACTAGAAATACCAAAGGTAGGATCAGTAAGCATCAGAGAGCACCCACATTCTTCACCATCCAGTATCTTATCTTTTACAGGCACTAAACTAAAACAAAGATTCCACTAAAGGACCACACAGTGAAAGAAGTAAAAGGAGAGAAATAAAAGCTACAAAAAGCCATTCTATTCTAACAATCTTTTCCTTTTCCTTTTTGTCTTCTGATCATGCCACGGTCAGAACATTAGCAGCTATATGCATGCTCTACCACAGTTCCTGTGAGTTGCATCACTTCCTAATACTGCTAAATTCGAGTCTTCTTTTTCATGTTTACACATTACCTGGATATGTTCTTCTATGAAAACCTCTATGCATCCCTTGCTTGCTCTTGCTGTTATTTTTTTGTTTATTTTTTTATGGGTCACACCTACCAATGCTCAGGGCTTACTTCTGGCTCTGCACTCAGGAATCACTCCAACTGGTGCTCAGGAGACCATATGGGATGCCAGGGAGCAAACCAGTGTGGGCCACATGCAAAGCAAGTGCTCGGCCCACTGAACTCTTTCTGTGGTCCCTGACTGTTTATTTTTAAGTCACTTCTTTTAAATCACCGTCTTTTGTCAGTTTGTAAAAGCAACATAGTTCATATAAATTCTACCATCTGAGCTACAAGTACTATTTGCCAAATCTGCTTGTGATCATATATTATCTCTGAAACACTGAAAAATATTTCAGTTGTATATAGTCAAACAACACATTTTACTTTTATAACTTCATGAGTTTTACTCATTTGATTCTTTTCTTGCACATGGCACACCCAGGCTCAATCCTTGGCACCCTGAACACCAGTAGTGATTCCTGAACATGAAATCAGGACTTATCCCTGAGCTCTGCTGGGCATGGCAGAAATGCTCTTCCCACACCATCACAAAATAGGTTTCTTTTAGATGCCTCTTAGTGGGACCCAGAGGACAATATGGGGTACTGGGGATCAAACCTGGCTTGGCCTCATGCAAGAAAAACACCCTACCCACTGTACTGTAACTGTAGACCTCCAAATAAATTATATAAATATATACACATTTTTTGTGAGTGTTTCTCAATGAGAAATTCCCACTAAAGCCCAGAAATGCTAACTTCTGTAAAAAAAATCAGTGTTTAATCCATGGTTTAATACATATGACGGTTTTTCTAATATGTCATCTTGGACAGACTATCAGCACAGTTATTCAAATAAACCACGGGCTGCCATGAAGGCATTCTGCAATGAATCAAAGCCCCTACTCAGTTGAATTTAAGGCAGGCACAGTACCACGGGTAACACAGGGCAGGTCTAATAGAACCAGCTCAGTCTGGGAAGCAGGAACAAAGTTCCTTACCTTCCCTGAAAGAATTCCTTCTGTCACAGCACCTTGGACCCTGGCCCGTGGACTTCCATCTTGCTTATATTCCTCATCGCATGGGGACCAGGAGATGCAGGGTTCAAACCCGGGTCTCCAGCATGTTATGTGTACTGAAGCCTTTGAAGCTATTGTTCTGTCCCTACCATTTGGTTTAAATTTCTACCTTTTCTTTATTCATTCCTTTCCTATTTCTTCTGACTTATTTTGGTCTTTTTCTAAGTATGTGTTATATTGAAAATCAAAAATAAACACATTATCAGGTCAGAGGCAAGAGAATAAGATAGAGTTCAGTTTTGGGGACATGCCCAAGTGAGCTCTAGGCTCTTGCTAATATTTCGCATGATGTTAAGAGCTGCTTCCTGCTCTCTGGAGCAAAACAACAGAAGCATGGGCAGAAATGGATTGATTTCATCAACGTATCACTGTATCACTGTCTTCCAGTTCATCGTCGATTTGCTCGAGCAGGCACCAGTAACACCTCCATATCATCTGTCTCATGCAAGTAGAGCCCAAGGGCACCTGCTTGCTCCAGGAACATAAAGAGCCTCAAACTATACTATAAGGTCATGGGAATTCATAACTTCATATGGCAAAATTATAACGAGTTAGGCTAGCTCCAGTGCAATACTCTTTACTCCCAAGGGGACACACATGTAGTTATTGCAAGAGATCCTTGGCACACTGGATAGTCCATAATTTAATCAGTTCTGCTAGTACAAAGAAACATGCCTCCAGACAAACAAACGTGTCGCTGTAAGGCTCAAGGCAAAGTGAATTGTTCTGACAGATTATGGACCTTAGTGGAGGTTTAGAAATTTGCTGGAATTGGCTGGCTATATATGCATGATATGATAAATTATATCCTGAGCTGCTTTCTGGTTCAGAGATGTGACCCCTCCCCAATTTGCAAGGGGAGCTTCGTGTGGCAGGAAATCAGCTCTGGCATATAAGCATTTTTTAAGCTTGAGCCAGGGGCACACCTGAAGATTTGCATTTCTACACTATCTTTTGGGCCCATGCAGAAAGGCAGGCTTTGATCTCAAACAATATACTTGGCTTTGACCCTAGAAGGCCCATCCCACAATGGGCTGGACTGTAAGTCCTTGGCGGACTTCTGACAATAAAAGAAGCGAGGAGGAAGAAGAAGGGACCATTGCCATTTTGCCATCTTCTTCCAATCTGAGTCTGCTCTCTGACCCAAGCACATGGTATGGGCTCCAGTGGCCATTTTGCTGAGTATCCTAATCCAAGCATGCAGTGTGGGTCTGACTATTAGAAGTTTGGGGGTCTTTCTGTCCTTGGACTATACTGCCAGATCTTGTGTGAGTAAAAGCCCTTAGAAACTTTGTTGCCTGTCTGCTGGCTCTCGGTCCGCTTGGGACAAAAGGGGATTCGTTCCTGCTCCCTGATATGCTGCCCAGATACGCAGCTGAACCCCCCATTGAGCAGCAGTGTTTCCCGATAGGTAAGGAGCTTGCCCTATATGTAGCTGGCCTAGGTTTAATTCCGGAGACCACATATGGTCCCCAAGTATTGCCAGGAGTGATTCCTGAGCAATGGCACAGGAGTAAGCCCTGCACAGAGCTGGGTGTGGCTCCCAAAGCTGAAAAGAATTAAAAATGTATACTAATCAAGCTAGCTGAAAAAGATCTGGACTTTCGGAAGCATTTACCAGATTAGACATTCTGAACCCCCTGGAAACAACTAAAGTGTTTGATAAAACTTGTGTTTTCTATTTGGCTCTTTTTGAGGTCAGAGCAATAATAAAATGGGTAACGCGCTTGTCTTCCACATGGCCAACCTGGCTTTGGTACCAATGCCCCTTTTGGATTTGGTCCCCAAAACCCCTTCAGGAGTGATCCCTGAGGAAAGTCAGGAGTAAGGCCTGAGCATAGCCTGGTGTGGTGGTACAATTAAAAACAAAACAAAGACAGTAATAATATGTATGTATTTTTCTAACTTATGATTCCAGGGTTTGGAGTGAAAGAGCCTATCAGTGGTAGAGTCCATGGTTGAATTATTTTTGCCCCTATCACTGTTTTGAGATGGCAGTATTGGGTCAGATAGTACAGAGAGTACTATGATACCGGTTTGATCACAATACCAATATGAACCCTTGAGCCTGCCAAGAGTAATCTCTCAGAGCAGAGCCAAGAGTAAGTAAACCCTGAGCACAGCCAGGTGTGAGCCAAAGCAAACAGAAATGAAAGTGAAAATAGGGGCCAGAATAGGACTGAGTATTGTCCAGTTGGTGTGCCCGCCCCCTGCCACGTAATATATAGATTTAAGAACAGTCGTTCTTGGGTGTGCCTATCCCCTCCCCCATTAAATATATTTAGATTAAAGATTAGTAAAGCAGCTGTTACCAGAATCTTCTTACAACTTTAAAAATTTGATGTGAATCCTAAATGCATATATCACTTTTGTGTTCCTATCTCATTATGGAAGTCCATTTCATTTGTATCTTGGATATACCTTTATGTGTAAGAAATTGAAGCAAGATTTATTATCTAAAGGATAATAATAGGGAAGAAAAAGATCAACTGTAACAGTAATCTCTAACGCATGTGAAATACAGTTCTCCAAAGCTGAAAATTATAGAGTAACTTTTCCCCAACTTTCTCCATGATCATGAGCCCAGAAATCATCCTAACATTTCACACGTGTCAGGGAAATCCAGGCACCTTTTTCACTGCTAAGCTCTAACACGCAGCACAGAGCAGTTACTTGCTCAGCATTTACTAAATGACCTGTTTAGCTATGTCCATGACAAAAAGTCTGTAAACAGTTTTTCCAAAACTAAAAGTGGTAAGGGGAAAAAATGGTCAACTGACCTGTAGAGGTATGATTTTTTCTTCCAGGGTTTTCTGCCTTTTTCTTCCATTCGGCTAGTAGTTGTTGGTACTTCTCTAGCTCGGCAGAATACATAGTTTTCTCCTCTACAGGAGAAAGGAAAGCTCCATCAGGGGTTTTGCACTACGACTAAATTAGAATTTTAAATCATTGGAAATTTAAATATTTCAAAATTGTTCAGATAGTTCAGGAAAAGTGTGTCTTAATGATAAAGTCATTGGGGGCTGGAGTAGTAGCTCTGCAGGGAGGGTGTTACATCCCTTGCATGCGACCGACCGGGTTCGATCCCCAGTACCCAATATGGTTCCCTAGCACCATCCATTAGTAAATCCTGAGAAAAGAGCTTGGAGTAACACCTGATCATTGCCGGGTGTGACCCAGAAGAAAAAAAAAAAAAAAAAGAACACCATGACCAAGTGGGATTCATCCCGGGAATGCAAGGATGGTTCAACATTCAACATTCGCCAAGTCAATCAACATAATATATCTTATCAACAAAAAGAAAAATAAAAACCATATGATCATATCAATAGATGCAGAGAAGGCATTTGACAAGATCCAACACCCGTTCATGATGAAAGCTCTCCGTAAAATGGGGATTGAAGGAACCTTCCTCAAGATAATCCAGGCCATCTACTACTAGCCCACAGCGAGCATCATTCTCAATGGGGAAAAACTGAAAGCCTTCCCCTTAAGATCAGGGACAAGACAAGGCTGCCCACTCTCACCACTTCTATTCAATATAGTACTGGAAGTACTTGCTATAGCAATCAGGGAAGAAAAAAGACATTAAGGGCATCCAGATAGGAAGGGAAGAAGCCAAGTTATCACTATTTGCAGATGACATGATATTATACCTGGAAAACCCGAAACTCTCTACCAAGAGGCTCCTAGAAATAATACATTCCTATAGCAGAGTAGCAGGGTACAAAATCAATACCCAAAAGTCAATGGCCTTCCTATATGCAAACAGCGAAAGAGAAGAAAGGGACATTAAAGAAACTATCCTATTCACAATTGCGCCGCAGAAAATCAAATACCTAGGAATCAGTTTGACAAAGAATGTAAAGGATCTCTACAAAGAAAACTACAAAACGTTACTTCAGGAAATAAAAGAAGACCTGAGGAAATGGAGACATATTCCCTGCTCATGGATCGGAAGGATCAACATTATCAAAATGGTAATACTCCCTAGAGCTTTATACAGATTCAATGCGGTCCCTATAAAGATACCCATGATGTTCTTCAAAGAAATTGAACAAACACTCCTAAAATTTGTATGGAATAATAAAACTCCACGAATAGCTAAAGCAATCCTTGGGAAAAAGAAGATGGGAGGTATCACTTTCCCCAACCTCAAGCTCTACTATAGAGCAGTTGTAATTAAGACAGTGTGGTATTGGTATAGAGACAGACCTGTAGACCTATGGAATAGAACTGAGTATCCTGAAACACATTCTCAAATATACAACCACTTAATCTTCGATAAAGGAGCAAAAAATATTAAGTGGAGCAAAGAAAGCCTCTTCAACAAATGGTGCTGGGAAAACTGGGCAGCTACATGTAAAAAAATGAACTTAGACCTCCTTCTAACGCCATGCACAAAAGTCAGATCAAAATGGATTCTAGATCTCAACATCAGACATGAATCTATAAGGTACATCGAAGAAAACATAGGAGAAACGCTCTACGACATCAAAACGAAAAGTATCTTTAAAGATGACACACCACTGACGAAGCAAATGGAAGCAAAGATAAACAAATGGGATTATATAAAACTAAAAAGCTTCTGCACCTCAAAAGAAACGGTGACCAAGATACAAAGACAATCCACAGAGTGGGAAAGGATATTCACCCAATACCCATCTGACAAGGGGTTAATATCCAGGATATATCAGGCACTGGTAGCACTCCACAAGAAAAAAAACAGCCAACCCCATCAAAAAATGGGGAGAAGAAATGAACAGAAGCTTCCAAAAAAGAAGAAATTCGAATGGCCAAAAGTCATATGAAAAAGTGTTCTTCATCTTTAATCATCAGGGAGATGCAAATCAAAACAACAATGAGGTACCATCTCACACCACAGAGACTGGCACACATCCAAAACAGCAAGAACAACCGGTGCTGGCGTGGATGTGGGGAAAAAAGGGACTCTGATCCACTGTTGGTGGGAGTGCCGACTGGTCCAGCCCTTTTGGAAAACAATATGGGCATTCCTCCGAAAACTAGATATTGAGCTCCCATTTGATCCAGCAATAGCACTCCTGGGAATATACCCGAGAGACCGAAAAACACATAGCAGAAACACTATCTGTACTTCTTTATTCATCTCTGCGCTATTCACTATAGCTAGAATCTGGAAACAACCGAAATGCCCGAGAACAGAGGACTGGCTAAAGAAACTGTGGTTCATCTACACTAAGGAATACTATGCGGCTGTCAGAAAAGATGACATTATGAAATTTACCTGCAAATGGATGGACATGGAGACTATCATGCTGAGTGAAATTAGTCAGAAGGAAAAGGACAGATATAGAATGACTGCATTCATTAATACGACATAAATAGATACCAGTGTTTTACTAATTGTGGGAAATGGTAATGGCAGATTAAGACTCACCATTGAATATACACAAAGAGACTTAAGTGATAAACTCTAAATACCTGCAGGGCTAGCCACAATGTGTAAAATAGGAGGCAGAGAGATGCAGAGACAGAGAGAGAGACAGAGAGAGAAAGAGAGGAAACCCGGGGTACCTGCTATTAAGGCAGCATGGGGGGTGGGCAGGAGGGGGTGGGGTACATTGGTGGTGGAGGTGGGGCACTGGTGGAGGGATGGGTGCTGGTATACTGTATTACCAAGAACCAATTATGATCACCTTTGTAATTGTATGTTTCACTGTGGTATAATAAAAAATTAAAAAAAAAAAAGAAAAAGAAAAGAAAAGATAAAGTCAACAGAACCTGAAGTAGTGAGACCTTGTCCAGCTCTCTCTCGCCTTCCCTCAGAACTCCCCGTATTTCCTCTTTCCCCCTGCCTCTGCACCATGCTATTCTGCATTCAGATCCAGGCCAATGAGGGTTACACCCTGTTCACAAATTTAAAGTTGTACTTGGGCATGAATCTACCACTCTCTGTTATTTTATTTCTCATGTCTCCATCACGCCTCACCTCTGCGGTTCACTCATTTACTGAGAGTAACATGGAAACAGGTGGCGAGTGATCAAAAAAGGGTCAATCTAAGGACAGAAGCTACAGCACAGATTGGCATGTTTGGTTTTTAAGACAAAAAATATTCTTGGGGTGGTTACAGCCAGAGAGAGAGAGAGAGAGCTCAATGGACTGAGTTCAGTCCCAGGTACTACATGGGCCCCAAGCATCACAGAGAGTAGAGGGACCCTCAGCACTGGGCCAGGAGTGGCTCCCAGAGGACTGCTGGCTGGAGCCCCAAAACAAAACAAGAAAAACACAATACCAATTAAGGCATCCGGTCCTGAAGTTCTCTCAACACCACCTGGGTGGTCCCAAGAAGGAGTGCGCTCCTGAGCGCTCACACTGAACTGTTGAGAAAAGCCAAGAGAGACCACTAGGGCTCCTCAGCACCACTTAATGCACCCTCAGGGCCACTCCCCACCCATTCTAATCATTGCTATAATGTTTTTATTTGGGGCCATGGATGTGGCTCAGTGGTAGAGCATCTGACTTGCATGTATGTGTGAGGCCCTGGGTTCGAATTCCAGCATAACCACATGGTCCTCTGAGAACCAAGGGAATCTGAATCCAAGCACCGAGCCGATATTAGAATCTAAGCACACCCAGGCCCCCTCACTTGATGACTTGATCACTGGAATCCCGTTATTCATAGATTCGCTTGGCGGGTGCCAATAACATTTCCATTGGACTCTATCACGTGTGAATGTAGACCAATGGCATATGGTTGATTCAGGAATATGAAGAGCCTGAAACTGTTCCTTCAGGGTCTTGACAAGGAAGTCTGACCATCTTGTAGGTGGGCGGCCACGTGATCTTTTGACGTCCCGTGGGATCCAGTCGGTAATGGCTCTAGTCCAGCGGTTGTCTCCAAATCACATTACGTGTCCAGCCCATCTGATTTTCGATGCCTTGGCAAACGAGACAGCATCCCTGATTCTGGAATAGTGACGGAGGTCAGAACTCTGGATTCCTTCTCTCACTTGAGTGAGCCGTGATATCCCAAGCACAGCTCTCTCGATTCCTCTCTGGCAGACCCGAATAGCATTCTCATCCTGCTTTCTTAGGGCCCAGGTCTCTGAGGCGTATGTTCTTGCGGAGAACGTTGGAATCAAAGAGATGTGCCTGGAGCCGGACGTTCTTTGTCCTTTTAGCTGTTTCTTCGATGCCTTTGAAGGCATTCCATGCCGCTCTCTTCCTCCTGCGCAGCTGAGGTTTTAGGTCATTCATCATATTGATTTCTTGATCTAGGTACACATAACTGCTGCATTCAGAGATGTTTGTTCCATTGAGAGTGAATGGGACCTATGGAACTAGTTCATTTTTCATGAACATAGTTTTCTTTAGATTCAGCTGTAGATCTTTCTTTCACATTCTCGGTCAAAGTCAGACAGCATTTGTGCCGCTTGGCTGTTTGGTGTTATTAGAACGATGTCATCAGTGAAGCGGAGGTGGTGTAGTTGCCACCTTCTCCCTCCATTGTAATTTGAAGGGCTTTTTTTTCATCAACAAATTATGTGCATCAATAATTTGGAGACTAGCAATCACTGATGATTACTGAGTCTCTGAGAAGGCCTCAGTCTCTAACCAGAAAATCACAAATCCTTTCTCATAGCCCCAGTATCATGCAATTCTCTTTATATTTCCCTGAGACATCCCTAGGTCCTTAAACTAGCACAATATTAAAACACATTTTCTGCAGCTGGAAAGATAGTACAGATGCTGGCCTTGCATGTGGCCAAACCCAGTTTAAATCTCAGCACTGCATATGATTCCCCGCACTAACAGGAACACTATCCCTGAGCACAGAACCTGGAGTAGCCCCTGAACACTGACACATGTGGCCCAGAACTAACCCCCTACATGGAAAAATATATATTTGATATTTAACACACTAAGTAGAAATAAAATTTCAATTAAGAGCGCTCGTCTTAACTATAAAAGTTGTCTCACTGGCTGCTCGCTTCTCTTTGCCCCCAATACAGGCGAAGAAACTTGCAAACATTTCCAGCCCTAATCCCAGACCTAGTCTAAAATTGTTAGCCCAGGCAGAGACTCAGACACATGGGGGAGAACTGCCATCCGGCTCTCCCCTAGCTCAGCTGACCAAGAGGCACCCAGGAAGGAAGATGGATTTTGGTCCCGGCCCAACACCTCCCTTGGGCCTTGAAGAAGCCAGAGGTTACTCACTCACCATAATCACCATTTTTAATGTCCAGACTCCACAGCTAGCACATCAGAGCCCCACCCAAGAGAGAAACTGATCTCAAGCCTGGCTCACCAGAGCGCACACACAACAGAGCAGCCGATTTCAAGCCCAGGTAGGCAGTTCTCTGCCACTTAGCGCCGCACAGTAACATCAAACTAGTGGAACCAATCATATATTAGAAACTCAGAATGTAAATTCAAGAACAGGATTTGGCCAGATTCTCCCATAACCATGAATAGGGAAGAAAATGGATTCATCAACAACATTGCCATGTATGTGCTTTAATGGTCAATACAATCAGTGCCTGCTGAGGGAGCAGGCATGGGGACTGGGGTGGGTGGGAAATGAGGGTCTTTGGTGGTGGGAACACACTGGTGGTGGGAGTGGTGTTGATGGATGAACTTTCTATCAACAGTATTATGAAAAACTGTTTACTTTGTAAATCACAGTGTTTCAATAACGGGGGAAAAGTTTAAAATGAATGAATGGATGGATGGATGGATGGATGAGTGAATAAATAAATGAAGCTGCTCAGTCCAGACTCCCAGGAACAGGAGGAATATTCCTGCGCTTACAAGGTGCCCTTCCCTTACAACGTACCCTGCTGGAAGTGCTCCAGGACCAT
The DNA here is from genome assembly GCA_021461705.1 of Cryptotis parvus. Lineage (NCBI taxonomy): Eukaryota > Metazoa > Chordata > Mammalia > Eulipotyphla > Soricidae > Cryptotis > Cryptotis parvus. The sequence goes on from JAJIBD010000534.1 coordinate 26,564, forward strand.
CTGCAGGTTGCTCAGGGAGAGCGCGTACTGCTTCTCTTGCTCCTGAGCCATGGCCAGCTGCACTGTGGCTTCGTCTCTCTGCCTGGTGATCATGTTCAATTGCTCCTGCAAGGACTCGACCTGCAAATTGGCTTGGTGACTTCAAACAAAAGAAGAAGGTTAAATTGCTTCTACTCCGAGCCTTCAACCAGAGAAATACTTCTCTGTTTCTATTATTTGGGGAAACAGACAGACGGGCTTCACAAGTTTAACGACTTGGGAACGTGCAACTCAATGGCAGGATTTTCAGTCCACTGATGTCCAACCTCCACCCCAGCTACCTCAGGTGGTTTCCTCCTATTCCCAAATAAACATTTCATGCTTGTTAAACAAAACTTTCCCCATTTTCCCAGCAACTTGTTATTCCTGGCCATGCTTGGGGGAACATATGGGCCAGGAATCAAATCAGGGTAGGCAAATGCCATACCCGCTGTACTATCGCTCTGGCCCCATTTTCCGGGTTCTTAATACCCGGTGAAATGATTATTTAAGAACATCCTTTGAAGACATTTTACTCTATAGTACCCTCTTTTGGAATGAGTAGTAAAAGGATTAAAAGAAAACTGGACTCTGCCCCAGTGTCCCTGGACTTTAACTTGATTGGTTACTAAATTACTCAAAGGGTGTATTAATGAGATGCAGTATCAAGTAACTATAACTATCAGGTGATACTACTTTTGATGGTCTGTAGATACTATGATCTGGTTTAAAGATTTGAGTTGCTGACCCAATATATTTACTGAGCATCTATTACAATGTATGTGTCCAGTAAAGGGATAAAACCATTCCTGTACCCATAGCCCATGACTTTCCATCTTTAGTGAGAGGAAGTATAAGACAAGCAACCATTAGCTGCCTGAACTTTAAAGAAAAATATAACATCAAATTATTGTGCAGTTCCAAAGACAAATGATACCAAGGTTTGGTTCTAATAGGGTCAATTCCCAGTGGTGCCCCTGAACATACCAGGTCTAATTGTGTGGACAGTTCTGTATTCAAGGGATGACAGGGCAACCTCCAGCAGGGCTTGGAGGGTCACCAGGATCACAACTGGTAGTACTCACGGAAGCATGCAGTGTTAGGGACCGAACTCACAGCGTTATAATGCTGGGCAGATACTCTACCCCTTGAGCTTTCTAATCTCCAAAGAAATTACTCTCTAGTTGAAGATACACTAGTTGAAGAATAGGTGATATTAATTTAAAAAAATTTATAGAACTCAGGCCTACCTTAAAGCAGAATAAACAATATGAAATAAAAAAGGAAAAACAAAGAAATAGGAAAGCAGGTGGCCGCAGTGATAGCCCAGTGGGTAGGGTGTTTGCCTTGCATGCGACCTGTCCATGCTGACCCTGGTTCGATCCCTGGCATCCCATATGGTGCCCCAAGCACTGCCAGGAATAATTCCTGAGTGCAGAGCTTGGAGAAACCCCTGAGCATTGCCGGGTGTGACACAAAGAGCAAAAAATAAAAAGAAAAAAAGAAGAAAGAAAGAAAGAAAGAAGAAAGAAAGAAGAAAGAAAGAAAGAAAGAAAAGAAAGAAGAAAGGAAGGAAGGAAGGGAAGGAAGGAAGGAAGGAAGGAAAGGAAGGAAAGGAAGGAAGGAAGGAAGGAAAGGAAGAAAGGAAGGAAGGAAGGAAAGGAAGGAAGGAAGGAAGGAAGGAAAGAAAGAAAGAAAGAAAGAAAGAAAGGAAGGAAGGAAAGAAAGAAAGGAAAGAAAGAAAGAAAGAAAGAAAAGAAGAAAAGAAAGAAAGAAAGAAAGAAAGAAAGAAAAGAAAAAGAAAAGAAAAGAAAGAAAGAAAGAAAAAGAAAGAAAGAAGAAAGAAGGAAGGAAGGAAGGAAGGAAGAAGGAAGAAAGAAAGAAGAAAGAAGAAGAAGAAAGAAAGAGAAGAGAAAGAAAGAAAGAAAGAAAGAAAGAAACAGAGACATAGGAAAGCAGTAAGTAGCTTGATGTAAAGAAGCAATACAGCTTAGCTCTTAATACAAACATAAAATCCAAGTAGGAGTGGTAGGCAGAGGGGCTGGTACGATAGCACAGCGAGAGGGCTTTTGTCTGCACGTAGCCAACCCAGATTCAATCCTAAGCATCCCATATGATCCCCCAAGCACCACCAGGAATAACCCCTGAGCATCGCTTGGTGTAACCCAAAAAGAAAATATAAATAAAAGTGGTAGGTAGAACCAATTCTGAGTGTTCAACCTGTTCTTTTTTTCTTTTTTTTTTTTTTTTTTGCTTTACCTCATTCTGTACGATACTGGTACTCTACCTTCTAAGATAAATGCCTAGTGCAAGCTTCAATCACTGAACAAGAAAGGCCAGGCAAATGAAAGTCTGTATTTGGGAGCTGACAGAGTTTGGATAAACTCCTACAATGACAAGCGGCACCAACATGGCACTAGCTGAAGAGTTGGATCCCCTCAGCTGGAATGGCAGATCTGGGAAAGATTGGCAGGCCCGAACGTGACCTCCCCATCACACACATCCCCATGAGCAAGTCACTGTAGCTATATGAGTATCTATGTTCCCTCAGTTTCTTCACTGGTAGAAAGGGGGAAAGATAGTAACAACAAAATAGGGTAGCATGAAAAATCTTTATTGGCCCTGACACTCACGAATAGTCGAGTTAATGTTTAAAGCTAAAAAAAAAAAGTAAAAGACAGTTACCTTGCTTTCTCCATCGCATCGGAGGATGAAGCTAGCTTTTCCTCCAACATGCAAACTTTCCTTTTCAGCTTCGCCTCTCTGTCTTCAGCTGCCAGAACTTCACGGGTATAGGAATCTTCGGATTCTGAAAGATGGTTTCTTAATCTTTCTAACTCTTCATTTAAGCGTTTTTCTTTGTCATGTAAATGTTGAACCTAGATAGAGAACAAGGCTAATTCATTTATCTGTAGGGAATGTTCACTCCCTCCCTCAGACAAACAGACAGACAGACACACCCATACACACACACACACACACACACACAAACACACGAGAGTGTGTGCATGCCACTGTCAAAAAATTTCCTCTGAGGGCCCGAGCGACAGCACAGCGGGTAGGGCATTTGTTTGCTTTGCAGTCGCCCCGACTATGGCTCGATCCCCGGCATCCCATATGGTCCACTAGCACTGCCAGGATTAATTCCTGAGTAAAGAGCCAGAAAGTAACCCCTGAGTGTCGCTGGATGTGACCCCAAAAAAGCAAAAAAAAATTCCTCTGAGATTGGAGCTTTTGGACAGCAGTTAATGTGCTTGCTTTCCTCATAGCAAACCTGGGTTCAATCCCCAGTGTCCCAAGTGGTCCCCAAACACCACCAGGAGCGGTCCCTGAGCACTAAGACAGAAGGCTGAGGACTCCCAGCATTGCTGGCTGTCACCCCCTTTTGTCCACCCAAAAACTTTCTTCTCCATATTCAAATGGACTGTGTACTATTTCCCCAAGCTGCTCAAGACGGATTTAAGCAAAGAAATCATTTCCTGAAATCATCTTGCATACTCATTTAGAAGCTTTACTTTGTGACGCCATTCACTCCCTTAGTTTAAAATGGAATTATACAAAGTAGCGACTTTGGAGACAGTTTTTCTTAGTAAATCTCATTTTCTTCATACTTGATGGGTTCCTTTCCCCATACATTTAATACAGCTTGTCACCTTTAAGATTGCAATAAAATGTACTCCAGGAAATCAAAATCCTACCATCAAGCATCAGGTGAAAATTATGGGGGGGGGAAAATCATATAAGACAAATTCACTTTAACTGATAATCTTTCCAGTTTTCTTAGTAGTTTAAGCTCTATTCATCAATCAATATACCTGATTCTGTACGGTACTGGTTTCCATCTGCTTCTGCTTCAAAGCCAACATGACTTGATCTCTCTCCTTCTGAAGCATAATGTTCTTCTCCTGCATTGATTTGACTACATTTAAAAGCTGGTTTAACTCCCCAGATTTGCCCTTATGGAAAAAAAAACAATGTTAGCCTTGGAGAAAAAATATTTTTTTAAATGACACTTTCTTCATTAAATAAGTTCCATGACCTGAAGAATGGATTGAGGCTCTTCCTGTCCCTGGAGCAAGCAGATACCCTTTGGCTACACTTGCTTGAAACAGGACAGAACTATGGAGATTTTACTGATGCCCGCTCTAGCGAATGGATGAACAACAGGAAGACAGTGTTATAGTGATAGTTTGCTAAGGCAAGGTCAATTAAAACAAGTTAAAATGTGAGAAATAATAAGAGAGAGAAGACACAAAGATTCAAACTGTGGCATCCTGGATAGGATACTGGGTGAGGTGTAGAGTGGGATACTGATGGGCTTTTGGTTGGGATACAGAATGGGATTCAGAATGGGATACTGGAGGGGAGATGGGGTGGGAGACTGACGGGCTCCTGGATGGGAGACTCACGGGGTCCTGGGCGGGGAGACTGACAGGGTCCTGGGCAGGAGACTGACGGAGTCCTGGGCAGGAGACTGAAGGGGTCCTGGGCGGGAGACTGATGGATATGGATAGGATACTGGGTGGTATACTCAGAGGCCACAGAATGGGATACAGAATGGGATATTGCATGGGATAGTGATGGGACACTAGGTGGGATACTAAAAGGATACTGATGCGATACCGGCTGGGCGACAGAAATGGACACTACATGGGATGCTGGTGGTATATGAGAACATTTGTTAACAAATCAAAGAAACTCAAAAACGAACATCAGTGAAAAGGAACTTATCAAAACTGGTTCAAGCGTTGTTACTAATTTACCATAGGAATGTAATATCTAAACTGTAAAAGAAACTGAATATTTAGGATATGTAGGAAAACTTTTCTCTGTATTGGCAAATAATGTAAAGGTGTATTTCCTATAAGAAAACATTTTTTAGATTTTATTAAATAAATAAATTTATCAAATTATTAAATAAACTTATTCAAAAACATTAGAAATGTTTTTAGGGGCTAGTGCAACAGTACAGTGGGTAGGGGCTTTGCCTTGCATGCGGCTGAGCCGGGTTCGATTCCTGGCATCCCGTGTGGTTCCCCGAGCACTGCCAGGTATAATTTGTAAGTGCAGAGCTAGGAGTAATCCCTGGTACAGATCCAGGAGTAATCCCTGAGCATCACCAGGTGTAACCCACCAAAACCAAAATAAATAAATAAATGTTCTTTTTAAAAGAACAAAAAGCACACCATCTCTTCAGGGGCAAGAGGCAGAGCTCAGCAGGCAGTGTATACTCTTTGCATGAGGGAGGCCCAGGTTTGATCCCTGGGAGCACACAGCTGAGGGCAACCCCCAAGCATAAAGCTAGCAATAGCGTCGGAAAACCATAGGGTAGAGTCCCCACATAGCAGACACACCCAAAAAACAAACCACTTCAAATATGCCAGCATGACACTTCACAACCCCCAAACCGAGAGAGACTGAAGCTGCTGCAGCTCTTCGTGCAGCTGGGCTGACTCGTGCTGCATGTTCTGGACCGTGGTCATCACCTGCTGCTTCCACTCCTCCATCTTCTTGACCTGTTGTTGCAATTGTTCATGCTCCTGCAGCAGTTCCTCGAACTGATTACTCTTAACTCTCCCGACCTCGCTCCCAGCACTGGACGTCTGTAGCACCGTCAGTAAGGTCTGGCATTTCTGGCTTAGAGCATCGATTTCTATATCTTTCTCACGAATGATACGGGACAAGTTCTGAATAGTCTCTCGAGACATATCTTGTTCACTACCTTCAAATCTAGTGGATAATTTTTTATTTTCATCTTGCAGCTTACTGAGGGCTGCTTCCTTCGCAGAAAGCGATATACATCAAGAGGTGATTCTGGGTCCGTAAGTGGCTGTTTTCCCTTGTTTTCTCATTGAAAACTGCTAGCACGCCTTCCCTTTCCATGGCAAAGGTCTGCAGCTTCTGCTGGAGGGAAACAAGCTCTTGAGGATAGGAAGCAGAGGCGATTCTCGCGTTAAGATTCTGGATTTCCAACTCTTTCTCCTGTATTATCTGCGTGAGTGTACCAAGCTCGTCTTTGGAGAGCTGATTATTTTGGATCTTATACAATTCTGCTTCTAACTCTTCCTTCTCAGTCTGCAGGGTCTCCAGTGCGGTGGTTTTGTCGAGAGCTATCCGATTGCTCTTCTCAACAGACTCTGATAACTCCTGTCTTAGATCCTCACAGGCTAAAACGAACTTTTCATTTAACTCTGTGAGATCAAAAGAAGATGTACTTAAATCTTCAGTGAGCTGTTCAATTTCTGAAAGCTTTTGCTTCAGAAGTCTTGCTTCAGTCTCTGTTTCCTTAAGCAGATCCTCAAAACTGCTGCTAGAGTCTTGAGTAAGAAACCGAGTTAACTCACTCTTGATGGAAGTAAGTTCTTCCTCCTTTAGTTTAATTTGTTCTGTCAGTTTCAGGTTCTCCTTTTGGATGTCTAAATTACTTTGCTGTGATTCATTTAGCTGTTCTACCAAATTTCCTACTTCATCGTGTTTCTGCAAATCATTCAGGACCAGCTTTTGTCTGTCTAACTCTTTAGCAATGTTTACCTTTTCTTCTTCAAGTTGTTGAACTCGCTGTTTTTCAACATCTAAATCATTTTTCAGTTTTTCAGTGATAGCCTCTGCCTCAGATTGCTGCTTTGTCATCTCGTCTGTTATGAAGATCACATGCTGAAAAAAAAATCGGCAAAATTTTAGAATTTCTCTCATTTTATTAAAGAAAAAGAATTTATTATCTTCAATGACTGAATTTTCAAACTTTTTTTTCCAAACACCCCTAAGCAAACAACACAAACGCTCAATCCAGGCAAAATTATTTACAGACATTGCAACCAATCCACATCACCTTTAAGGTTAGAATTCAGAATTAAAGGTTGTTGGATGAAGGTCAAGAGCAGGAGTCAAGAACCTATAGTCTCCAGGCTTGCTCTTTAAGGCCCTGACTTCCTTGCTTGCTTGTATCTGTGTTTCACTGCTTGCCTATTTCCAAGCCTGGTTCTCTACCAAATACGTTTTTATTACTCTTTTTTCTCTCTCCTCACATCTTACGTTTCAATAAAAACTTTCTTGCTACACAGGAAGAAAAGAAGGAGGAGGGAGGGAGGGAGAGAGGAGGGCGGGAGGGAAGGAGGGAGGGAGGGAGGGAGGGAAGGAAAGGAAGGAAGGAAGGAAGAAAGGAAGGAAGGAAGGAAGGAAGGAAGGAAGGAAGGAAGGAAGGAAGGAGGAGGAAGAAAGGAAGGAAGGAAGGAAGGAAGAGAGAGAAAGAAAGAAAGAAAGGAAGAAAGAAAGAGAGAGAAGAAAGAAAGAAAGAAAGAAAGAAAGAAAGAAAGAAAGAAAGAAAGAAAGAAAGAAAGAAAGAAAGAAAGAAAAAAGAAAGAAAGAAAGAAAGAAAGAAAAGAAAGAAAGAAAGAAAGAAAGAAAGAAAGAAAGAAAGAAAGAAAGAAAGAAAGAAAGATTTGTGTAGTATGTGAGTCTACTTGCACTTCAGCATTTTATCAAATTTTCTTTTTTTTTGGGGCAGGCTAGTCAGGGACAGGCTAGTTTGGATCAGAAGCAGTATTTTAAACTTTCCTTTAAACTTTTTTATTTCTTAATACATAATGTACAAGATGGTCAGACTTCATTGTCAAGACCCTGAAGAAACGGTTTGAGGCTCTTCATATTCCTGAATCAACCAGATGCCATTGGGCTACATTGGCACGTGATAGGGTTCAATGGAAATGTTACTGGCGCCCACTCGAGCAAATCGATGAATAACGGGATTCAAGTGAAAAAGTGATCAATACATAATGTATACCAAAGACAAATCTTTTATATTGTAAAATCATGTTTACCCCAATTTGGCTTGCTTGCTTGTCTCTGTGTTTCACTGCTTGCCTATTTCCAAGCCTGTGTTCTCTACCAACTACATATTTACTACTCTTTTTCTCTAAACTGGGCACCACTTCACTGGCTTTTACAGAGTATTACCTTTGTCATTTCTTGATACTGTCTATCGAATTCTTCTAGCTCAGACATCAGTATATTCTTCTCACTAATGCTCTTGTCAAGTGCTTGTTGCTTTTCCTCCAAGTTAAGTCTTAAATCCTGTAATTCTGAGCTCAAATTCAGATCCTTTGTGTTTCTAAGTATGTCATATTCTTCATTTAATTTTATCAATGCTTTCTGAAGTTGTTCCTTACATGATAAAAGAAAAACATCAAACTGTCAACCGGTAGGAGATATTAAAATATTAAACAAATATATATATTAAAGTAGATATATATAACATTATATATATAATGTTTTATATATATATATCTACTTTAATACTGTAATGAGGCCCATTATTGTTACTGTAATGGACTTCATTCCAAATACTGTAATAGAAACATGTGCATTACATATGCATGAAATATTTTTACTAACCCAAGAAAAAACCGTTTTCCTTCCTTCACCTCCTAACCTGAGCAAGATTCCCCCTTTGCATACTTACCAGTCCTAGAAATCAATCTACACAAAAATTTTAAAGTACATTCTGTGTTTTATTTCGTGGATATTTAATACATTTATATTCCCTCCAAAAATCCAAAACGGGATAGCTCTCTATACTTCAACATTATTTCAAACTCTGATAATTTCTGGGAGATAAGTTCTAACCTGTTTCTATTTCAGGTTACTACAGGAGTGGTCAGATGACCATGCGGTGTCCTAATCAACCACAGGGTTCCCATATACACAGCATATGAGTCCAACCCTTTGAGTCATCTCTGTCTGTGTAAAGCCTTCTTTCACTGCTTTTTTTTTTTCTTTTTGGGTCATACCTAGCAATGCTCAGGGGATACTCCTGGCTGTTTGCTCAGGAATTACTCTTGGCAGTGCTCCGGGGACCATATGGGATGCCAGGGATCGAACCCAGGGTGGCTGCGTGCAAGGCAAACGCCCTACCCACTGTGCTACGACTCTGGCCCGACCTTCACTGATATTCTAAGTATGACATTTCTATGACCCTGAAATTATAAAATAACGACGCCAATATTATTATAAACTGTTACCTCAATTAAAAATAAAATTTCCTGGGGTCAGAGAGATAGCGAGAGACTCACAGACATGGGGCAGAGCTGCTACTGGCTCTCCCTATGCCAGCCACTCACGAGGCACCGGGAGAGATGACGTGTTCTGGCCCTAGCCCGCCACCCCAGCAGAGCCTCAGAACAAGCCAGATGACCCCCCACTCCATGAGGGCCGCCATTTTCCACATCCAGATTTGCCCCTCATCAGAACTCCACCCAGCAGATGAGCCTATCACAGCGCAGCTTACGCGGCCACAAGCAGCCATGCAGTACATCAATAAATGCTGTATTTAGAGTTGACTAGAAGAGTATGCCAACTGCACGGCAAGCCTGGCAAGCTACCCGGGTCGTATTTGATATGCGAAGTACCAGTAACAATTATAGACCTCATTTTCATGACGTAATATAATGGTTTGAGGCTCTTTATGTTCCTGGAGCAAGCAGATGCCCTTGGGCTTTTCTTGCATGAGACAGGACATATGGAGATGTTACTGTTGCCCGCTCCAGCAATTCAATGATGAATGGGAAGACAGTGATACAGTGATATAGAGAGATAGCACAGCAGGTGCTAGGCAAAAGGTGTTTGCCTTGCATGTGTCTGACCGGGTTGGATCCCCGGCATTCCATATAGTCTCCCGAGCACCATTAGGAGTAATCTCTGAACACAGACCCAGGATAAGCACTAAGGACAGTTGGATATCCCCCAAAATTTTTTTTTCTGGGAGCTTGCCAAACAAATCCAATCATGGTTCAATCACTGGCACTGCATATGGTCATTAACTTTCCCTACCCTTTCTAACTCATTAGGAGTTATCCTTGAGCACAGGTACATAAGCCCTATGCACAGCTGGGTGTGGACCAAATCAAATCTAAAATGAAATCAGTACTCTTTCATGTCTTTCCAAAATTATCTATAGACCATTAGGAGAACCACACTAAAATATTTCATAATGGATCTAATAACACGCCAGGTCTTACAGGTACTGATATTTATAGTCGGTGAGCAGACTCAAGAAAGACATAATTAAAGAAAAAGTTACAACAGATTACTTAACATGGATTTCTTTCAAAGGAAAGGAAAACAGCTGTATTTACAGGGAAATAGTTGAAGAAACTATAGATGCTTTATGTGTTCTATGCAGAGGTATACAAACAATAAAACAACCTAAGCCAATTAGAGTTTAAAAATAACTTAAAGAACAGAATACAATGGGAACAGAGAAAGAACAGAAGAAATATAAATATGTAAGAGAAATTACTGGACCAGCACTGGTTGTTAGAGGGCAGAAAGGGAGCAATGATCCTACAACCCCTGACAATGCACACAAACTAAAATTTCCCCACCCGAGTCATAGTGATAGTATGTTGAGTAGGGAGCTTGCCTCTCTCATAGTAGATCCAGATTCAATCCCGGCATTCCATATGGTCGCCCAAGAACCACCAGGTGTGATCCCTGAGCACAGGGCCAGAAGTAAGTCCTAAGTACAATCAAATGCACCTTCTGCCTCCCCCAGCCACTCAAAAAAAGAATTTTCCCAACCAAATGTCATTGTAAATAATGCTTATATACGCAGTAGAAGAATGCTGAAAATATAACGTTAAAGTTACATAGGGACACAGTGTGTGTGCATTATATATAAATTTCTATATATAATATATAATTTCATATATTTATACATATCATTTCTGTTATGTTTCTATATATAATTTATGTATCTCTACATAATTTCTAAATATATTAAACATTTATATACTATATATAATTTATATACATATATGCTATAAATTATATGTAATTCATATGTATGCAAATTATATAATTCATATGTATTTATATGTGAGTAATACATATTTAATAAATATGCATTTGTTGCATATTTATAAATGTAAGTATTTAATAAATATTAAACATGTTTAATAAATATGTCTTTATATGTGTATATAATTTATATATATTTTTATGTGTACAAATTATATATAATTTCCCTATAGTGTCAGAGTTAGAATCCAGAGCCATCATCCAAACAAATTCATAGTCCCACGCCCAGTATTTGATTTTTTAAAAAGTTATTCAACATGTACAAATATAGTCAGAAAGAATCTATATAAAATTGGCAAGAACAAGTGCCTCTTGGAAAGAGACCAACCAACTAATAAACGTTTTGAGGACAGTCCATTTGTACTGTATCCAATATGTAGTACTGATTACCTAGACCAACAAATATGACTAAAATGTTTAAAGTTTAGGGGCTGGAGATATACTACAGGGGTAAGCCACTAGTCTGGCTTACGGCTGATCCCAGTTCAATCCCTAACCTAGAGCAAGGAGTAGCCCTGAGTACCACTGGGCATGACTCCAAATAAACAATCAATGAAATAATAAAGATTTGAAATTGAGATACAATTTCTTGATTGTATTAAATTAAATATAACTTACATAATACAATTTAGTTAAATACAATTGTATTAAATTAAATATAAATAATTTTATAATGTAATTCAATATAATTACATATAACTTAATACTCCTTCAACTAGCCTGACAAAGCCAAGGAATTACTAAGTGGTGCAAGTATAAAAAGAACTCTCCATGGACAGAATCTTATCCCATTCTTGCTAAATATAATACACACAAAAGACCCCATCTAATTCGACCACTGAGAAGGGCCCCTGCCCCTGTCCACTAAGACATTCTGTCCACCATGCTGAACACAGTTTGGACACTATCCCTCCAGACTCCTGGCCCACCTGTGTCTGCTGCTGCTGTCGGGACTTATGAAACCCGATCTTTATATAGATACACGACTAGTGCCTTATCTGTGAACGTAAGCTTGAGACAGCCTTTCATACTCTGAACCCTGGCCGTACTTCAACCTGGCTTGACAAGTACCAACAAGATTAGCTTTCCCCAGGATTGAAGGAACTAGATAAACATTCCATTTGGATACCAACTGGCCTTTAGCTTTACGTATAATCATTTGCACCTACCTTTTCTTGAATCATTAATGTCCTTTCATTTTCTAAAGCTTGAATATGCATTCTCAGTTTTAGATTGTCGTCAGCAAGATTAGCCTACAAAATTTAAATGGGTTTCCTTAGATGAAGAATTTCAGGTTTACAAAAAAGCTAGCATGCAATTCAATTCTAGTCAACATTTCTTGAGTAATATATGAAACTTAGAAGCGTGCAAAACAGGATCATGTTAAGCCAGTCACAAATTTCATACACATTCTTTAGAGAACGTCTTTATTTGAAAATATTTGTACTATCTATTTACAAACCATTTGCAATTATTAATAAAAGGAATAACTGAATTCCTTACAGGAACTTAAGACACCTTATCATTAGCTGATTTTCTTCCACTGGGTCTACACACATACTCTTCGTCTAAACAGTCTTCAGAGGTAATACCTGCACTTTATAAAAATATAGACTCTTTGGGCTGGAGTGATAGTACAGGAGGTTGGCTCTTGCCTTGCATAAAGCCGACCCAGGTTTGATCCCCAGTACTGCATGTGATCCCCTGCCAGGACCAATTCCTCCGCACAGAGACAAGAGTAAGCCCTGAGCACCACTGGGTGAGGCCCAAACAAAAACAAAGGAAAAAAAGTAACCTTTAAAGTTCTATCAATTTATGATACAAGTCTGTCATTATAAAGTAAACAAAACTGCTGACATGAAAGTATCTAGAGTAATTTCATATGAATTTTTAAAAATCATGAAAACTATAGCAAACAAAATATTTTCTCTTGTTAAGGCTATGCCAAAAGCTTCTCTTAATGAGTTACCTGGTTTACATTATTCAACCTGCTAATTTCGGTTTCTGCATCTGTAAAAACACAAATTAATCTAATATTAAAATTCCTTAATGTTTTTGATAATTACCTATTCTAATATTAAAATTCCTTAATGAATCCCAATTAAAGTTATATTTATTACAATGAGCAAGCCATAATAAATATTACCTATAATCATTTGTACCTACCAAGAACTACGGCAAGCAAAATATTCTTGATTGCCAGTTTTTAGTAAAATGAATTTTTCTATTGTCTATCTTCACAAAGAAAATAATAAACACTGTCATGTCTCTATTTTTAGATAAACAGAAAAATTATAGTTCGCCTAAGCCTTAAGTTATTGTCCTGATAAAAATTAACAACATGGGGGACCGGAGTGGTAGTCCAACGGGTAGGGCATTTGCCTTGCACGCCGCCAACCCAGGTTTGATCCCCAGCATCCCATATGGTCCCACGAGCACTGCCAAGAGTGATTCCTGAGAACAGAACCAGGAGTAACCTCTGGGCGTCACTGAGGGTGTCCCAAACAGCAAAAAAATAAATTAGCAATAATAAGGTGGGTTTGCCCTACATGGGGTCAACCCAGGTTCAATACCTGGCACCACATATGATTATTATCAAGCTGGATCAAGCTGCCAGGTATGATCCCTGAGTGCAGAGCTAGGAGTAAGCCGTGAGAACTACGAAATGAGTGGCCTCCAAACAAACAAAAATTAACAGCTATTATGTTTCAAAAAGAGTTGATTATTTTGTGTACCAAGAAACAGCATAAGAATAAAGATTAGCAGGAGGCCTTGTCAAAGGTGGAAATTACCACAAACATGTGGGAGTCAGAAGTTAGGTAAGACAGAGAAGGATTGTCAAACGTGCTAATACCAACCTAGAACTGAACACTGAACACAAGCAACAAGATACACATGATAACCTCTAAATGCATGTATTGCAATCCACAATGTGTATTGCAATCCACTGCCTTGCATGTAGCTGACAATGTGTAAGAGAAGGAAAAGAGAAAGAGAAAGAGAGAAAAGAGATAAAGAATCTGCCAAGGAGGCAGGCTATGGGAGGGGAGGGAATCGGGGACATTGGTGGTGGGAAATGGGCCCTGGTGGTGGGATGGTTCTGGAACACTGTATGATTGAAACCCAAACATGAACATCTTTTTAATTGTATATCTCACGGTGGTATAATCAAACATTTAAAAAAATAAATACATTTTAAAAAAAGAATTAAGATCAGGAGAAAAGCTTAAATTGTACATGTATAGCACACAATACATTAACCTCCCAATTTCTGAATTGATTTAAGACAACCAGATTGAAACATTCACTTAGGGCTAGAGATAGGAGAGTGGGTAAGGCATTTCCTTACATGAGGCCAACTGAGGTTTGATTCCCAGTACCACTGCCATCACTGGTCCCTGAGCACAGAGCCTGGAGTAAGTTCTCAGCTGGGTGTGGCCCAAAATAAAAACTAAATGAAAAGAATTGACTGTTGTATTTCAGATAATTAGATAGGGGGCTGGAGTGATAGATGTGCGGGTGGCATACTCTTGTAGTCACCTCTAAATCCAGCATTTATTGTGGCCGGCGCAAGCTGGGCTGTAATAGGCTCTTCTGCTGGGTGGAGTTCTGACAGGAGGGAAGTCCGGATGTGGAAAATGGTGTTGGCATTGTACTGCTGTAGTATGTTCACTAAAGCTGATTTATTCTCCTTGTGCCCAGCCGCTCACGAGGCACCCGGGAGGGATGGCAGGTTCTAGCCCTGGTCCGCCATTCCATCAGAGCCTCACAACAAGCCAGAAAACCCCCAGCTCAAGCATAAAGATAAAAATTCACAGCACAGAGATGTTGATTGACTTGCCCATGGCTGGCTAGGGATAGAGCCTGAGTCTAAACTAGTCACATTGCGGCCGGAGCCATAGCACAGCAGGTAGGGCGTTTGCCTTGTATGGCGGCTGACCTGGGTTCGATCCCTGGCATCCCATATGGTTCCCCGAGCACCTGCATGAGTAATTCCTGAGTGAAGAGCCAGGAGCAACCCCTGAGCATCGCTGGGTGTGACCCCAAAAAGCAAAAAATAAATAAATAAATAAACTAGTCACATTCTTGAAGGTTGTGCTATTTTTCTCCAGGTCAGAGGTCAATAAGAGTCAATCAGGAAAACTAGAGTAATTGGCTGCAGTGAAAACGAAATCACACTGAGGGTTTATCCTGTAAGTAGATAAACTATATGGATCACCTAATACGTTACAGATTGACGCTCTTTTAGAAGTACTGGGGCCAAAGAGATAGTACAGCAGAAAGGGTGCTTGCCTTCAAAGCAGCCAACCCAAGTCTGATTCCCAGCACCACACGGTGCCCCAGACCTCCAGGAGTGATCCTTAAGCACACTGTCAAGAAATGAGCTCCGTCCAGTGTGACCCAAAACAAAAACAAAATGGAAAGAGCCAAGTTCTATCAAGTATGGACCAAAAACAAAAACTTACAAATCATTACAAATTAAGTCTCTGAAAATGAAGTTACGTCACTAAACTAAGCAGTTTTAAATGAACAAAAATAAAAATAAACATTTAAAACGTAATAGTTGACTAAAACAAAGAGGAAATTCGAGGGCTGGAGAAATAGTACAGTAGGTGAGGCACTTGCCTTACATGTGGCTGACCCATGTTCGATCCCTGGCATTCCATATGCCCCTAAGACCACCAGGCATGATCCCTAAGCTCAGAGACAAAACTGAGCTCTGAGCATCACCAGGTGTGTCCCAAAACCCAAAACATATACAATACATATTTTATATACATATTTTTTAAAGAAAGAAAAAAATTGAGAAAAGATATTCTCAACTACTGAAAACCTAATATTTAAGTCTTAAAGCAAGTAAAAATAGACTAAACAATGCAAAGGAATCTATGTATTAAAACAAAAATTTTCTATGATTAAAGGCAAAAGAACTCTGTCATTTCTGCCAGATCCCACCAGTAATGCTATCACCACAAATTCGAACTCAGAAGCAGAACTAATCATCTGCTCATTCTTTCTTGATCTTTGCCTTTTTGGGCAAAACCCAGAGATGATCTGGGCTAACTTCTGGATCTGTGATCAGGGATCACCCCAGGCAGTGCTCAGGGGACCATATGGGGTGTCTGGGAACAAACCCAGGTTGGCCAAATGCAAGACAAGTGCCTACCTGCTGTACTATCACCCCAGCCTCATTTACGAGGTTTGTCACTTAATTATACATTCTGCTATGTTAAATTGTGTTTTTGTTTCTTGTTGGTATCCAAGAAGGAACCCTGGACCCCCACAGACTTGAGATTCCCAGTCCCAAAGTAATAACCTTGCTGCACAAGATTTTCTAGTTCTTCAGTTTTTCCTTCAAAGTCTCTCAGTTCCTCTCGATTTCTAGGACTTATTTCTGTCAATTTTTTGTTCATATGCGTTCTGCGATACGGACATTTCATGCTGATGATTGTCGATCTCCTGACTCCGGTTTTGTTTGAGTTCCTTAATCAAAAAAATCCAAGCATCAATACACACTTATAATAAAATAATTCATACAAGCCATTTTACTGTCAAAGTCCCCAAAACAATTCTCTAACATACCAAGTGACTGAAGAGAATTTAAATATGATTTTAAAATCTGACTAATTTTGGAGCCAGAGAAATAATACAGAGAGTAAGGTGCTTGCCTTGCCTAGAGGAGACCCAGGTTTGATCGCCAGCACCCCATATGATACCCCAAGTCTTCCAGGAGTGACCTCTGAGAGCATATCCAAGAGTGAAGTTTTTGACCCTGACGGGTGTAGCCCAAAAAATACAAACAAAATTTGAACAATTGTTTAAGATTCTAACAATTAAATAACTTTAACAACTGTTTAAGACCTTTGCTTTGTGGGCCATAATAAACCTTTCATATCTCCAAGAGTGACCATAGCAAAATACATAAAACGCAAAACAAATCTATCCTGGTTCCATAACACATACAACTGTACACTTCTGCTAATGGCATGTGCTGCAAGTGTGACTCTCAACTTTCTGGCAAATCTGTTTTCTTGCTTTCACTTCAAATTAAATTTTTTGATTTATGGCCATTTCCAGAAGTGCTGGGGTTATTTCTAGGTCTGTGCTCAGGGGTTCTGTGCAGTGCCAAGGCCTCCCACATGCATGGTCTATCTGTTTTATTAGGAGTCCCATCCTCTTGCCAGTGCTCCTTTCACCAGCCTTGATGGGACTCCCAGACTGTCAACCACTGCCACCTGCTCCCGAGTTGAGACAACCAGCCTTACTCCAGGATCCTAGACTCAGCAGAGTAGCTCAAGGAGTGAGTGAGGTTAGACCAGAAGCACCCTGGAGCTATCCCTTGAAGAGTCTGTCCTCTGTGCAATCTACCAGCTCTGATGCTGCTCCATTCCTGTGCTGACACAAGCTTGACTGTTCCTTCAGTCCAGTGGACAATGGACTGACTAGCCTGGGTCCTTCAAGAGCTGCACTCTGTAGTGATAAGGGAACCATGCATTGCATGTACTGCTGAAAATTGAACTCAGGTCAGCACATGCTAGGCAGGCAGGTAAACCACTGTACCATCTTCTGGCTTCAGGTTTAAAATTGCTTTTTGTTCCTATTACTACTCTAGTACATGTATATCCAAACATGTATTTGAATCCTGGTTCTGTATTTATCAGCTGGGAAACTGTCGGCAGATTATTTAACCTTCTGAGGCCGCTATTTTATCATCTGTAAAATGGATCCCATCTCAGAGGCCTCTTTGAAGCATAGAGTAAAGGCTTAATTATTAGGGGCCAGAGTGATTGCACAGCAGGTAGGGTGTTTGCCTTGCACATGGGGGATGAGGGTTTGATCCCCAACATCATATATGGTTCCTTGAGCACCACCAGTAGTAATTTCTGAGGGCAGAGTCAGTACTAACCCCTAAGCATCACCGGGTATGACCCAAAAAAGAAAGAAAATAAAAGCTTAATTATAAAGCCCCTTATTAGGTGTGGGCACACAGGTTACAGGATCACTTCCCTTCTCAGAATAATAGAAACTAATTTATAGAATAGCATTCTTAAGCACAACCCTGGAGAGTGCCAACCACTGCCAGGACTGGTCAGCAGACCCCTAAGCGCTGCTGGTGTGGCCCAAGGAATCCACAAAAAGAAAAAAGAAAAAAAAAACACAAAATCTTTCCTAAGTGTAATGTTTTGACCTGAATGCTGACCCATAGTGTAAGGTCTTGATTAGAGTTAGACATATAAGGTGTAAGAGAGTTATGAATAATGCCAAACCATCCTGAAGAGAATATAAATCTCTAGTTGTTGTTCTTCTCTGTATGACACCCATGTTTTGTGATTGTTGGAGGAAATTCCTAATGGGCTGCTGGACACAAAAACCCAGAGCCCTTTATGACTCTTGTTAGTTCCAGTGGCCATATGTGGTTCCAGGAATAACACCCAGTTCAGCCGGCTGGAAGGTAAATTCTCTCTCTCTCTCTCTCTCTCTCTCTCTCTCTCTCTCTCTCTCTCTCCAGTCTACTACCAACATCAATTTTCAATTAAATACCATGGTTTACAACATGGTTCATGATTCAATCATTACTCTATATTCCAACACCTTTCAAGAGTGACTTCATGACATCCCTTCCAACATTGGCCAAAGTTTCCCAACTTGCCCCAAAGTTTCCCCTTTTACTAGGCACAAAACTTATTGGATATTCCTTGTTACACCTTAATGGTTTTAGTAGTTATTCCAAGGTACATCAGGAAATGAAAATTTGGTACAATTGCTCCATATTGGCATTGTTTCATTTGTCCTGGTGCGAGATCTTTGTTGCTAGCTTGTCTTCTCCATTATTGTCTTTGTTTATTGAGATTAGTTGGCTTCTGTGATACTTTCACATCTACTCTCGTGTGTTCCTTTTGGGATCCCTGTACTGTGTAATTTGGAAGTTTTGTGCCTAAGGAATTGTCAGGATCTATAGTACTTAGTCCAGATGGTGTAGAGTCGGAGGTTGTGTACAACACTAGTGATACCCAGCCAGGGCTTACACCTTGCTCTGTGCTCAGGTATTTCCTTCCTGTTATAGGGAGACCATATATAGCATCAGAGACTGAACTAAACACACACTGTTGACCTACCACTGAAATCAGGAATAAGAACCATCCCATGCCTGGAGATATTTTATGGTAAAGCTTTGTTCCTCAGGGGAGAAAGGCTAGTTGATGGAGTAGCAGTGGCGTGTCAAGCTTGTAGAGCTCTTAGACATCAGTGATTTCAAACGGTGCCTGGAATTGTTAGTTCCCACACTCTTTCAGTATCTAGGAGGGTCTAAATAGATTCCTTCATATGAACACTCACAAAAGCTTTCTACTCAATTGAGTGAAATTCTTTTCACTAGAAATTCAATTCAGTGAAATTCTAAGTGAAATTCTTAGGAAAAACTGAAATAACCTTCTCCTTCTCCAGCTCTTTCAGGTAGTCTGTGGAATGATGGTGTATCTCTGCTTCACAGGCTTTAACAGTCTCCTCTAGATATTGGCACAGGTTTTGAAGTCTCTCATTCTAGAAGCAAATTAATAACAAAAATTTCAGTAACAAAAATAACATAGTTTTCAGTAACAAAAATAATGTACACACAGACACATTTACACTGAGTGAAACATGATCATTTTTAAAAGAGAGTTTGCAAAGTAATATGTGGTGTGGAAGAAGTAAAGATATACACATTGGTAAGAAAATGAGTCTGAAAGAGAACCCAATCACAGAGATAGAGAAACGTTCTATTGAGATCATCATCGAACTGAACTATTCAAGTAAAATAAGTCACAAGTGTTAAGCACAGGGCACTAAGAAAATTATTTCTGGGGCTGGAGCTACAGCACGGCAGGTAGGCATTTGCCTTGCATGTGGCCAACCTGGGTTCGATGCCAGGCATCCCATATGGTCTCCTAAGCAATGCTAGGAGTAATTACTGAGTGCAGAGCCAGGACTAATCCTTGAGCATCACCAGATGTGACCCAAAAAAGCAAAAAATAAAAAAATAAATAAATAAATTTAAAAAAACTTTTTATAAAACTGTTTCAAATAAAAAGTGTTCAGATTAGACTCATGGGACCTTATGTGCTGTTGGGGATTGAACTTGAGTTGTTTGTGTGAAGGGTAAGAACTCTGCCGCTCTGGGAGAGAATTTCATTTCTTTCCTTTTCTTTCTCTCCCTCCCTGTCTCTGTCAGTGTCTGTCGGTCTGTCCACCCCCTATTGATTTTGGGCCAGAGCTGGTGGTGCTCAGAGGGGTTTCCTGCTAGTACTTGGGGGAATCATGTGAGGTGCCAAGGAATTGATCCTGGGCCGTTGATGTGCAAGCCAAATGCTTTACCCACGGAAAATTCCTTGGGCCACAGGTTTCCTTTCTTGACAAAGAAAACTGAGAGAGAAAAATATTTAACAGTGACTAAGTAACTCAGAAAAATATGCAAAACAACACTTCCATGTCTCATCACTATGATGCACAGTATTTATTAATAAGATTTTCTCTTTTCCTTATTTTTCTTTTAAATTAAAGTCCATTGGATCCAGATGAAATATTAAATTGCCGGATAGCTTCATTCATATCTTCACCTAATTCTTTTACTGGACAGTCACGCAATGGAGTAGGTAAGGCATAAAACCCTTCTGAATCTTCCCTAGTCAAAATATAACATAATCATATCTAGTCAAGATATGTAATAGTATTACATATTTCATCATTACTTTCATTTTTCTTGCTATGGACTTAGCAAAGGGGCCAGTCCCATGGAAGATGTGGTGCCTCACTCATCTCTCTAGAAACGCCGAATGCATAAGTAATATTCTAGAATATTTCTAGAATATTCTAGCAATATTCTAGTAACGCCAAATGCAGAAGTTAGAGTGTTCTCTAACTCTCTTAGCCACAGCTCAGTAACTGCTCGAGTCCTTGACACAGATCCCTCTTGGCAAAGCTCTCATGGTTGGGGATTTTCTCTAAACACATTCCAAATCTGTTCATCCTCATTAAACACAATATTGAAAGATGGTCATAATGTAAAATACTGTAAGGCTAATCTGCTAGCAGCTCCTCTAAGTTTTATTTGTTAAGGAAAATTTCACCAAAAAAGTTCATTTGAGGCAAAGAAAATGCTCTAGCATCTTCCACCTTGTGTTTAGAAGATCATTGAAACCCAGAACAGTTTTGCCAATGATCCACGATCGCCCCAGGATTTCTACTTTTGCCAGTTTCCTAATCTTCGTATCTAGAAGAATGAGAAGGAAACTCTAAGTGGCTGTGAACAGCAATATGTAAATTTGTTTGTCTAAGGGAAAAATAAAAAATAATAGAAGGTGTCAATAGGTCACTTTTATAAGAAAGAATGACTCTCATGGCTTGGGAAAAGGGAATATATAAATTTCAAAGTTATTGTGCTTGTGTGTGTGAAGCAAGATAGTTTTCATTGAAAGAAGTTTACTTAGAAAGAAGTGAGAAGGAGAAAGGGAGGAGTGTATGTTCAAGAGAGACCTCAGACTTCTCCAGAGTGAGAAAGCAGAGCAATGCAGGCTTGAGAGTGACTCTGGGTAGATGTTGAAGAGAGAACACGGGCTTTTGAGGGGAAGCAGTTCAGAGCTGCTTGTAATTTCCCTTACCTCTGTTGTGCAGACACCTGAAGCATCCGTATGCTGCCCAGCAAACAACTGTGCTGTGGGAGAGATGTCATATGTGAGTATCTGATCCAAGCGCAAACAAAGGAGCATGCGTTTAAAGACAGACATTGTGCAGAGCTTTAATTTTTTTAATTTTTAAATAATTTATTATATGACTGTAGGATATACAATTACAAAGATGTTCATGTTCGGGTTTTGGTTATAGTGTTCCAGGACCATCCCTCCAACAGTGCCCATTTACTACCACCAATAACCCCAAATCCTCCACCTTCCCCTAGCCTGCCTCTATATCAGGTTCTTTATCTCTTCTCTCTCTCTGTCTCTCCTCTCTCCTCTCTATGTCCTCTCTCCTATCCCTCTTCTCTCTCCTCTCTCCTCTCCTCTCTCTCCTCTTTCCCATGTCTCCATCCTCTCTCCTCTCTCCTCCAGAGTGGAGAAAGTAGAGAGCATTACAGGCTTAAGAGGGAACCTGGGTACATGTTGGAGAGAGAACATGTCGATACATGCTCCGGCATCCCATATGATCCCCGAGCACTGCCAGGAGTAATTCCTGAGCAAAGAGCCAGGAGTAACCCCTGAGCATTGCCAGGTGCGACCCAAAAAAGAAAAAAAAAAGAAAGAAAAAGAAAAAGAGAGGAGAGAGAGAGAGAGAGAGAGAGAGAGAGAGAGAGAGAGAGAGAGAGAGAGAGAGAGAGACTTCAGTGCCCCAGAAGCGCCCTCCTGCCCTGCGCGCCAGCACTTACCTTCCACATCCTTGGGCTCCTCCACGTCCTCCATGACATTCCTCCTCCATTTTGAGATCTGGCCAGTCAATGTCAATGAGGCCTGGCTCTCGTCAATCAAGTGGCCCAGGGCTGTGCCCAGGCTTCTGGACCACGACCACATAGCTGCGACTCAGGGAACGACCCGGCTCTGCTCCTCCGCAGGAGTTGCGCCCAGCGCCGCGCACAACCACGCCAAGTGTCCCCGAACCCGCGCCGAAAATTCCAAGGTGACGGCACCACACCGCAGACGTCATAATCAGGCTGCTCCACAACGCCAGCTTAGGGGGTCCGGAGAGTTCCACCAGCTCGGGGGGGGGGGGCTGGCAAAGGAGCTTTACCAGCTCGGGGGCCCAGGGGAGCTCTACCACCTTTGGGGGCCGGGGGTCTCCTAGCATTTGCCGGCCCTGTCTCAGAGGCTGGCAGGGAACGTTTCCTGGGGGTCCACCTCCAGAGTCACAGACACTTCCGCGAGCCTATTGTTACTTTCCACTTCTTGCTAGAAGTGTTGGATTCAATAACATGAATTGGAAGCAGGGAGCCTGGGTTTGATCCATGGTACCATACTGAGCAGTGTTGGGAGGAGCTTCTGAGAATTGCTGGGTGTGACCTAAAAGCAAAAACATTGCAAAGAATGTTACCTGTGTGTGTAAGTGTGTGTGGGTGGCGTTTGGTCATCCCAAATTCAATCTCGGGCATCCCAGATGGTTCTCCAAGCTCCAACAGGAGTAATTCCTGAGTTCAGCGCCAGGAGGGACCCTTGAGCATCCTGAGGTGGGACCCAAACAGCTAAACAAAACAAAGCAAAACAAACAAACAAACAAAAAAAAGAAAATCACCTGTCCTCTGTGTTCTACGTTTATTTATATGTTAGCAGAAGAGATACCAGAATACTCACTAATCCGTATAGAATTTCAATGAAACATTTTCATAGTTAATCCCTCAAATTTTGAAGGAAATTTAAAGCTTGCCTCACATTATGTCCATAAGAAATTATAGGACTGTAAAGTACTAATTATAGAAGCAGTTAAATGTCACACACAACTGTGGAGCTGTTTTGAAATATTTGCAGGTACTCAACATAGTTTGAACATTCTTTTGAAGTCCCGATCGTGCTACCATTCCAGGCGATTTGAACCTTGCTCCCTGCTCTTGTTCTGCGACCAGCAGTGGAGGTGCTCCTGGCTCCTCCTGCCTGAGTTCACCGCGCAAGGATTTGGATGGCTCAGTGAGGAGGTTTCTGTCTCTAGTCCTCAAGAGGGAATACAGCAGGTTGAGTGTGTACCTAGCACATGGCTCTGAGGCATTAAGTTTCTCCACTAGATCTCAATGGAGAGTTTCATCTCAGGTTACTACAAAACAACTGAATATTAAAGCAAAGTTACAAGCTAAAATTGAATTTAAGGGGTTGGAGAGATAGTACAGTGGTAGGGTGTTTGTCTTGCATGCAGCTGACCCAGGTTCAATCCCTGGCATCCCAAATGGTCCCTTGAGCACCGCCAGGAATAGTTCCTGAATGCAGAGCCAGGAGTAACCCCTACGTACCGCTGGGTGTGATCCAAGAAAGAAAAAGTAAAAATAATAAATAAATAAAATTGAAGTTAAAAGGACTACTTTAAGAATGTATTCAACAGGGCCGGAGTGATAGCCCAGTGGGTAGGGCATTTGCCTTGCATGCCACCGGCCCAAGATGGCCTGATTTGGATCCCGGCATCCCATATGGTCCCCTGATCCCCGGCAGGAGTAATTCCTGAGTGAAGAGATAGAAGAAACCCTTGAGCATTGCAGCGTGTGACCCAAAAAAAGTAAAAAAAATATGAAAGAATGTATTCAACAAATAAAGATTGCACATGTGACAAAGTTATAGAGAAAAGCATTGTATGTGTCAGATCCTGGATTTGATCCCTAGATGGACACACACACACACACACACACGTGAATGTGAACAGAAGATTTAAGCAAATTAAAATAACTTTTAAGGTGACTACAAGAGTATTCGACCTGCACAGCAGAGCCTAGCAAGCTACCCATGTCGTATTTGATATGGCAAATACCAATAACAATTATAGACCTCATTCCTAGGACCTGATGGTATGGTTTGAGGCTCTTTATGTTCCTGGAGCAAGCAGGTACCCTTGGGGTCTACTTGCATGAGACAGGACATATAGAGATGTTAATGGTGCCCGCTCAAGCAAATCGATGATGAACGAGAAGACAGTGATACAGTGATACAGTGATTGCAAATTTATTTTCCTTCTCAAGCTCAGTGCAGAACATTCATGCTTTAAGCCAGGTAATCCCCTAAATATTTCCCTCTCAAATTCGTACAGGCAAATTTGCCTAAGTCAATGTCCTTACATATATCTGTATTTCTATATCTCCAGGCCAATTTCCTTCTTGTCATGTGTGTTGAGAGTTTATGTGGATTTTAAGAATTACAGGAACAAGGAAATGCTCAAGTTGAGAGCCTTCTACTGAGACTATACCACCTACATGGTAAAGCCTGGCAAGCTACCTGTGTTTTATTTACTTGTTATGCCAATAACTAATAACAATTATGGACCCCAGTTCCATGACCTGAAGAATGGTTTTACGCTCCTCCTGTCCCTGGACCATGCATATGCCCTTGGGTTATACTTGCTTGTGACAGGACTAATGGAGATGGTACTAGTGTCCACTCTAGCAAATCGATGTACAATTGGAAGACAGTGATACAGTGATACAGGAACAAGGGCTAGAGAGACAGTATTTTGAGTGGGCACTCATCCTGCATGAGGTTAACCAGGGTTGGATTCCTGGTATCCCATAAGGTACTACTGCCAGCATTAATTTCTGAGTGCTGAGCCAGGAGTAATCCCTAAGCATTGTGATGTGATCCAAAACACAAGGTAACAAAAATTACAGGAACAGTTTCCTATTTCACCTTTACCAAAAACAGTCATAATCTGGTTGCTTGGTCATGCCAGCTTAGAGGGCCCATGGAGCACCCAACATTTTCTGGTACTTCCTCTATTTCAGAGACTTGGCCAGGAACTTTCCCTGGAATCCACCACCAAGAACATGGGTACCTCATTGGTCTTCAACTAGTTGGACTTCTTGCTTCACTTTCTTCCACTTTTGCTATTTTCCAGAACCATTAGGCAAATTCTGGCAACTTGACTCCTCTGTCTTTGTGGTCCAAATGCAAAACAAAACAAAACAAATAGCAAATTAAAGAGGAAAAAAAAGGAAACAGAACCAAAGGGTAGGGGCCGCATCATGGACCGGAAATGGATCGGAGAAAACCCAGCCATGGGATGGAACAATCCTCTCTCAATGCTGGGACTGTTCAGAAGAGGCCCACCTATGAGTGAATCTATTAAAAACTTAGGCTTGCAATTTCTTTGACTGAAGTCTCCAGGCTTTCTCAGAGTTGGGGATGGACGCCCGCCCCATCTCCCTGTTCTTCAGAAAGCCCAGTAGTAGCATCGATTAACTGCCTCAGGCACCAAAGTAGTAACTCAGATACAAACCCTGGAATTCCGGGGTGCTTGACTGCATTTGCTGCCGCATAACATCTCAAACTCTGGTGTACTGATATACCAAGTATCATATCACATTTAGTAGATGTAAGTATAAGGCACCCAATAACAAAATATGTAGTCACAATGCCTATTCTGTAATAACATATTAGTAATTTCTTATACAAAGGGCTTAGTGGCCCAAAGGCTCCATTGGAAGATGGAACAATCGTCATTAACGTTCTTCTATGAATATATTTCACAATCATATTTAGCATCGAAATATCAGATGGGCTGGACATGTAATGCGATTTGGAGACAACCACTGGAATAGAGCCATTACCGACTGGATCCCACGGGATGTCAGAGATCACTTGGCCGCCCACCTACAAGATGGTCAGACTTCCTTGTAAAGACCATGAAGGAAAGGTTTGAGGCTCTTCATATTCCTGAATCAACCAGATGCCATTGGGCTACATTGGCACGTGATAGGGTCCAATGAAAATGTTACTGGCACCCGCTCGAGCAAATCGATGAATAACGGGATTCAAGTGATCAAGTGATCAAGTGATCATATTTAGCAAATCAGTTCAAAAAAGCAATATTAAATAAATTATTGAACAGCCTCATGCAGTAGTTGTGAAAATTTGAAATAATCGTTGTTTATAGTTTCCATGAAGGTGGGTTTGGCGTTAGGTGCTGAATATTTGTAAGAAGTTAACATGAACATCTTTGTTAAAATATTGGGTAGAAATCTGCTATGTTTAATAGTTCACTAAGTAAAAGCAGTAACACAGATAGTTCAGGAAAAAGGTCATTCTGAGATATATGCTGTAATGGGCAATATAATTAGTGCATCTTAGCCGGAATAAAGGACCCTGCTGTGGATCCCTCAGGCCACAGAGATGACCCGGCTATTACTTGTGAGCATGCGAGGCCGGGTGTCTGAGGGGTCAGATGTGGCACAAGAGCTGGTCAGAAGAGATTTGTTCAGGGCTGGGCGACCTAAGGACATGCCGGGCTCAGGCCCAAGTCCCCCAGCCCACCTAGTGGACAGGGTTACAAAAACCATTTTGGTTTTGGGGCCACGCCTGACATTGCCTGGGGACTACTGCGTCTGTGCTAGCGGACACTCGTGACAGTGTCCAGGGGCTTATACCTGGGCTCATCGGGGACTGAGTCATTCAGCTGCATGCTGGCAGCCATCTTAGTCTTGGCCTCTTGATTTCAACTCCTGATTTCCCTGGGTTGGCTCAATCCCAGATGTCGGTTCTTCTTTCCGTTTCTCTGGCAGTTGTTGCACTGAGTCGGATCTAATGTGAATCAAACCTGACTGCCGGAAAGGACCAACTGACTTCTCCATGTCAGCGTGCAGGGTCTTTGGGAGAGGGCTGGACAATTCTCAACCCAGGTGACTCAACTTGGAAAATTCCGATTCCTTCTAGTTCTCAGGCAGGTCATCCAAAACCTGAGGAAATGTCACAACACAGCCTCCACAGAAAGTCAGGGACCTGAAACCCATTTTTCTCTTCACCCCTACTCTACCAAAGAATTGCAGGATCAGATCAAGTTCATTCCCTATTAACATGGCCCATCGTTTGCACAAGGACAATGAGAACAGCTGTAATTATACAGATTCCTTCCCCCTGCCTTGGACCTGTAGATTGAGAAAAATCAATGAAACAGGTTGTAGCAAGGGGCCTGTGGCAGGAGCTGTCTTCAGAGTTTCAAACTCTCGGTCTCAGGCCAGCTTGGGCTTTTCCCAACCCCAGAGAGCCCCACGTCCTCAGGGCATGAGGAAGGGCCTAGAAGTAAAAGGCTTTGACTCTCCCCTTAGGGGCAGAGCTTGTGCCCTGACAGTGCTGTTGACCAAATACAGTTCTATTGTCTGTGGCTCTCAGACTGGCCGGTCAGAGCCAGAGTTGCCTGGTCACCTGCTCCAGTTCCATCTAAACCCTCTGCGAGACTCATGATTTCATGGTAGGAAGGAAAGTCAATCTTAGGGCAAATGGAGCTCAGGTCAGGTTCAGTGACCAAGGCCCAGGGCTTTAGGACATTATACACCATAGAAACGACCCCCTGCAACACTGTCTTTCAGGTTTAATCACTCAATCCCTGAGGTTCCCCACTGTCCTGGGGTTTTGGCCCTTTGAAGGCAGCTACGTTGTAACTCCACAATGACAAAGTTCCTTAGTAGACTTGGAACCCTTTTTTACTTGGAACTTTTTGAAGAGGGCATTAACCTTCTTTTTATTGAAGTTAATCTTGATTCCCAAGTCACTATTCTCTTCCATATCCCAGCGTCTCAGAGAGAGGCAGAGGTGGCTGGGGAGGAAGGAAGTTTGGAATCAGGGATAGGCCTAGAGAACTCTGAATCTCTGAGGCAGGTTGTTTCCCAGCCTGCTTTTGTCTTTGCAAATGACCCAGGAGCCCTTGGGGACTTCTCACAGGAGAATTTCCTCTCCTTTCCTTCATTTACTTGCCAGCACCTGCGGTCCAGGTGCCCCTTTGACAGACTTTGGCGGGATCTGGGCTGCTGGAGAGGAAGGAGCCAGGGAGGGTCCGAGGCATGCTGGGGTCCAGCTGGGGGCTAGGCTGCTGTCCCTTCCCTCCTGCCAGGCCCTTCCTGACCAGCTTACCACCCAACCCTCCCTGGGGCTTCCAGGCATCCTAGAACTCAGCTCTCTCTGTGCCCACCCCATGCGTTCAGGTTAAAAGTCCAGAGCTGGGTGGGTTGGAGGAACGAGCAGCCCTGGGACAGGGGTCAAGGCCACCAAGTCCTGGGCCGTGGACTGCCCCTTCCCTGGCTTCAGCCGCCTCCATCCTGGGGTCCCACACTGGCCACATGAGGTGGGAAGTAAAGGGTCAACAGCCCCCCCACCGCAGCCCGCCCCTCTTTCATGCCCTCCAATCTCCTCCAGGGGGTGTGGGGCAGTGGGCCAGGCTCTGAGCACTTGGTCCTGGCAGATGCCCGAGATTGTTGTGAGGAGTCTCCCTAGACAGTGAGTGAGAGCTGTAATCCGAACCAGCTGCAACCAGACTAAGGCACCCATTTGCATTGTTTAACATACTTGAAAATGAAGTGTTCATTTTTAACATTCCTGCTCCAATTGGCTTAATGCTGAATTAGTGAAGAGGGTTAGGCAAAACCAAATGCCCGCTCCCTGGGTACTCACGAGGACCCAGGTGCTGCCCGCGGCCCCTGCACACCCGCTCTACCCAGGCTGCCCATGAGACAGCGCCCACCCTCGGCCCAGGACACGCGAGTGCCTCGAGGCCCCGCACCCTGACCCCTTCTGCGAGGCGCCTCGCAGCACCTATGACATCCACCAAATTGTGGGTCCCAGCCCTGCCCCTGAGCGGTGCTCGGGTGCAGATACTGCTCTCAAGTGCCACTGGGTGGGGAGCAGCAGGGGCCAGATTCCCACTGCGAAGCGCTGCTGGACAAGGCACGAGCCAGTGACGCCATGGGGTTGCCCATGACCCTCAGCCTCGCTCTGGAATTTCTACTCTTCGCCGGCTTGTGGGCGCGGGGCTCAGCTAAGGCCTTTTCCAAGGGGGTGGCCGACTCGCAATGTCTTCCTTGCTGGGGCAGCGAACGGGTGCGCTAGGGTTTCCACGAAACAAAAATCTTTAAAGGATGATTTTAAACGCCCGGGGTGGGGGACACAGTCACTTGTTCAGTCCTCTTCCACCTTCCGCAGCGTGTTGGACACACACTGGCTAGAACAGCCACGGGGCTGCCTTTGCTCTGTGTCTGTGGGCAGCTGCAGAGGGCAGCAGACCCAGAAGTGTGGAGCTGATGAAAGGAGAGGACAGATGGGCAGGCAGGCAGGCAGGCAGGCAGACAGAAGATGGACGGACAGACAGACAGTCAGAGACAGACATGTCAGCGTCTGCTCTGTGCTTCTTTGAGGAAACTGCAACTCTGGTCAAGCCTTGCTTAAGCTCTGAAAGTTCCTTGTCTAGGGCCATGCTGCTCCCTGCAGGCAGGAGACCCCGTGGGGTTTGGGTGCAGAAAAGAAACAGGGGATGGGGTGGTTCCTGGGTCTCTGGAGTTTCCAAGAGGGGGTCGCTGCC
The DNA here is from genome assembly GCA_021461705.1 of Cryptotis parvus. NCBI lineage: Eukaryota > Metazoa > Chordata > Mammalia > Eulipotyphla > Soricidae > Cryptotis > Cryptotis parvus. The sequence continues at coordinate 56,432 of JAJIBD010000534.1, forward strand.
TTTTCCTCCAACCCGGGGACTCCTGGGTGTTGCAGCCCAACCCGCGCCCCCCCCCTCAGTAGCCTGGACCTCGGAACCCCGGAAAGGAAAGCCAGGCTGCCCCAGGGACACGCTGACCCTCCTCATATTCGCCTGAAAGGAAACTGGCCGTTGCTCTCGCACCTTCCACACCCAAATCTGCCTCAATACCCGGCAGAGCCCTGGGTTTGGGCGCTGCCACACCTCTGTCTCTATGGGTCCTCTGGGACCTGCTCCTGCAGGCGCTTAGCAAGGATGAGCCCTCGGCACTGGGGCGTCTTTACTCTTAGGACCGTGGATGAAGGAGGGGTCTGCCCCTCCGAGCCCCACGTGTGTTCTGTGCCCTGGTGATCTTTACCTCCTGCCTGCCAGTAGCAGAGGGAGAGCCAGAGCCAGGTGTCTGAGGGTCACTTTCACCAGCCCTTATCAGCTCAGCTCCCTCTTCTAACTATTCAGGACCCAACAGTGGATTATGTTTAATAGTTGCTGTCCTTAAAATTATTTTGGTGGCAGGACCAGAGCGATAGACCAGTGGGTAGGGCTTTGCATTAACGTATGCCTCAGAGACCTGCATTAACATACACCTCAGAGACCTGGGCCCTAGGAAAGCAGGATGAGAATTCTATTTGGGTCTCCCAGAGAGGAATCGTAAGAGCTATGCTTGGAGTATCACGCCTCACTCAAGTGAGAGAAGGAATCCGGAGCTCAGACCTCAGTCTCTGTTCCAGAGACAGGAACGCTGTCTCGTTGGCCAAGTCATCGAAAATCAGATGGGCTGAACATGTAATGCGATTTGGAGATGACAGCTGAACTAGAGCCGTGACCAACTGGATCCCACGGGATGTGAAAAGATCACATGGCCGTCCACCTACAAGAGGGTCAGACATCTTCGTCAAGTAAACAAAAATAATTATACAAATAAATCATGAGCGCTGGGTGGTGAGGAGGTATCTCTGGCCCGCTGTCAACGTGGCTTTGATCCCCAGCACCCCATGTAGTCCCCTGAGTCTTGCCAGGAGCCAGCCCTTTGGCTCGACCCATGAGCATGCTGGGTGTAGTCCAAAAACCCAATCAAAACCAAACCACTGTGAGGCCCCCGGCAATGTCAGACTCTCAACATCTTCAATCTTACAGCTAAGGCACCAAATCCATCAGGTATATGGACCATTCTCTTTACCCAGTCCTGCGGGGACAAATCTGGAGAATATGGAGCTGGGCGAGGGCAGGCAGGGCAGGGAAGACACAGTGATCTCCCTCAAAGGGGGTGGTAGGAGGACGGGGACAGGGGACTTTGGGACAACAGTGGGAAGCTGGCAATCTGCCTATAGGCTATTGTATAGCCATACGGAAAGCCTGGTGTCTCGATCAATATTGTAAATCATGGTGCTGAAATCAAGTTCAAGAGTCCTTTCTCGCATCATCTCATACTCGCAGCTTCCTCTCCAAGTGTTCCAGTTTGATACCCACAAGTCGATGGACAAGGCATTTTTGTATCATCTGTGAGGAAGACCTAGCTGTGCTCACTTGACAGATAAGGAAACCGAGGCCCAGTCTCACAGCTAGGGAGTAGCCGACCCATGTGAGAGTGAAGGACAGTCTCGTCTCCATCCCTGGCCCTTGGTCCTCTCGCCTATGCATTCTCTTCAAGCGTTGGAGGAAGCCGCCAGAGGCAGCCCAGTATTGTAGCATGCTTGGGTGTGGGTGTAATCTCCCTTCCTTGATGGCACAAGCCAGGGAGAGCCCTCTGGCACTACCCAGGCTCCCTGCACGGTCAGCACTGCCTCTGCCAGAGCTGGCACCAACAGCAGCTCGATAAACATCAGTTGGTATATGTTGGCTGATTTTCAGTGGAGCAAAATAGAAACTTAAGAGGAAGTCTCCATCCAATGCTTCCCATCTTTGAAAGCATCTGTTTGCTTTCCCCTCTACAAGCGCAGACCCTCTGTGCAATGAGAAAGCTCCCAGGTCAGAGGGCAACTAGGATGTGTGCTGTCTCACAACTGACACTCCTGGTGAGGCACTGCGCTAGCCACCCCCGACACACACAGAGCCAGTTTCCTTTGTGACCCACTCTCGTGGCTTTCTAGGCTGCCATTGGTGGTCCCTGTTCACCCTGCTGCCAGCACCCCAGGGGGCCAGACTGAGAAACCACGCGTCTGCCTGAAACCAAACTTGTGCCAGAAGGAGCAGGGTTGAGTGATTGACAACATATAAACCAAAACAGCGAGAACGAGAAGGAATCTGGCATGGGGGAAAGCCAGCTCTGAGCCCGCAGGAACAGGGCACGGTCTAAATTGAACACAAGGAACTGCTTCCTGGGAAGTGGGGCCAAGCCCCAGAAAAGACCCAGGGAGAGGAGACATCAACGGCTTCTCCTGGCCCCCCAATTTTTCCCCTCCCTGCAGCAGGCGCCTTGCTTCCCTGGGGCCTTTCAAGGCTCACCTCTCTAGTCTCTGCTCCTGGAGCAATGGAGCAAAGGGGCTCCCTCCCTGGCCCCCTGCCCCGTGATGCTACCTCTTACAATACAAAGAAGGGCCTCAGTAAATCAGGAAATATCAGGGTAGAGTCGGGGAAGTCAGAGAGAAGTTGGGGCCTATGAATGCAGAATGCTAAACTTTTTTGGAAATGGACAGGCCCGTGCCAGCCCCCCAGGTTCCTAGATTGCCTTTTTCTTACAAAAGGACCATTTTGAAAGCTTGGCAGCTCCATGTGACAGGTTGGAAGCCCTAACACTGTGTGACTTCACAGGGTTCCTGCGGTGAATAGGTTTCCCAGCCTGATCCTTATTCTCCAGGGCCCTGGATCCCTGGAAAGGACTTGGGGGAGGAAGGGCCACTCAGAGAGCTCAGCTACAGCACCCATGCCAGGTAGAGCTGCCTAGGGCTCTGAGGACCCTGTCCTGGACCTCAAGTTGCCCTCCTCACAGAGGCGCCCTCCAGGGCACCCTGGAGAAACAGTACACCCCATGCTTTGCCCCAGTAATGGTAATCAGGGGGTTACTTCCATGCTGCTCCATGGAAGAGGACAGGTAGTGACACTGGGCAAGTGGACATGGGTGGTGGAGTGACCAGACTTCTGCCAAAGCCCCATCTTGGATCCACGCCCCCTTCCCAGAGGCTGAGGTTCAGAGTCATAGTCCCTGTGTTGTGCAGGACCTGCTCTAGCTAGCCGGGAGTGGACACTGAGTCCCCTCCGGAGTGTCAGGCCAGGATGGACAGGTCCCATCTCTCTCTGCACTCACTCAGAGGTCACAGGCCCTGCTCTGCCCCTTCCTCCCAACTCGGTGCCCTCATCTTTCATGGATGTGCCCACACCAGCCCTTAGATAAGTGAAAAAGGAACAGGTTGGAGTCGAGTGCATCCTTTCCCCATCCCTCCCCTGCCCCCGTTTCTCTGAGTGACGCTGTATGTGTATTTCCATGTCTCTGGATGGAAACAAACATTCGTCTAAGGCACTTGTCTGGGCTGGAAAGACAGGACAGCGGCTAAGACACTTGTCCGGGCTGGATAGATAGGACAGTGGCTAAGGCACTTGTCTTACAACCAGTCAATACGGGTTCAATCTCTGACACCCCATATGGTCCCCGCCAGGAGTGATCTCTGAGTGTGGAGCCAGGAGTTAGTCCTCAGCACAGCCATTTGGAGCCCAATAAAAGTGCAGAAAGAAAAGACTTTGGTCCCACCACAACCAAAGTGACCGGGGCAGGGGAGCTCCCAGAAAACTCTTCACCACCCCCTCTGGCCGACAGAAGCCAGACCTGCCCAGCTCAGGCCCCCATCGTGGGACCTCACAGGATCTTGTGCTCTAGCGCTCAGAGTCCTAGAGCTGCCTTTGCCCCAGTCTCAGATTCCCACCCGCAATGTCTACTTCCTTTCCACAACAGCTGGCCTAGGTCCCCCTGGCTTCTTCCAGGACCAGGAGCAGTGCTGTGCGCACACCGGGAGACAGAGATGTGAGAGCTCTGGGTGCTCCTCACCCTGGGACTCGTGGCCTTTTGTTCAGGCCTTTGATAGTGAGAGAGAAAAATAAAATCGCACTTGACCCTTAAATTGATGCTCGATATGGTCACCCCGTTCCCACATGGACCAAGGGAGAGATGGAAATAAGAGAAGGAGGCTGTGAATGAGACAGAAGGTGGCAACCCGGACTCCAGGCCATTCCTTAAGGCTGCTTCCAGAGGCTAGAGATAGCTGTGAGACTTTGGTCTGAGCTGGACCAAAGATAGGACAGTGGCTAAGGAGCTTAACTTGCAGCCAGATTCAGGCTGAGAAAGGATTCTGGGGAAGTAGGGGTTGAAGAGAGTCAGTTATTGATGTCCCATTGGGGGCTGGGGGTGGGAACCAGCTTCATGGGGGAGGGAGCACTGCCATCTGCCCAAGTTGGGGGGACCCAAGATGGGGGGGGGACTCACCCACACACTGATTGCCTTTGTCCATCTGGTAGCCAAAGCGGCACATGGCGGATCTGAGATGGTGGGATAGTTGGAGGGGGCAGCGGTGGCGTGGCTGCAGGGCAGGGTCCCGAGTAGGGTGTGGAGAAGGAGGAGGAGGCAGAGGAGCCGGTCCCGGCACTGCCATAGGGCCGGCGGTACACGGGGTTGGTGCGGGGGATACATAGGTAGCCCCCGTTCTGGTTCACGCATATCATATCTCCGCGGCAGGCCTCGGGGATGGTCCGGCATTTGTCCACGTCTGGGGATGGGGAGAGAGATGGGGTTAGTCCCAGGCAAACCTCCACATCAGTGTCCACGCTTCCCTACCCGAGGCACACTTGGGCTAACCGGCACACATTGGAGCAGGGATATCATCTGTCCAGAAACCGGCATGATTTGGTCACACACACCTCTGAAATGTCCATTGCCATGAGCCCGGCCCTCTTATTAGAGAATTCCTGCCCAGAGATGCAGACGCTGATAGTTATTTGTCTGTGAACTCAGCCCCCTTCAAACCCAATGTTGAAGCAGAGATAGAGGGATGGTAAAGGTGAGCTAGCAACTGTTAAGTATTGCTCACTCACGGGTGCCCCAGCCCCAGTTAAATGCACCCCAGAGACCCTGGTGCCCACAGCTTCCATGCTGATACTCCCGGATGGAAGTCAGGCCTGTGGGTGTTCACCCAGCTCTCACGGCACACTCTGCAAGCTCTCCCGTGGGGCCAGGACAGACCCCCCAGCCCTTCCTCTGGCTATGATCCTCAAAGTGTCACTCAAGCCTATGAGCTGGAGAGAAAGGGCCTGTGCCTCTCATGTATGAGACTCCTCTAATCCTGGGCACTAACAAAACTGGTTAGGCCAGAAAAGAAACTGCTGATGGCCCCCTGCACTGCGGGGTGTATGCTCCTCCCCTGCATGTGAGAGCTAAGTGCCGCTCCAATTCTTGCTGGCAAGCTGCGTTCTGCACCACTGGGCACTGTTTTCAATGGTCCATTTCCTCTTGGCCCTTTGCTGCCATTGTTGGTGTTATCATCTCCGAGTGACTCTTGGACTTCACCTCTGATCATTTGCCGAGGACCTCTCCTGGTGTGAAATCTGCTTCTTGCCATCCCTGTCTGAATGTTTTTAAAAGCTGAACGTCTTGGGCCAGAGCATAGTGGGCAGAGCACTAAGCCGGCACACGGCTCCCCAGGCTCAGCCCTGAGCAGTCAGGGCTGGCCCCGAAACAAACAAAAATAATGAGTTAATCGTCGGGGTAGGAGCAATAGTACAGTGGGGAGGGCATTTGCCTTGCAAGCAGCCAACCTGGGTTCCAGCTCTGGCATCCGATAAGGTCCCCTGAGCACAGCCAGGAGTAATTCCTGAGTACTAGAACCAGGAGTAACCCCTGAGCATCACCAGATGAAACCCCAAAAAATGTCCAAAAAAATACCTAGACATTTAGAAAGAGTAGAAAAGGGACTGGGATATTGGAGTGAGGCTGGTCCATCCCTGTTACAGCGTGGGCCAAGAAGGGGTGGAATACAAGCTGTGCTGTGCTGAGCTTGGGGTACGGAAGGGCCCTCGGAGTTGGCCCCAACTCCGAGGTCTACAGCCTCCTTCTTAAAAGAAGGGAGGGGGATGGGAGATAAATCAAAGGTCTGAGCCACACTAGAACCTACCTCTGGGCAGGCTTGGACGAAAAAATTAAAAACAAATGAATAGAAAGAATCCGAATTTGGCCAATGTTCATGAGCTAGGATGGGGGATTCCTCAGAACCCCCAGAGTGGATGAACCTTCTCTTCCTGATTTTTCACCTGGAAGTTTACCTTTGGACATGTGGGAGAGGAAATATGTGTGGGTCAAGGCTCTTGTGTGTGCCATGAGTCCCAACAGCCACAGGAAACATCCCGCTTTAGAACTCATTGGAGCAGAGATGGATCCTGAGTCATCCCTCACCACCTTAGCCCCGTGACTCAGGGGTAGCACGTGTGAGGCTCTGGGTTCGATCCCCAGCACCAAAACAAGAAAAGGCCACACAGAATTGTACCCCACCTACGTGCCCCTTCCCCATCCTGGTTTCTCCCACCAGGAGCAGATCCTGAATTGACAATAGGGACTGTATTTGGGTGAGAAATAGATGTCTGCAGAGCAGATGATGGAGAGCGAGGATGGGCAGTGGGGGATGGACAGCTGGTGTTGGACAGTGGGGGATGGGCATCAGGGGAGGACCACAGGGGATGGAGAGCAAGGGATGAACAGCAGGGGATTGACAGTGGGAGACAGACAGTGGAGATGGACAGCAAGGGATGAACAGCAGTGGATGGACAGTGGGGATGGACAGCAGGGATAGACAGTGGTGGGTGGATAGTGAGAGATGGACAGTAAGGGATGGACAGCAGGGATGGACAGTGGAATGGACAGTGGGGAATGGATATTGGGGATGGCAGTGGAGGATGGACAGCAGGGAATGGACAGTGAGGGATGGAAAGAGAGGGATGGACAGCAGGGGGTGGACAGCAGGGGATGTATAGGGGAGAGCAGGGGATGGGCAACAGGTTGGGCAGTGGGAGGTCGCCAGAGGGGAGTGGACTGCATGGGGTGGACAGGTGCTCCTACCGAAGCACTGTCCCGTGGAACGGTCCATGCCAAAGCCATTCGCGCACTGTTGCTGCGGGGGAGAAGAGACACGGATCATTCCTGTTCCTCCCCTTCACCCTAGAAGCTTCCTCACTAGGTCACAGGAAGTTTGGGGAACGGGGTGAAGTTAAAAAAAATCCATGGTACTGGGGATGGAATGATGGTACAGCGGGTTTGCCTTGCATGTGACTGACCCAGGTTTTATCCCTGGCATCCCATACGGTCCCCAAGCACCTCCAGGAGTAATTCCTGAGTGCAGAGCCAGGAGCAACCCCTGAGCATCGCCAGGTGTGACCAAATGTCAAAACACAAAACAACACCAAAACTCCAAGATAGTAACATCTGCATGATAAACTTCCACCCCCCCCCCCAACCCCCCAATTTTTGTATTTTCTTACAGTGGTTTTACACTTGACATTACTTTCAATTTTTTATTTTGTATTGAATCACCATGCAATAGACTATCACAAAGCTGTACATCATGATCGTTTTCAGCTCCAACACCCATGCCTCCACCAGGGCACATTTCCCAACACCACTGTGACCCATTTCCCTCCCACCCACCCCCTGCAACCAGCCTCTATGGCAGACACTTTTCCTCTCTCCTTTTGCACTTTGCGCTTTTCGACACAGACTCTGAGGGTTATCATGACTACCCTTTACTTTCACTACTCAGTTCTAGTCTAGCATTACTATTTACAACTATTATTGACTTGCTGTTACTTTGTCCTTTTCTCTCTGATGCTGGTGACATCATCCAGGGTTCTGACGCTTCAGCCTCACACCCACCACTAGGCAGAGCCAGGCTCCCGGCATTACTGCTCTAAGCTCTCTGCACCATCACTTCAAAATCCCTGCTGAGGACAGTGATGGGCATTTCCCAAGCCCTGTGGTAAAGAGCAATAAGGGTCAGTGCTGATGTGCCCAGCCTGGATTATTTGCCCCATTCTGAGACAGGGTCGACAACCATCCTTCTCTGAGGGTACTGCTCCACATTCACAGGATGAGTTCCATTCTTAAATACTGATTTTGGGGGGCCATACCCAGTAGTGCTCAGGAATCACTTACTTCTATCAGAGCTCAGGGGACAGTGCGGAGTGCCAGGGAACCAACCTGGGCCAGCCACATGTAAGGCAATCGCTCTGCCCCCTGTATTATCTCTTTATCTCGGGAAGCTCCTTCCCCCCTAATCCCAAGGTCCGCACAGAAACTTGAACCCACACAGTGTGATGCGTTTCTTTTCTGAGAACAGTAGGAGGGCACCAAGTCCTTCCAGTTGGCCCCCACCAGGAAATAACAGCTGCTTCTAGAAACGCATCTCAACATCTTGACCTGCAAGCAGTTCCCAAGGTACTGCTTTGATACTTCACACATTTGAAAATTGATTTTGGCCCGCTGTGGGCTCAGTGGTAGAGTCCATGTACGGCATTTGTCAGGCCCTGGGTTTGATCCCTGGTACCAATAAAATAGCAGAATCACAACCCTCAGAAAGCCCCAGGGGCTGGACTTTGCTAGACTCAAGCCCCGAAGAATGAGTTTCCTACAGCAAATGCAGCCAGGAATCAGGGCTCGGCTACCCCGAGCTGTGGATGGCTTGTGTGGATGAGAAATTTGCGTTCATGGAAGAGGGTCCGGCAGAAGGTGTTGGGGCAGTAACAAAGGTTGATCCAGAGCGTCTGGGGATGCGGTGGGAGGACCAGCCGCCCACCTGAGAGCCAGTTGGATTTCATGACCTCTGTCCTTTCAATGCCTACCCCAGTCCCTCCTCAAGGCATCACTTCTCTGTGCCTCGGTTTCCTTGCCTGCAAAATGGGCACAGTTGCTCTTCCGGCAAGTGCTCCAAAGAGTAAACACAATGGTGCACTCACAGTCTCGGGGCCCCCACGACTGCCGCTGCTCCCTCAGCTGGGTGGGAAGGACCTGGGTCCCTCCAAGATCTCTCGAGATCCTTCCCTGTGCCTGAATGCGCTTCACAATTCTCAATAGGAAAGAGGAATTATTCTCCTTCCTTGTCTTCAGCTTGGGTCCCGCTCAGCAGAGCAGGTTAAGCAGCGGCATTGGGCAGGGCCTCTCTCACTTCTAAAGGATCCTCCTTTGAAAGTGGGGGGGTAATGCAGGCTCCACCCTCCCCAAAACTTTAATTCCCTTCTCAGGATCTGGGCTCGGAGGGGTTCTCCTGCCTGCCAGCTGCCCCCCAACCTTCAGACTTTCACCCCCTGCTCCACACATCTTTCTTCCACAGGTTGGGTGACTATGGACACCCCCCACACACACATGAGGACCCCACGCGGGGACAGAGTCATCTAGGCACACTGGGAGCCCAGACTTGGAAACCGTTTGGATATCAAGACACAAACATACACCCCCCACTCTCTCTCTATCACACACACATTGAACACAAGAGGCAGCAGCTCGAGTCAAGAGTCTTGGGTAAGGACCGAGAGCTGGCACAGAGCTAAGCACAGGCACTGCTTGGGGCTGACCTTGGTTGGCTCCAATCCCTGGCACCACAAGGGAGCACTCCTAAGCGTAGAGCCAGGTAGAGCCACTAGCACTGCTGGGTGTGGTGCAACCCCCACCCCCGACCCAAAGAGATTCTTGGCTTGGGAACCCCAGGTAACCACCTAGCCACTCCCTTACAGACCTGGGGCAAGTTTTACCCTGAGCCAAGCTTTTAATCTCTACTTTTTTTGGGGGGTTGTTTTGGGGTCACATTCAGCAATGACTCTGCACTCAGGAATCACTCCTGGCGGTGCTCAGGAAACTGTCTGGGTGCTGGGGATTGAACCCCGGTTGGCTGCCCTTGTGCAAGGCAAGTGCCCTCCCCCCCATACTCTCCCTCCAGCCCATCACCTTTAATCTCTGTCTAGGAAGTGCTTCCTTTAGGCCAATGCTTCCCATTCGTGGCTTCTCTAGGCATGCACCTCCCTCACCATGGTTTGCAAGAAGCTTCTAGAAAAGTCTTACCTGTGCCTTCTCAGGCCTTGGGAGACAGAGAGCCAGAATAGTGGCAGCGAGCAGCCTGTGGAGAACAGGAAGTCACAATGAGTGTCAACGCCATCCACGCCACACAGTTCTCACACTGCCCCGAAACACTCCAGCTTCGTCTTTGCTGGGGTCAGGGGGTGGACAAGGGGGAAGGGAGAGGAGGCCAAGGGGGACTCCGGAATCCCCAGACGCCCCAACAGAATGGCACCCCTTCTCCGGCTCTGTGGTTTGGTCAGAACATATTGATGGAGGATTTCAAGGAAAGCGTTTCCAAACTTCAAAGATAGTCAAGGACTCAAGCTCAGGCCTGACCCGTGGTTCTGTTCCAGTACCACAAGGTCCCCAGTTCCATCGGAACCTCCAGAGATGAGAACTGCTTGCATGTTAAGACGCCAACACACACATACACACACACACACAAATGAGGCAGCAGCTTGAGTCAAGAGTCTGGGGAGGGGGCCAGGGCACGGCTCTGTGCCTTGGACATGCAAATCTGGGCCCCGTATCCCGGGAGGGTCTCAAAAGACCCTGCTCGGGAGCCCCACACTGAGGGAAAAAAGAAGAAAAAAAAGTCAAAGGTCACCTTGGTGGGACCAGCATCCCCAGGAGCAATGGCCTGGACTTACTTCTGCGAAGAGACCCTGGGCTGGGGGCTGAAGCATTGCTGACCGCCTGCCACCAGGCCCTCAGCAAGGGGAATAGGCGAAACTGGGAGCCACTTAGATTCCCAAGTGAGAAAGTCTCAGGAAAAGCCACCCAGCCCCAGGGTTCACTCTGTGCAGTCCCTGATGGAGACGAGGTTGGGGTGGGGGGTCTGGGGAAAAGCGGGAATGCTTGGACGGGAGTGGGAGACAGCGTGGTAGTCTGGAGCTGTTTTATGTGCAGGGGCTCGGTTCCATCCCTGGCACCACTCCGGGACCACTCCAGAGAGCACCTCTCCCTGAGCACAGAGCCAGAAGCAGCCCCGCACCCACAGATGTGGCCCCCAAACCAAGCAAACAAAACTTCGAAAGGAAGAATCCAGGGTCGACTCTAACACGCACAGACTCTGAACGTCCATGGGCTGCCGCACCCGCCTCTTTGTGCACAGGCTGTGCCAGACAGCACAGCAAGCTCAAGGCGCTTCAGAAACAGGAGCATGGGCTGGAGCCCGACGGCAGCCTCTGGGGGGCACATGCCCTGCACGTGGCCGACCTGGGTTCAATCCCAAGGAGTCAAGCCCCAGAGCACACCCAGGAGTAATTGCTGAGTGCACAGCCTGGAGGAGCATTGCCAGGTGTGACCCAAAAAAGGAAGAAAAAGGAAACAGGATTAATGAAGGGGTTGAAACAGGAAGCAGAGGGAAAACCAAGGGTGAAGGCTGGAGAGGGAGGGGGACTCGCCGTTTTGGAAGCAATGCGGGGAGGGACCCACCACAGTGCAGGTGCAGGGGCAGGTCCAAGAAAACTGCAAAAGATTTACCAGAACATCCAGTGATGCCGCTTCTGAGTGGACCCCCAAGGAAGCAGGTCAGCATGACACACCTGTACCCGTGGCCACGGGAGCCACGAAGGTCCAAAGTGGGGAGCCCCCAAGGCTAACACAAAAAGGACCTGCTGGGGGGGACTGCCTTAACTGGGGAGGGGAAGACGAAGCCGCCACTGCCAGAGGACACGTCCCCTCTGTGAGCACTGAGGGAAAGAGCAGGGCAGTGGACCCACACTGGAGGGATGGACAGGCAATCCAGCACCACTCTGCTCCATGACTCACCCTTGGCCTGGAGAACAGTCCTGGGGGAGCCCCAGGACTGGGCAATGTCTGCATGCTTCAGGGAGAACCCGCAGGGGATGACCCATACCCTGCCTGACAGCTGGGGAGGCTTCCTGGAGGAGGTACTCTTGAAGGCTTCCTGGGCAGGAGAGCAGACCTGGGGACCTCGTTGGATTCAGAAGCTTGTGACTGGCCTGTCCCCTCTACTCTCTGAGACATGCCAGGACACCGGCTCTGGCTCTCCCTCTGCTCCCAGCGGTCAGGATGCAGGGACCACCAGAGCACAGAACACACATGGGGCTCGGAGGTGCAGCCCCCTCCTTCATTCCCGGTCCTAAGAGGAAAGAACCCCCCAGACTCCTCACAACAATCTCGGGGCGTCTGCCAGGACCAAGTGCTCAGAGCCTGGCACTCTGCCCCACACCCCCATGGAGGCGATTGGAGGGCAAGAGAGAGGGGGGGGCTGCGGTGGGGGGCTGTTGACCCTTTACTTCCCACCACCGCGAGCCAGCCTGGGACCCCTTGAGTGGAGGTGGCTGAAGCCAGGGAAGGGGCAGTCCACAGCCCAGGGCATGGTGACCGAGACCCCTGTCCGGGGGCTCCTCGTTCCTCCCGCCCACCCCGCTCTGGACCGTTGACCTGAACGCAGGGTCGGCACAGAGAGAGCCAAGTCCTAGGATGCCTGGATCCCCAGGAGAGGGTTGGATGGTGAGCTGGATGGACTGGATGAGCAGGAGGGGACAGGACAGCAGCCCAGCCCCCAGCTGGGCCCGAGCCATGCCTCGGACCCTCCTGGCTCCTTCCTCTCCAGCAGCCCAGACCCTGCCAAAGTCTGTCAAAGGGGCGCATGACTGCAGGGGCTGCAAAATAGAGGTAAAGTGAGGAGGAAATTTTCCTGTGAAAAGTCTCCCAGGGCTCCTGGGTGGTTTGAAAAGACAAAAGTAGATGGGGAAACCGGTCAGGAGGAGGATCCAGGTTCTCTCTGGTTATCTAGACCAATCCCTGATTCCAAACTTCCTTCCTCCTCATCCCCTCTCCCTCTTTCCTGTTTTAAACCACACCTAGTAGTGCACAGGGCTTACTCCTGGCTAAGTGCTCAGGGATCACTCCTAGCACTGGTCAGGAGATCCTATGGAGTGCCCGGATCCAACCAGGTTGGTGCATGAGAGGTCAGAACCTTATCCACTGTCCCCTACGTTTTTTTTATTAAAATATTAAAATCGTATCAAGGTTCTGTTTCTATAAAACATGAAAGCAGGTGGGCAGCTATCAGAGCTACCCTCTCCCCACCTTCCCGACCTGATGCTTGTCCTTCCTCTAGATAGCAAGAATCCATTTCCTGTCATGAAAGGATTCACAGACACTGCTGACTTCCCCAAGGTCACACAGCGATTCACTGATCAGCTGAGACACCTGCTACAAACTTCACCAACTATGATAACTGCTTGTCTAAGCGGTGGAATCTTAGAAAACTCCACTGGGGTCCAGATAGTATGCAGCATGAAAGATGCTTGTCTAGAATCTGGCAGGGCTGGGTTGGGCTCCTGGCACCCACACGGTCCTCTGAGCACCACCAGGAGTGATACTTGAGCGCAGAGACAGGACTAATCTCTGAGCAACACAGGGTGTGGCTCCAAGGAGGAAGAAAGGCAGAAGACTATACTCGACAAGTATGGGAAAAAGGAATAGTTGTTTGTTATATACATATACGTTGAAATAATATACCATATTCACCTGTCACCTGTCTTTTATCACCTGTCTTCCCATTGCTCATCAATTTGCTCGAGCGGGCACCAATAACGACTCCATTCATTGGGAATGTGGTCCATTATTGTCACTGTTTTGGGCATATCAATTACACCATGGGTAGCTTGCCAGGATCTGCCATGGCTCTGGGTTCATCCCAGGGGCGCCCAGTCTTTTTCTATGTCAGACCATCAACCTTCCCGGGCCCACAGGGCAGAGCCCTGGGTGTTGACAAGCCTATCTCCTGTCTGCCAACTAGAACAAAGTGAACTCACACATATTGTGCGAGCACATATGTTGCTATGACACCCATGTGGTGTGGTGCCCGAGCACATGTGGTGCCCATATTTCCCCTCTTGAGATGTGAACACGTGAATACGTGAGACCCTACATGGGGTATAATACGTGGCTAGACCCTCTCTAGCCACATAGGTTCAGGGCAAAAGCTCAGAGGGCTGTCGGGCAGGCTAAGCATGAGGTCCCTGAGACCCCCAAATAAACTGAACAGCCATGGCCTATTTGTGCAGGGCTCTAGGCCACATGTTCCCCTCACCAAAGTGTCCCTGGTGGCCAGAGACTTCCACGCTCCTGGACCCGCTGTCGGACTTCTCTAAGCTCCTTCCTGCCAGCGTCCTCCTCACCGTTACCCCACATGGAGAAGGCTCAGATGTGGCCCTGTCTCCCCACCCTCCAGGAAGGTGCCCCTCAGTGATTTCAGTGTCTTCTAAGCCCCTCCCTTCTCCCCCTCCTCCTTGAAGGGCCCTCTGAGGCTCCATATCCCCTTGGTTGGGCCCATGCCCTTAAGTCCTCGGGTTTCCTTTCCCTCTGGGAATCTGACTGCATTTCCCGCCAGCCCACACTTCTGCCTCCCCAGGTTATATCCAGCCTCTCTCTCTCTCTCTCTCCGGGCTGTGGGAACACTTGCAGGTCCTACAACTCACGGGGAACACAGGTCCTATGGCGACTCATACAGAATCTCCTGTGAGCCCCAGACGGTCCCCACCTCCTCCCTTCCCACACAGGCATTTCTCCACTCCTCAGACTTCCCACACAGACATTTCTCCCCCTGCCTCCTCAGGCTCCCAGTCAGGGAAACCAGCTCATGACCTGCATAGGAGTGCACAGGAACAATGTGGGGTCTGGCCCTAGCTGTGTTACCTGTGTGGAGCTCGAAAGGTGGGTGGGGGTTGTTGAAATAGTTTGGTGGTTTGATTCCATTTTGGGTTGAATGGATACAGGCTCTCCCATCACACTTGGTCGTGGTGGGTCAAAGGTACCGGATTCTGGCTCTCTCTCTGTCTTTCTGTGTCTCTGTCTCTGTCTCTCTCTCCCCTCTCTACCCCCCCCCCATGTCATCTCTGAGATGTTGGCCTACTTTCTGTATCTGGTTTCAAAAGGAGCAGGCACATTTTTTAAGAAGTGGAATAGCCAGGCCCAGCCGCAAGGAATGCTGGTGTATGTAGTTCCTGTCCTAGATATCAGGAAGCTACATTTGTGCAAACCTGTAGTTCTCTTCCAGGAGGGCAGAGGGTGGACATCAGAGAATAAGCAACAACTTTGACCTTGGACCCTACAGAACCCCAGAGGTCTTTCTTTCTTGACCCAACTTTATGTCTATGGGACACAGGTTGCTCCATTGTCATTCACAGGGCAAAGGCTTTACTTATCCTGGCTCCTGCCTCTCCATCTCCTGCTTGGCGATTTGGGAAACCAGTCTTTGATGTTGGGTTTTCTGGCTCCTTTTACAGAAGTTTTTCCCTTTTATTTACTTTTTTTCCAGGTTTTTCACTTATTTCTCTCCTTTCCTTAAGTGTGTTGTAGCTCTGATTCCTGTAGGGTAGTGCCACCAAGAGGGGGCATAGGGATGGGGGGTGCCGTTGGGGGTAGAGTCCCAAGCCCTGCCCCCTACCCTTCCCAATTGCCTGTGCTGTCCCACATACCGGAACACAATGCTCTGTCTGGGACATGTGGAGGTTTCCTGTGCATGCTTTGCATACTCCGAATTCAGCGGATCATCAGAGCACCTGAGCTTTTCTCATGGCTTGTGCAAGTGGATATGGTTCAGCCACAACACGTGGCAAATGTGGGCATCTGGTTCTCTGAGAATCTGGCCAGCAGCTCATGCCTGGAACTCCAAGCCTCATGCAGGAAATAGCTGCCAGGATTCCGCTTTAGAGCTCTGTTTGTGTAATATGAATTGAGGCTGAAGAAAACCTATTTCATATACATTTGAATACAACTTTGAATAATATACTCATACTTTGGGGGTACTTTGTGATTTGTGTGAGTGTGTGTGTGTGTGTGTGTGTGTGTGTGTGTGTGTGTGTGCTCCAGGAATAAAACCCTGGCCCTCACATCTGCAAGACACGTGTTCTACCACCAAACCCCATCCAGGACCAAAATAATACGCACAAAAGATGTTATTCTGGGTCTGGAGTCATCATACAGCGAGTAGGGTGTTTCCCTTGCAATCATCCAACCAGGGTTCAATTCCCTGAATCCCATATGGTTCCCTGAGCATTGCCGGGAGAAGAGCTGGGAGTAACTTCTGCACATAGCTGGGTCCCAAAACCAAAAGAGAGGAAATAATTCCTATTTATAGTCCACAAAACAAGGTCCATGTTAGAGGCATTCTGGGGTTCCCAAACTTAGCAGTAAAATCAGCTCCTCTCAACACTAGAGGAATTGCCATGGTGTTGCCCCTTTTTTATTTTGCTGAATAAAATACAAACAAGTCTTATATCTCAAATAATATTGTATTTACAATTAATATTACAATATTATTTGTAATAATGTATTACAAATAATATTTGTATTTTATATATTTAAAAAGCAAACAAGTCTTATATCTCATTTCATCATCAGTTTTCCCCCTGGAGGGGCCTCCCAAGCAATGTCCAGAAAACTGAAGTGTGATACCCCAACATTCTAAGTCAATCCTGCCAGTGAATCAATGTGCTGATCAGTGGAGATGGTGAAGCTTGGGGCTGCAGGCCAGGAATAAGGTGGTCACCCCTGCGGTGAACTATCCCCAGAACTATCCCCAGAACTATCCCCAGAACTATCCCCAAGAGTCTGGGATCCCCATGGCCACACCCTGTGGTGCCCAGGAATTCCAGGACTGTACCCAGAGCTTGGAAGGAAGAGGAGAATAGGTTTAAATAGGTACCTGGGTAACTTGAGTATTGTTTCATAATAATCTGTGTCTTAAACCTTCTAATAACACCTGGAAAGGAACTAGATATTACAGTGGGCAGGGCACACGCTTTGCAAGTGTGGATGGCGGTTCTATCTCCAGCACTGCAGTTGGTCCCCCAAGCACCACAACAGTGATCCCGGAACACAGAGCCAGGAGTAATCCCTAAGCATAGCCCGGTGTGACACCCCCCAAAAAACAGTAAATTAAAAACAAACAAAATATTTCAGCTAGATCCCAGTTACTTCATAGAATTGCTAAATTAGACAGTTAGACATACTCGCCTATTGTGTTATTTTGTGTGAGCTTTCCAAATTAGCCTTTTTTTTCATATATACAATTGTTCTAATGTTTTGTTTCAGAAAAGTTTGTAGAAGAAGAGATTCTGAGATACTATAGCGTATATATTTTTTAATATAAATAAACTTGCAGTGCTCATGAAAAAATTTGATGATTCAATCTATCTTAAATCTATAGAAAACTAAGATTTTCTACATGGGACTGAATGGAATATTGAGAATCAAAATAATCTTGACCTATTGAAATTTCATCATTTATGTTTCATCATTTATGTTTTATCATGAATAGAACGGAAACCTTTGCTTTTTTCTTTTTGATATCTTTAGAATTGTTTCAAATGCTAAAATGCTGTGTTTCCATAGGCCGTGTTTACATAAATATGGGGAGAGACATTTTCTCTTTGTAATAGAGACTTTGAGGACTGGCTATATTACTGAGACTGGAATATCAGAAAGAACAGTACGTTAGGAATCAAGATTATCCTCAAAAAAGAGAGAAAAAATAAGGCCTTCTTCAAAGGACTCCAATCTACTAGCGGGTGACAAAGCAACTAATTGGAAGGGTCAGGAAACACCAGAAAAGACTCAGGGATTGAGTAATTACACCTAAAAGACAAGTGTTGCAGGGGGGTCCTATGGTGTATATCGTCCTAAAGCCCTGGGTCTTGGTCACTCAACCTGACTTAAGCTCCAGTTGCCCTAAGATTGACTTTACTTCCGACCATACAAACATGAGTCCCGCTGAGGGCTTAGATGGACCTGGAGCAGGTGACCATGCAACTCTGACTCTGACCAGACAGTCTGAGGGCCATAGAAAATAGAGCTGTAGTAGGTCAGCGGCACTGTCACGGCACAAGCTCTGCCCCAAAGGGGAGCATCAGAGTCTTTTATATCTTGGCCATTCCTCATGCCCTGAGGACGTGGGACCTCTGGGGTTGGGAAAAGCCCAAGCTGGCCTGAGACCTAGAGTTTGGAAACTCTGAAGAGAGCTCCTGCCATGGGCCCCTTGCTCCAATCTGCTTCACTGATTGTTGTCAATCTACAGGTCCAGGGCAGGTGGAAGGAATCTGTATAATTACAGCTGTGCTCATTGTCCTCATGCTAACAGCAGGCCATGTTGATAGGAAGTGAACCTGATCTGCTCCTGCAATTATTTGGTAGATTAGGGGTGAAGAGAAAAATGGGTTTCAGGTCTCTGCCTTTTTGTAGAGGGCATTTTGTGGCTCTGTTCCTCAGGTTTTTTGAAGTCCTTTTTGGAAACTAGAAGTGTCGGGGAATGCTGGGCACACTGACAAAATCCGGGAGCACAGCAGGAGCCTCAGTGGGACCTCCACTTGTTGGGGCATGCTGGGCACCCCCACAAAATCTGGGAGCAGGGTCTAGGGATCCCCTTTCCCCAGGGGATCGGCAGCTGGTGGACAGAGAAGGATGTGAGAATCCAGCAAAGTTTCAAAAGGCTTTACTCTACAGGTTCTGGCATAGGATCCAGTAACAGGAAAAACCCGGACTTCAGGTTCCTGGCTGGGCCCCAGCCATGTGTAGGTTTAGAATCCTAGGCCCAAGGTGGCCGCTACCATGTGTTAAGGCCCAACCAGGAAGAGAAGGGAGAAGAGCAGAGGCAGAAGGAGAAAAGGCCAAAAGGCAAAAAGAGCCAAAGAAAACAGGCTATAGCTTTTATATCTTTTCAGTTCAGACCTGACAACACCAAGGGGAAGCAGTCAGGGTCAAATCTCCCTCAGGTAACTTTTCCCAGGACCTCAGGGAGGTCCATTGAAATGTTAATGCTGCCCAGTCAAGGTCTGCCTTGGAAGTGCTCCTGCAGGGTAGACTGGGGAAGAAAGGGCATCTGAGATGAACTGTATCTCAGAATACAAAGGCATGCATCTGTACCAATGGATATTCTACAGCCAGGTATATATTTCTCCAAGCACCCACAAGATTCTTGTCTTTACTTCATTTTTTATTTTTTATATTCACCTTTAGATTTATTACCGAGCCTTGCTTGTTTGCTTGGAGGCAAACAGCATTTCTCTCTGGTCCAATTACTTAGAGATCCAATGTGGCCAGCTAAATATACTCGTTCTTATCAGTCTAGCTAGTCCCACGATGATTATGGGAGCATAAGAGAAAATATTTATTCCAGCTAACATAGAATACATGGTATTATATACTGCCACATATCAAACTGTTTTCCACTGCTAATCTACAAAGTGGCCTGCAGGAGATAACTCCAGGCACTGGGCAACAGTGTGCTGCAACATAGAAGGAATCTTAACTTTCCTAGTTGACTCGCTGGGGTTGAGAATTGTCCCAGCCCTCTCCCAAAGACACTGCATGCTGGAGATGGAGAAGTCAGTTGGCCCTTTCCAGCAGTCAGGTTTGATTCACACTCACATCCAACTCAATGCCGCAACTGCCAGAGTAATGGAAGCAAGCAACGACAGCTAGAATTGAGCCAACCCAAGGAAGTCAGAGTTCAGTTCAAGGGACTGGGAAGAAGTACAGGAACTAAAGTGCCCTCTTGCTTCAGCTGACTCGAATTTAGTCCTTGAATCATGTACACATACGATCCTGCTAATAATTTTTTGAGGAGTGTCCACTGATCACAGAGACAGGAGTAGCCCGACACCTGCTAGACGTGACACCAAAACCAAACCCAACCAAACTTCTTGTGGCCCTGCCCAGAAGGTGGTTTTGGGGATGAGGGGGATGAAACACAAGCCTGGTGTCTCATGTTGCCAACCCCTGAACAAATCTGTTCTTCTCTCACCTACTCTTATCTCTTGCACACAGCCCCTCAGTCCGCAGGCCCCAGCATGTGCATAAGGTATTAACTGCGTCATCTCTGTGGCCTTAGAGAGAGCCTCTCATTCTGGCTTAAGAGGCGCCATTGACATTGTTGCTCAAAAATAAAAGGTGGAGGTATGAGGGGAAACCCGAGTCCATCATCAGGGACCCAAATTTTTCTCCATGAGCGGACGTGCGGCCCTGCCAGTGTGAGGCCATGCATTTGCTCCCGAGTGCTACCACAGGCACCAAGCACAGTCTCAGAGCTCAGCAGCTCTGCTGTCTGGGATCAGCCTCACCACCTCTCCTGATATACAAGTGCTGTGTGATTTACAGCGGGCATCACCTTAGGTGATGTGTGAGCACTCAGACCAGGAATGTGACCCGTGGAACACTACAGTCACAATGTGTTCAAGTACCCTAAGGAAAATCTGTATCCACAACCAGTATGTGGGGTGTAGAAACCCGGTCCTAACAACAGCAACTAAAAAGGGGCCATTCTGGATTAGAGATTCATTGACTTACTGCATTTGGGGTCATAGGAAAAAAATTTTTGTTTGTTTTTATGTCTTTTGGGGTCATTCCAGTGATGCTCAGGGGTTACTCCTGGCTCTGCACTCAGGAATTGCTCCTGGTGGTGCTCAGAGGACCACAGGGGATGCCAGCGATCAAGCCTGGGTTGGCCACTGTGCAAGGCAAATGCCCTTCCCACTGTTCTATCACTCCTGCCCCATCAGTGGTGAAGGTTTAATAAGCTTTTCAAGGTATCTCAGCAAGTGTGGCATGCCTTGCTTGTATCCTTTGGTTTGGTTTGGGGTACAACCAGCAGGGCCAGAGGGTTGCACACCCGACAAGGCTGAGGACCCAGCCCCTGATGCCGTAATATGCCTCCCATGTAGGAGTTCTGGGGCCAATCCGGGCACCAAAATAAATCATCTCACCTACCTGGATCCTTCATTGCAAAACAGAAACAAACCTACATTGCTCTCTTCCTGCTCCTTTCCTTTAAATAAATGCTTCTCTTTACCATCTGAGATGGACACTGTCCTTTGGAAAACAAATGCATTGGAAAAATAGACAAATTTTAGGGCAGGGAGATACCTCAAGGGCTGAAGCACTACCAAGAAATGGTAGAACTTTACAAGGAAAAAAAAATCCAACCCCTTCAAAAAATATGGGAAAAAGAGATGAACAGAAGCTTCTTTAAAGAAGAAATGCCAACGGCCAAAGGTCATATGAGAAAAATGCTCTTTATCACTAGTTATCAGGGAAATGCAAAATAAACAACATTAAGATGTCACTTCAAACCACGTAGACTGGCACCCATCAAGAAAGAAGCAGTGAGGTTGTGAGGGAAAGGGACCCTTACTCCCTGCTGGTGGGAATGTGGACACCCTCAAGACACTGGATAAGGCCCCAGAAATACCACCTCAAGGGCCCAAATTCAGACGTAGAAAAGTCATCTGCACTTCTATGTTCGTTGTATAATAACCAAATAATGGAAACAACCCAAGAACTGTTGACCAGATTAAAAAATAAATAAATACATTTTTTTAAACTCTGGAACAATGAAATGCTACTCCAGTAAGAAGAGATGAAACTCTGAAATGTGCTGGTAAATGGGTGGCTCTGGAGAGTATCATGCTGAGTTAGTCAGAGGGACAGAGACAGTCACAGAATGACCTTTCTCACATGTGGGGATATAAAGAAACAAAGGAGGGTGAACAACGGACAGCCCAAAGCAACGGAAGCAAAGAGCATGAGAACTGGTCTTCGGTAGGAAGCTGGCCCTGGGGTGGGAAGGACAGTCAGGGTAAGAACAACGGTAGAAGGGAAAAGTGCCTGCCATGGAGGCAGGGCCGGGGTGGGAAGGTAAACGGACATCTTGGTGAGGGATGTGTTCAGCAGTGAAGGGATGCTGGAACATTGAACACCTGAAACTTAATCACAAATAACTTTGTAAAGTTGTAATTCTTGGTGATTCAATAAGCAAAAGGCTAGATGGAGCACTTGTGTGGTATGCACAGGACCCAGCTAGACGCCAGCAACTAGTACCCTCATGACTTCATGGCATCCATGTGTTGGGAAGAACAGGCACTCACCGACACAGAGGCATGACCCAGCAGCGTCAGGGGGGAAACACACCTCAGCGTCTTACTCTGCAACAAAGAACAAGTTATCAAATGAACAGAACAGACAGTACTGTGCAGTGACAAGTCTTTGGCACTGATTAAAGGACCAATTACCAAACTGTGGGCGAGTGGGGAGCCGGAGAAGACCAGAGACGTGGGGACAAGATGGAGAGTTGTGGGCACCCTGGGGTGGGCGGTTATGTGTAGGTGGATACCATAAACCTTAACAAAATCAGAAAAACCTGAATAATATATCTGGCATTTGAAAGAGAGTCTGAGCAGAGTTAACAAAAACCTTAACCAACCTCTCAGAAGTTCACGAATAGTTTCCATCCCTGACATGTGATTTCTGAGGCTCATAAACAGTTACTGAAGTGAAAGAATGTTAAAGCTGGAGCGTACTATTGTATAAACAGCCCAGCTAAAAAGGATCCCAGTTCAAATATCATTAAGCACAAATTGTTCATTTTTGAACTCCAGAGGGCTAAAAGACCCAGCAAAGTGAAGACAGAGCATCCACATAGGGTTCAAACACTGGCCGTAAGGGTGCATCAGTCAGCATTTTGATGGTCTCTTCATCTCTAGGACAAAAATACGGTTGCAATTATGATGGATTCATTTACTGGATCCATTAGACTGTGATAACATGTTAAGAAGCTCTTAGAAATGTTACAAAGTGATAGAACAGTGGACGGGGCACTTGCACAAGGCTGACTAGGGTACAATCCATGGTACCCCATATGGTCACCTGGCAACTACCAAGAAAAAATTTTCCTCATCACAGAGCCTAGAATAAACCCTGACAATTTCTGGGGGTGACCCCCTCCCTCACTTAAAAATAAATAAAAAATAAGAAAAGTCAAGGAGTCACATGGCCTAAGTCTCAACGACAGGCGGATGAGGACAGGCTAGTGACAGTTATTCCATCAGAATAAATCACTGCACCTTTTCTTATTGGAGGACCTAGGGCCATTCCTGGTAATGCTCAGGATCAGCAGTATCCAGGTAACGAGGTCACAGGCAGTGGAGCTGGATGGACCATGAGTAGCAGGGACCAAACTCAGCCTCTTCACACACACCAGGCATGTGTCTGTGCACTTGGGAATCCCAGCCCAAACTTCTGAACTGTGTTTGGAGTCACCTTTGAGCAAGCCCTTGGCAGTGCCCCCATAAGCGCACCCACACCGCTGTAGGCACCTCGACTGTCCGTAGTCTCCCCCCCCATTTGCCTGCATTTCTCACACCTGGATACTCCACCCCCATTTTCCACAGATTCTTCCCTGCCACCTACAGAGGGAAATTTGATTCCCCGGGGTGCAGTGCCATCTCTTTCTTCTCCCAGCCTGCTGCCACCTACCACCTCTTCCTCTCTAAGGACACTCCTCTACCGTCAGCCCTTATCAGGAGCTCCTGCTCTGCTAGGCCTCTCCCTCTAAACAGGGTCCTCTGAGTCAATGTGTGGCGTGTCCAAGGCCGTGAGTTTGAGCCCTCGCACTAAAGCAAAGGGCTGAAGCGAAGGCAATTCCACACGCTCAACCCTCCCACCTAGACATCTTTCTTAGGGACCAGGACGGTGACTCAAGAGACAGAGCACATGCCAAGATCTATCCCCAGATCTTCAAACCCTTTCCTGGAGTGGCTCTGGTGGTCCCCATTTACCCCTGGCTGAGCACTGAACTAGGAGCCTCTCAGTTCCCTGCATGGGGCCTTTGGGCTCTACCTCCACAGGTGAGGAGAGCCTTGGAAAGACACAAGGGGAGCAACAGACTTAAGTGTAACTGGGGTCATGCTTCTGTGTATTGTCGTAGATGTAGTTTTCCAGAGCGTCACTGAGGAATTTTAATTTTTTTTTTATGAAAAGGGTAGCAGTAGGAGAAATAATGTTAGACACCGCTGGTCTAGTTAAAAGCAAAACTTCCTGTCCCTAAATGGGAAGGATTCTTCTTAAAACACAGACTTGAGCTGTGGCCCTTCATGCTTTGGGTCCCTGACCTCTGAAACTGCACCTGGCTTCACTCACACCCCACCTGACAGTTTCACCCACTTCCTGGATGTAATAAAAACAGCTTCTAGCATCTGGGCAGAATTACAGACTTTATAAAGCACAGCCAGAAGAAGTACATTCAATACATATTTGATCCTCACAGACCATTTAAGGCAAAATGCAGAATGGATGACCTTGCCAAGACACCGAACCACCTCCGAAAAGGAGATAGCCTGCTGAAACGTCTCGGCTCTTCCTCCCATCCATGATCTTGAACACCTGTGAAGAAACTGCTCACACTTTGCTTCCCAAGGCCCAGAGAGGATCCCAGAGTGGACATGACATCCCAGGGAAGAGTTGAGACGTTCACCGCGCTGCTGGTTCATCAAACATGTGCAGGTCATTTCTCACCATTCTGAAGAAAAAGGCAACAGCTGTTTGCTAAAATAAATTCTTTATTGTAGAGGACCACATTGCCAACCTACATGTGTCATTTTTAATTGGAACATAGATCTATATTTTTGCCTTGCAGCGCTCCTGAGAAATTCAGAAATACATGGAATTGAGCTCTAAGAAACACAAGCAAGTGGCAAGGCTGGGCTGTAATTTTCCTACCCTGAGATATTCCCTAGAATCAAATGGCAATTTATTGAATTTTAACTGGGAAAATTTGTTTGTAAGCTAAAAAGTAGAAACTGTCAAATAATCACAAATGTCAGGACATTGAACATACCACTGTTTTCCATGGGAATGTGTAAAATGAGTAGCACATATTTAATACTTATAAAATTAAAGATGAGTTTTTGATAACATATATGTTAAGTACTGATGTATGAAAATGAATGGCCTGAAAAGCCAAATTCAAGGAGCTTCTGCTTGATGTTTCTCCTCCAGGTGAGGCTGGCATCATGGGCCTGTAATGGGATGGGAAACAGAGCCCTTTCCCACTGGGAGACAGAGCCCGTTCCCACTGGGAAACAGAACCCTTTCCCACTGGGAAACAGAACCCTTTCCCACTGGGAAACAGAACCCTTTCCCACTGGGAAACAGAGCCCATTTCCCACTGGGAATCAGAGCCCTTTCCCATTGGGAATCAGAGCCCATTCCCACTGGGAATCAGAGCCCTTTCCCACTGGGAAACAGAGCCTTTCCCACTGGGAAACAGAGCCTTTCCCACTGGGAAACAGAGCCTTTCCACTGGGACTGGGGGCACTTTCCCCACTGGGAATCAGAGTCCTTTCTCACTGGGTGGGCCCCTTCGGACTCCTCACCTGACCTGAGCCCTGTTATCGTCCCCTCTATAGCTCCTGAGTTAGACCCACTCCACAACGGCTGTGCATCTCTCAGATACACTTCCTGTCAGTCAGACAGAGCAATCCCCAACTGAACCCCTCAGCACCTTCAGGCTGTCTAACTACAAAGACTCACCCCAACATGGCAAGAATGCTAGAAAACAAAGGGGAAGAACACATAGATGCTCACGAGTTCAGTGAGTGAAAACACCATCACGAAGATATAAATAAACTATAATAACCTGCTCAATAAATCTTCTAATTGAGAGAAACCATGGTGAACATGCTTGACAAACTCTTCAGCAAAGATTACAGGAACTGAAATGAAAATAACGACTACAATCAGAAATAAGGAGCAATAAATAAATAAATAAATAAATAAATAAATAAATAAATAAATGAAGAAATAAATACATAAGAGCAAGCCTCAACAGGAGCTCTGAATAGCAGAGAAACAGCAGAGGAACAAAGGTCAAGGAGTTCCAAGATGAGGAAGAAACTTCTAGAAAACAGCAGAAGGAAGAAAATAGTCTGGAAAAACAGAATGGGCCCCGTACCAGAGAAAGATAGGATGGGCTCAAAAGGAACAAAACAAGAATCACCGTAATCCCAAAGAGCATGAAGGCAAATATGAAGAAACAATAGTTAAAGAAATTGTCCATAACAATTTTCTATGGCTGAGGAATAAGGCACTGAGATCTAAGAGCCTGAAGAATCCCAAAGAAAATTGCCCAACTAGGAAGCGCAAAATACAGTCTACAGGAAACGACAAAGTCCAAAGAGAGAAGTAGAATTTTTACAGGAGCAGCATCTGGAAAGAAACTTACATACAAAGGAAAATGTACAGCAGATCTGTCAAATGAAATTCTTGGAGTCATAGAGAATGGAAGAACAAAGTATGAAAACTCCGCTAAGTGCACAACTCACAAAAAAATACACCAACCAGCTAGATTATCAATCAGACTTGAAGGAACAATACAGGCTATGATTATCTAATTCTATATAATGAATTAATGTAGGCTATGAATTAAATATAGGCTATGAATTAAAACCAGTTTTGCTAGGAGAGTTAAAAGAGCTTCTTTAAAGTATTGTACAAACTTCCCAACATATGGCATTAAATAAGGCACTCACTAATGGTGATATGGTTGCCCTCTACCAGATTAAGAAAGGTATGCTTATTCCTAGCTTGCGAAGGGATTTTAGATATTTCCAATAATGAATTAACATCTCATTAGTATTGATTGTTCTATGTCCAATGAGTTTTTAACATATAGATGTTTTATTATAATATCTTACTAATTAATGCAGATACTAAAGCAGTATCTATAATATTTTCTATATAAAACTAATATTTTCTGGGAGCTGGAGTGATAGTCCAGCAGGAAGGGCATTTGCCTTGTATGCTGCTGACTCGGGTTCGATCCTTGGCTTCCCAACTGGTCCCCTGAGCACTGCCAGGTGTAAGTCCTGAGTGCAGAGCCAGGAGTAACCCCTGAACATTGCTGGGTGTGACCCAAAAAGCAAAAAAAAAAGACTAATATTTCCTTTCCTTTCACTAGATCACTAGACATCCCATTGTTCATCGATTTCCTCAAGCGGGCGCCAGTAACAATTCCATTTGACCCTATCACGTGCCAGTGTAGACCAATGGCATCTGGTTGTTTCAGGAATATGAAGAGCCTCAAACCGTTCGTTCATGGTCTCGAAGAAGTCTTACCATCTTGTAGGTGGGCAGCCTCATGATCTTTTATCGTCCAGTGGGATCCAGTCTGTAAAGGCTCTAGTCTAGCAGTCGGCTCCAAATCGCATTACATGTCCAGCTCATCGAATTTTCGATGCCTTGGCAAATGAGACAGCATCCCTGACTCTGGAAAAGCGATGGATGTTGAAACTCCGGATTCCTTCTCTCACTTGAGTGAGGCATGATATTCCAAGCATAAATCTTTCGATTCCTCTTTGGGAGACCCAAATAGCGTTCTCATCCTGCTTTCACAGGGCGCAGGTCTCTGAGGTGTATGTCAATGCAGGGAGAATGGCGGAGTCGAATAGATGTGCCCGGAGCTGGATGTTCTTTGTCCTTTAAGCTATTTCTTCGATGTCTTTGAAGGCATTCCATGCTACTCTCTTCCTCTTGTGCAGCTCAGGTTTTAGGTCATTCATCATGTCGACTTCTCGACCTAGGTACACATAACTGCTGCATTCAGAGATGTCTGTTCCTTTGAGAGTGAATGGGGCCTCTGGAACTAGTTCATTTTTCATGAACATTGTTTTGTTGAGATTCAGCTGTAGACCTATCTTTCCACATTCTTGGTCGAAGTCAGCCAGCATTTGTGCCGCTTGGCTAATGTTTGGTGTTATTAGAACTGATGTCATCAGTGAAGCGGAGGTGGGTTCTTTCCTTTGCTAAGATAAAACACCTTATATTATTAGAGGCCCTTTCATACTTTCAGTTTGCTTTAACTCTCTCCATTTTTAAAGTTTAAAGTTTCTTTAACTCTCTTCATTTTTACTAAATTTTACATTTGTAGGTTTTTTTTCTCATTTTAGATAAGAAAATATATCAGCATAAAAATTCATAAAAGCTTTATTCATGACAGAATTCATGATAATTAACACAATAAGATTGAAGCACAAAATAAAATTTAATGCAAAATGTTTTTGATGCCAGAGCTGAAAAGTCAGTTACATCAAGGAGAAGAGGCAGTATGCTACATTGTATTAAGTGACATGAATTGTTTTACATGGACTCAAAACATACAGCAATCAATCATCACAGATCAACTTTCATTGATTTATTTTCTAATAATCCTATGTGCCATCCCTTTAACTTTTGTTAGAACAAGTGATATGAAAAAAAATGTGTTATTTTCAAGTGGGCAGGCAGGAGGCTGGAAGGGAATCTGGGGACATCGGTGGAGAGATATGGACATTGGTGATTGGAACACTGTATGCCTGAAACAACTGAATTATGAAAACTTTGTAAATCGTGCATCTTAGTAAAGGAAAAATAGTTCAACTCCAAGTTTTTAAGTTTGATGCATAGTACTTTCTCAGTAATTCTCATCACTCATGCCTGGAGATTTTTTTTCCCTCTTCATGTCCTAAGTGGATATATATTGAGTATTTCACCTAACTTTCAATGAACCATTGAAAGATTAAAATAAACTGAAGATCTGACTCCCCCACAGGTGTGTGTGTGATTCTTGCGTCTCTGCGGACCCCAAGCTGCCCCAGGGAAGAGCAGAAACTCCATCAACGGGAACCAAGGCAAACTGCCTTGGTTTCAACCCGGACTGACCCTTGGGCCCTTCACTTCTGGGAAACGACTCCACTCCCCCACAGGGGTGTGTGTGTGATTCTTGCGTTGCCTCACGCTGACCCTAAGCTGCCCCAGGGAAGAGCGGAAACTCCATCAACAGGAACCAAGGCAAACTGCCTTGGTTTCAACCCGACCGACCCTTGGGCCCTTCCGCTTCTGGGAAACGCCTCCACTCCCCTACAGGGTGTGTGTGTGTGATTCTTGCGTCTCCGCGGACCCCAAGCTGCCCCAGGAAAGAGCGGAAACTCCATCAACGGGAACCAAGGCAAACTGCCTTGGTTTCAACCCAGACCGACCCTTTGGGCCCTGCGCTTCTGGGAACATCCCAAAACTCAAAACCGACCCTCTCACTACCTACATTGCATGAGGTACCAGTGAACCTTGGTTCCTACATCCTTGCTACCCACCCAAACTCTGCAAACAGACCAGACACCTACTAACTGTACTATCTAGTCACCCAAGAACTCACAGTTGCAACCTACAATAGTCACAATGGTAAAGCAACGCAAAATTCCATCAAGCTCTGTGAGTGAAGTCACTGGGCCAGATGAGTCAAGCAATACCAATGAGTTGTATAACCTCTCTGAAAAAGAATTTCGGAAAGAACTGTTAAGGATTCAAAAGGAATTCAAAGAAGCAATGGAATGCAAACTCAATAAAATATAAGAGGACATGATAGAAGAAGTGAGGAAAATGCAAAGGGAAATGACAGACATTAAAAATGAGGTAAATGAAATAAAAAAAAACACAGTGGAAGGCCATCATAGCAGAATAACAGCTACTGAAGAAAGAATTAGTGATCTCGAAGACGAGTTCCAAAGATTCGCTACACAACAGCAGAAGATAGAAAAAAAGGCTCACAATTACCGAACAGACAACAAGAGATAATCGGGATGAAGCCAGAAGAAACAACATAACGGATCATTGGGGTCCCAGAAGAGCAAGAAGAAAACCCTGATGAAGAAGAAACTGTCAAAGCCATAATTGCTGAAAAGTTCCCGGAACTAAAGAATGCTTGCCTCAAGATCCAAGAGGCCTGTAGGATACCAGCTAAAAGAAACCCCAAAAAAGACTACTCCAAGACACATCTTAATAAAAATGACAAAAACTATAGATAGGGATAGAATACTGGAAGCAGCAAGATCAAAGAAGGAAATCACATACAAAGGAACATCTCTAAGATTTACAGCAGACTTCTCTGATGCAACACTCCGAGCCCGAAACAATGGTGGGATATTGCGAAAAGGCTCAATGAACTGCAGGCTTCACCAAGAATTCTTTATCCGTTCAGGCTCACATTCAGATATGAAGGAAAGATACACAACTTCATGGATAAGCAACAACTCAGGAACTTCATGGACTCAAAACCAACTTTAAAAAGAAGGAATGAAGGGACTACTGTAATGCGACCAAACCCATAAGCACAACAAACACAAAAAGAAAGATGGCACAAAATCCAATGACAATAATCTCTCTCAATGTCAATGGTCTAAATGCACCAATTAAGAGACACAGAGTGACAAAATGAATTAAAAAAATTGAACCCAACATTCAGCTGTCTACAAGAAATTCATCTGAATAATCAGAACAGAGACTCAGAGTATAAGGTTGGAAGACCATTCTCCATGCAAACAACTCCTCCCAAAAGGCTGGTGTGGCCATATTAGTATCAAATAATATAGACTTCAGGCTGAAAATGGTTAGAAGGGACAACGAAGGCCAATTCTTATTAATTAAGGGGTATGTACACCAGGAAGAAATTACACTACTAAACATATATGCACCCAATGAGGGGCCAGCAAAATACATAAAACAACTGCTAAGAGACCTCAAAGAAGACATTAACAGTAGCACAATAATAGTTGGAGACTTCAACACTGCTCCATCAACAATGGATAGATCAACAAGACTGAAACTCACCAAGGAAATATTGGCCCTGAAGGAAGAAATGGAAGAAAGAGAGCTAGTGGATATATACGGGGCTTTTCATGCCAAAAAAGCTGAATACACATTTTTTCTAGTGCACATGGAACATTCTCCAAGACAGACCACACGCTCCAGCCACAAAGCATACCTCAATAAAATAAAAAAGATAGAAATTGTGTCAGCTATCTTTTCAGACCATGATGCACTGAAAATGGAAGTTAACCGTACACAGAAACAGGGAGTCAAACCAAACACCTGGAAACTGAACAGCTCACTCCTGAACAACAAATGGGTCATAGAAGAAATCAAACAGGAAATCCAAAGATTTCTGGAAACAAATGAAAATGAAGACACCAATTATAAGAACTTGTGGGACACAGCAAAAGCCGTGTTAAGAGGGAAGTTTTTAGCTCTGCAAGCATTCATCAGGAAACAAGAAAGGGCCCACGTAAATAACCTAACTACGCAGCTGAGGACATTAGAAAAAGACCAACAAAAGGGAGCCCCAACCCAGGCAGAAAAAAAGGAAATAATAAAACTTAGAGAGGAAATCAATGAGTTGGAAACCAAAAAAAAATTCAAAAGATTAATGAAACCAAGAGCTGTTTTTTTGAAAAAATAAACAAGATTGACAAACCATTGGCAAGACTTGTAAGGACAGGGAAAGAGAAAACCCAAATAAACAGAATCAGAAATAAAAAGGGTGACATCACAACAGAAACCACAGAAATCCAAAAAGATCATCAGAGATTACTTTGAGAGCCTGTATGCCGTGAAACATGAGAATCTAGAAGAAATGGATCAATTCCTGAAGTCCTATAACCTCCCACGGCTGAAACAAGAAGACCTCCAATACCTGAATAAGCCTATCACCATCGAGGAAATAGAAACAGTAATTAAAAGTCTGCCCAAACACAAAAGCCCAGGTCCAGACGGATTCACTAGTGAACTCTACCAAACCTTTAAGGAGGACCTACTGCCAGTCCTTTTCAAGCTCTTCCAGGAAATAGAAGAAACAGAAACACTCCCAAACAGCTTCTACGAGGCACATATCACCCTGATACCCAAAGCAGGGAGAGACAACACAAAGAAAGAAAACTACAGACCAATATCCCTGATGAACACGGATGCTAAGATCTTCAACAAAATACTAGCAAACCGAATCCAAAGAATCATCAAGAAGATTATACATCATGACCAAGTAGGATTCATCCCGGGAATGCAAGGATGGTTCAACATTCGCAAGTCAATCAACATAATACATCATATCAATAAAAGAAAAAAATAAAAACCATATGATCCTTTCAATAGACGCAGAAAAAGCATTTGACAAGATCCAGCATCCGTTCAGGATTAAAACGCTCTAGAAAATGGGAATTGAAGGGACTTTCCTTAAGATAGTTACAGCCATCTACCAAAAGCCCACAGCAAGCATCATTCTAAATAGGGAAAGTTGAAAGCCTTCCCCTGAGATCAGGGACAAGACAAGGTTGCCCACTCTCACCTCTTTTATTCAATATAGTACTGGAAATACTTGCCATAGCAATCAGAGAAGAAAAGGACATCAAGGGCATCCAGATAGGCAAGGAAGAAGTCAAGCATCATTATTTGCAGATGACATAATATTATACCTAGAGAACCCTAAACTCTCTACCAAAAAACTCCTAGAAACAATAGAAGCTGGTATGTT